>JAQQZR010000008.1:7647324-7678874 GCA_030068235.1 Notoglanidium macrostoma | reverse complement strand
CCCAGGGTGTACCCCGCCTCTCACCCGAAGATGCTGGGATTGGCTCCAGCTTCCCCGCGACCCAGACAGATAAAGCGCTATAGATAATTGATGGATGGATGGATTTATAACTCTTGGCTCTTAAATAAACACTTTTATGTTATGCTATAGCTTTAAAGAGAAAATAAAAAACAAAACAAAACAAAACAAGAAAACACTTGTTTCAGGTATTACTTAATACAGGGTTAAAACATTAAAGCTTTTATAATATATAATTGGATGATTACTAGCAATGAAAATATTCAAACTATAGCACCTTCAGATTTAAACTGCTCTCATTGATTTCATACCATCACTGGAATTTTTCCGGTCAAACTATTATATTATTTATTACAATTATACAGGTTTCCAGGTCCAATCCTTGGAAATTGCTTCACTGCACAGTTTATTTAATTTATCTCATAAATAAATGATCAGTTCAGCTCCCAATATTAGAAAAATAATAGAGTTGCATAGCAATATGGCTTTTATGGCACTTTTATTCTAAACCACACTGGATAAGGTGTTATTTATTTGACCACTCATTCGCTCGCACTTGCACAAACAAATACAGCTGAGACATGTTTACCAGTTTTCTCATCTTTTAATAACACATTCATATCTATGCTCTGTATTGTTTACAAGAAGTTCAGAACAAATGTGGATGAGAAATGAAAGAAAATTGGCAGGCATAAAGGTGAAAGTCCAGATAGTGTCCATGGCACCTGCTATAAGAGGGGGCTGTGGGTTGGGGCTAGACGTGATACATCACTCTTCTTCCTCTCCTCCTCCTAAACTGTGCCCTAGTCAGCTAAATAGGTCCTTACTTGCCTGTTGCATCAATAAAGATTTAAAAAAAAAAAAAAAAAAAAGAAAAAAAAAAGAAAGAAAATGATTTCAGTATCATGCTGCTCTGCAATGTCTCAACGAGTACTATGTTGCAGCTCACAGAGAGAGTGAGAGAGAATTCTAATGCATCCAAAACGAGATACAATCCTATGTCATTCCGAAAAAGCAATCAGAAAAATTAATCAAACAAAGGATGAAGAATTGCAAACATAAGAACGTAAGTCAATCTAATGAGGAATGGAAAAAAAGAAATTGAATAATGAAATTGATATTTTCCTTTTTACTTTCCCCTCCCCTATTTTTATTTAACGATCAATCTTGAATAATGGTCTAAACAATGGCAAACAAAAATCATCTTTGGAAGAAAAATTATTCTTTCTTTAATACACTATCCACTACAGTATATGGAGATGCTTCTACCCAGGTTGTTTACATCATTAATTATTTTATTACTTATTTTTCCTTTTGAGACTCTCAATACTTTTTTTTTTTTTTTTTTTTTCCATTTTTTAAGTTTTTGTGTGTCTTCCCCCCCCCCATTTTACATTTTCCTATTTATTCATTTGTTCTCTAAGAGGTAGATCAACAAAAAAAGTTACTTGAATATAGGTATCATGCTCCTTGATTGAAGATAAAAAGAAAAGGAAGGACTGTGGGGTGGAAAGCTGAGGATGAGAGGGACTCCAGTTTCCCCTTGATGCTGATCTGGGACTCGGCCACATCCAACGTCAGTCATTACAAAAGAAACACCAGTACAGGCGTCTGGGTAACATTACCAATGCAACAAAGTGAACTCTGTAGCTGTTTGTATGGAGCACTGGCATAATGGGAGGTTGAAAATAAGCAGAATCAGGAGGTAGAGTAATGGGTTTGAGGGTTATTGAGCACTTCTCCTTTAGTGGGTATTTACATTTCATGAATGAAGGCAATGCTTCACACTTTCACGTGCTCTAAAGAAATGACTGAGTAGTGACACTATGTGTAGTTTGAACTAGATTGTTCTCCATGTTCCTGATCCTTCACTGCTTGTCTACTAACTAAGTCCTCCCTACACCAATCACCCAGATCATCTCTGCTCACCAAATCCTCACCTCCCTTCCCTCTATCACGGCCTCAACTCTAAAATAAAGAGTGACTGAAAACAAAAATAATGAGAAGCAAAAGGAAAAAAACCAAACAATAAATTAAAGAAATTAAAGTGAAAAAAAGTAACATGCACTTTCGCTCTTGTCAGGTTGATAAAACAATCTTATGGCTAAGTCTTGAGGTAGCGTTTCCTAGTTATGTGAGGTTTAATTCGTCATTAGCACCCAAATGATTTCTTTGAGCGAAGGCCAGAAACTAGCAGGATGAAATTCCCGTGGTGTGCATCTGTTTACCTGCTACACCTGACTAGTATGAGGTTAGATCTGTTGCCTATGTGTAAATCTGTGCACTGAAATGGATAGACTTTTATCATTTTATAATTCTATGATTCCAGAGTATTAACAGTCCTTGTGAAGGAATTGCATAAGAATCACAAAAAAAACATGCAGTTGTGTTCCTGAAACTTGTAGTATACGGGTTTGGGTGGCATTTTGCTTTTTTTTTTTTTTTTGTTTTTCTTTCTTAAACAGAGCGAGTGCTGAAGTGGAAGGTATTAGTCTTCACACTACACCTAAAAACAGCTCGAACAACCTAGATCGGGTCTTAACGGTGTAAATAAAAATAAATCTGTTTGGCACAGGTGTTAACTGCATTACAAGTAACTGTATTTTAAATGATCTAATAGCAGTATAAGAGATCTCTGTGCTTTTCTAAAGAAACCTGATCGAGAGAGAGAGAGAGAGATAGGGAGAGCGAGATGGAGAGAGAGAAAGGGAGAAAATAACTGATCCAATTGAAGGCGATACAAAATTTTGAGGGGGAAAAGAAAAAAAAACTGAAAACAAGGGTCAAACGACTGAACAGAACTGAGAAAACAGACACAAACAAGGCCAGCGTGAGAGAGGGTGAAGGTCTACACCAAACCCAAATAACAAAATATCATTCGTATGTAGCAAATAATGTGAGTAAAGGAAAAAACTAATTGCGAGTTGTGTACAGGGATGAAAGGAGAAATAGATGGAGGACAAAACAAGTGAAAAGGAGAGGAGGGAGATGAGTGTAGTATTCATCATACATTCAGCAGCACTGCATGACTACTCATTTTAGTGACCAAGAATCAATATCCAGCAAATCTGAGAACATAAAGCCTAAATTAGCTTCCATAAAAGTCTACCTTTATTTAAAAAAAAAAAAAAAAAAAAAAAAGGGTAAGCCCATCTTCCTCTCAACTCTTTTACACCTTACATTCCAATTTAAAATGGAATAGCTTGACTCCATATTTCCCCAGTTTACAAAGATCCTAGAGATTTTTCAGTTATGTTCCTTTTTTTTTTTTTTTTTGTTGTTGTTTCGTCTAAAACTGATGAAACAGTACACAACCAGATGTCATGTCCAAATAAAGCTTGCTGTTAAACAAAAGGCTGCAGTCTGAACAAATCTAAAGTGGTGTGTTTGTCTTAGGGTCTGACAGAAATCTACAGGCTAGAGAGAGGCAGACTTCCTTCCCACCTGAGGAGGAGAAAATGTTCCACATCAATGCACTGCTGTCTACTGAGAAAAAGGGAAGCGTAAAAAAAAAAAAGCAACGATTTCGACCTGTGAGTGAAAACGAGCACACAAAGAGCCGCCATCTAGCCATGCGCAGGTGGAATGTGTACTCATCGAAAAAGGATTCTGGCAGTATCTATTAATCTTTCAGATTTAAATCGCTACATATTGCCCAGCTTTGTCCATGTGTCTTTTTTTTTTTTTATTCTAAAAAATACAAAAGTTTTCAGTTGCTTATTTTTTTTCCAGCGATTTATATACAGGTTAAATCTGTCTCTGTTGTGAAGTGACTGCTTTCTTCATATTTCGCTCCCATTTTCCAAAGTATTCTCATTCAGTTAAAACAATGTTTAACTGAGACCATAGGATAGGATGTCTTTTTTTCCTGTCTTTTGTAACACCCAAACCACTTTTCCTCAACAAAAAAAAACTATACACTTAAACTGTTTTCCTTTTCTTTTTCTTTCTTTTTTTTAGAAAAAAAAAAAAAACCCAAAACACGCATCCCATCACACGTACATATAGGATGATGAGCAAGCACTATGCTGACCTAAACTCGATGTAGATACTGAGATGCCACCGGGCTGCTTCTCCACATACAGTCACAGCATAAACCTTGCAATCGAGGCAGACTCCAAACCTTCAGTGCATAAAATTCATGGCAACACTGCTGGAGAAACCAACGATATAGAGGCGCATTGCATCCTTCAGTCAGCGCCACTGTCAGTTATTAATAAAAGGAAAGTTAGTATGTCAAATACTTCAAAGCCTTTCTTGAGTCAGGAGCTAAAACGCCATGACTGTGTCGCACCGTAACACAAAAAAGCCAGAAACTTCGAATTCAGTTGGTTATAGGTCCAAAGACGACTGTGAAGAATCTGCCACCACTGTATCGGCAAATACCAAGACGTACATGTCTCTTGCCTATATGGACCCTTTTGAAATTAAATGTGGGAAGGTGTGGGGTACCATCCATACACGCTCACATACACGCGAAAACTAGGGGGAAGAAAAAAAAAAAATCTCCAACAATAACTAAAAATATTTTTTTTTCCTTAAAAAAATAAAATATTCAGGACTATCAGCTTTTATATAAAACACCAGCAAGCCAAAAAAAAGGAAAAGAAAAAAAAAAAAGCCATTAGGAATACTGAGGTAACAATACCCTGAGGTAGGTTTCTATTTTTTTTTCTATCTAATCTGTTCGAAGATGAGCGAGGAATGCCAGCTTTCTGGCCTCCTCATCAGCATACATCGAATGGAGTAGGGGAGAGAGAAAGAGTGCAGAAGCCATTTTAACATCACCTGCTGTTGACCTTGGACCTAAAGGCAGGGTGGAGAGCTGGGCCATGGGAGGCTGCATCTTTCATAGGATCTTGTATCAAAGGCCGAATTTATCAGGACTACTGGACAAGACTGATCAAAGATTTTTCCGATGCAATGAAAAGATGTTTTTTTTTTTTAAATCAGAAGTCGGCAGCTCAAAGCTTTCTCGGTGGCTTTCGGTTAAAAACGTACACCAGCAAAACCCAGATACCGAAAGCTGTTTTTAAATATCTATGAAAGATGGCCTGATCCCAGTGCCACATTCCCTTTCCACTGCCGTTTTCTCTGCTCTCTGAGGGGCCAGGTTAACTCACATATCATATATATATAATATATATAAAATATGCCATTTGGGCGTGGGCCACGCACCGGCAAGCATTGCGGGCGTAGTTCAGGGCTGGAGGTGAAGTTTACGTCTCGGAGCTGAGCCTCTGCAATAGAACTGCATGGTCAGCCTCGGCCCGCCCACTTACTGTACCCTCACTGTGCTTCAACAGTGCTTCATTACAAATTCATGAAGATTATATTTACAACCTCATTTTTCTTCTTCTTTATTTTTCCTTACCCCTAACAGTTTACTGCCAGGGACTTAAAGAGCAGTGTTAACAGCTATGGCCCCTCCCGTTATTTCCTGTAGGCAAAGGATGAGCCACCGTGTTGACTCGATGTGATGGGTTCTCCACTCCCCTCTCCCCACCTCTGCCTCACTGCATTTCATTATAATACCTCTGAATAAACATTTCTATACATATAGCTCTTCTTAAAAAAACACCCATAAAATACTTGAGTGACTGGTGATGGCAGGGGTGCCCTAAGCGTGATACAATTCAGGAGAGCTTCTCTCAGGCTCTCAAGGCCATGAAGCCATGACTATTTCATAAGCTGCCACAAGGAATCCCTGCCATCCCCAGTCAATCGACCTGGCATCTGGTCTCTGTTTCCTAGTTCTCTCTCTCTTTTCTTTTTTCCCTATTTTTAAATCACTCAAAATTCTAGTTTCTTTTCTCTAAACGTTTGTACTCTCTCAGGCATTTTTTATTTCCTTTTTATTCCCCTCTTTGTTAAATGCTCATTTCTCCCTGTCTACCGCTGGGTCTGTGTGTTACTCTCTCTCAGTCAGTCCGCTGTTTCTCCTCTGTCTGTCCATCCGTCTGTCCGTCCAGTTTTGGGCTGGAGCCTGTTACTTCCTCCTAGGCTCTTGGGTCATTCCCTGGTGGGGCCCAAGCTCTGACAGGTTCTGTGGTTGAGATGCCGGAGGGCCGCCCATGCCACCTTTCTGTTGCTGCTTAACTTGTGTCAAAATGTCTCTGATCTTCCTCTGGGCCAGCTAAAAATAAGAAGACATTATTCAATTGATTGTCATTCCATTATAGTTATGTAGCACTTCGCCTATGCAACAATACAGCTTTAAGGATTAAGTAAAGTTTTAAGAAATATATGCATTCACTTACTTTATTATGTGCACCTAGCCTGTACCTCTACTCACTGGCTGCTTTATCAATTAAACCTACCGTATATTATATGCACGTTTAGGTGTTTAATTATAGTATTTCTTTCCACAATGTTGCCATTTGTTTATAGCCACGTGAGCTGTGCTTTACCAAAGCAGCAGTGCCGGACTTGGTTAATTGGACAAATGCATGGAGATAAAATTACTGCAGATCATCAAAAGATCAAACACAATTAAACAGACATCCTGATTGATGTCTTGGGCTAAATGGTCCTACCAAGTAGCAACTGAGCGTGTAACATGTACCGCAATTAAATAATGTGTTGCGCATCGTATGGAAATGTGAGATGCCCTCATTCTATTAATTATGCATTTTATGCAGTTGCACTATTTGAACACCAAAGGTCTCAATCTGCACAGCACATAGAGTTCAAATCTATAGAAAGCACCGGTCATGTGATCACATGCTTTTGCGGAGAGCGTGTGATGATAACTGCACTTTCACTTGGATATCTGCTCTGGATTGCAACACATTACACATTATGCACATTATTACACAGGACTAGGATATGATGGCTAAAAAGAGATATTCAGTCCTTTCAAACAAACCATCACCATGTTTCGGTGATTTACAGAGCAAGGGAAAGAGGCAGTAGAAATCGGGCACTTTAGCCCATTTTGGGGCTCTAATTCTGTTACATAGCTCTTTATGTTTAAGCTCATTTTCAAAGTCCCCAGGTCAGACACTTTGTTAATTCAAAATTTATTCACAATTTTAGGGGAGAGTTTATAAATGTATTTATTTGTTTTTAAGATATAGGGAACCTGTAATACATTTTGTTTACAGTTTTAATTTATTTAGTTTCATACAGATAAAATATGCATTGTTTATTATACAGGAATAAAATGAGTCTTAGAACTTTCCATGGAACGCTATAGAACTTTCAAGGGTTGAGTTATAAAGGTTCTACTGTTATGAGTTGATTTATGCAGTGAGAAAGAGACGCAGTCGACTGAACTGAGAATCATCTGGCACCTTATATTTATCTGGATACTGGTGGTGCTAAGGTGGTCCCTTTCCAATGATGAATTGGGTAAAGGAAGTGAATGCAAACCTACAAAGTGCACCTATATTCTAAATCAACCTGACAATCTGACCAATGACTACACATACAAAAGATTAAAAGTATATAATATGTGAAATATACACAGACAGGTGGCAAATTAAAGGAACATCTGTTGGCCCTGGGGGTTATTTTGCTGAGGCAAGCATTACTGCAAATCAATCTCAGTTATTCTGACTGATCTGCTTTATCCTATGATGAGTGTTGTCTTCCGGGATGACCCTGCCCCATTAACAGGACCTATGGGCTCACTGAATGGTTTAGAGAGTATGAAAATGATGTAAATTGTATACTATGGCCTTTACAGTCACCAGATCTCAAACCATATAAACACCTGTGAGAAGTTTTGGCTCTGAAGCACCAGTATCAAAACGGCAATTAAGAAAAGATGTTTTGGAAGAATGGTCTTCATTCCCCAAGAATTGTATTTGGAGGTGTTTTGGAGCTATTCTCGTGGCCTTACTTAGACACTTCATGTTGGCCTTTCCTTTATTTAAGTCACCCATCTATATATTTTGGGATGTTGTCTCATAGTAAGGAAATATCAACTTAAATCACCTGGACCTTAAGATATTAGCCATATTAACAGGGCAAAAATCAAAAACTGAAGTAAGAAAATATGTTCCTGTGTGAAACGTACCTGACTTGCATAAAAGTGGCCGATGATTTTGACAATAACCTGGTCCTGCTCATCAGGAGTCTGCTCTCTAGGAACCACCACCTCAGCTGCAGTTAGATTCTGTAGCTCGTTCACCTACAGCAGTACAGTTTAAAATTTTAGCATCTTGTAACTTCAACTAGCAGATAGAACTAAGGATTTCCCTCAGATTGTCAGTGTGATTGCCGGTTTCATTCTATTTAAAAAATGTAAATATCCCTTACCGTCTTCCCACCCTTCCCAATAACTCGACCAGCAGCTGCTGCTGCTACTTTGATATGCGTCTCCAGCTTGACCTCTTCCTTTGGCCCAAAGAAGTTTTCCTCTTTCAGCTTGCCATATATTCTTCCCTGAGCCTGAAGCACAACCGAATGATGCTTGATTAAGTATTGATAAATGGATAGAGAGCTGAACTTGGGTACATGCACCTAAAATCTCTCACATGAAGAGACCCAAATTAAAGCAATCAATACAAACACCTGAAGAACAGCGTTTCTTTTATATTTGTTTACTCATGTTAGAACTGATGAAGTTCATCAATATTGAAAAGATGTTTGGGAACATAGTTAACATTGTCATTCATGTCCATGTTATGTTGGAGAAAATGGTCCATATAGAGTGAACGAATGGTTGGCCAATCACAGATGCTGAGGTTCTTGAGTGGTTATGCATATTAGTACCTTAAACTGGGCCTCAGGTGGACCAGTAACAATGACCATGCGCATCTTTGAATCGGGTGTCTCTGCTGGTGCAATCTGAAAAAAAAAAGGAAAGACAGTCAGTAAATTAGCCTCTACATCCCATAAAACATCTTTAATTAAGAATTGTGCGTAATTTGCATAATGGATTTCGTGCTGACATGTTAGCATCCCTTCACCTTAATGGAGGCTCCTGCGAAGCGGCTCAGCTGCTTAATGTGCTGGCCCTTCTTGCCGATGATGGCACCTACTGCTTGTGCTGGGATGTACACATGGACTGTCTCCTGCTCTGGAGCCTATGGATATGAAGTGCAGGATAAGGCAAGGCAATAAATAAGCAATAAACCACAATGGAGTGTGCTGTTACAGGAAGATAATAAACAGAAGCGATGGTGGGATGCAGTGTGATGATATTGTTGAAGTTGATTGTTTTTCAATAAGAGCGTGTCCCAATATTTTATTACTCTTACACCACTGCAATTTGTCAGTGACTAAAATTTTTTTATTCACTAAATAAAATGGTGTATCTTCTATATTATTATCAAATGACCATGAAAAGCAAGCTAATTCCTGTTATCACTTATGTTATAGCAGCTATAACGGTCATTCCCTCACCAGCCTCATTTTCTTTCTTTTGAAGGTAACAAGACAAAAACACAACTGGCATGATACAGAGAAAAAGTCTTCTGTTCTGAAGTCTCTCCCATATCAGAAAACTTACTGAAGCGCTGACACCGGACACTCCTTCCATAAATGTTTAACACCTTCCCACAGAAAGCTTCACCATATCAACGGTCATACATCTTTATTTGTTGAAGAGCAGCACACTTTAATTTATTCATTATTAAGCTATGATTATCTGGACCAACGACATGTAAGAATGAGCGTATTAATATTCTGGCAGAAAAATAATCAACGCCTTTTGACCAATCCGAACGATATTTCATATGAATGAAATCAGTATGTGTGAGCCTGGAAAGCCTAGTCAATGCCAGATAATTCCTTCTGCTCTCATATGTTTTATGAATATAGTTGCTATACTTAAATCGCTTGTATGTTTATATGTTTACAAACTGTGTCTTCTTACCCCAAAGGAGCCATATGGGGGACAAACCCCAGGGTTTCCAGGGGGAGGAGGAGGCATAGAGGAGGATGGAGGGAAAAGGCCAAGCGCTCCAAGATTCAGTCCAGGGATGAGGTGAGTCTGTTGCTGGAGATGGACAGCAATGAAACATAACCACAAAAGTTAATCTAATACGTATAAGTCTCACGCCATCACACACTTACATTCATGGCAGCGATGTCGTTATCATAGGCCTCTCGCACTTTCTTCATGATTTCCTGCTCGGCCAGGCAGCAGGCCTCAATGGCACCTTTCACTGTGATGGTCCTCTCAGGGTTATACAGGGTCAGATCCTGCAGCCTGCACAGTAGGAATACCCCTCAAAGTCTCTGAGACAATTAAAACCTGCTATGTGATGGGTAATAAGAGGATACGTGTTTGCTCGTTGACTTACGGTGAAATGGTGATCTTAGTGTCAGTGTCTTGTTCCACTTTCTTCAAATTACGCCCCTCTTTGCCGATCAGACGACCTACAAAGTTGTTGTGGGCAAGGATCTTTAGAGGCACCTCATCAGCACTGGTGAAAGAGGGGAAAAATGTACCACTCATCTGAGCCCAGTGCACCGACACTTCAAATTTAACTAAGTTTTAAGTAAGGCTGACAGGTGAAGTTACTCAGATCACCCATCCCTGGATTATCATCCACCTTGTAGTGCCCGATTCATATTGGAGGACCAGAAATGAGAACGAAAACTTTTCACTTAGTCAAGTGAAATGCCTACAGAAGTCATATGGCTTTAGGCTAGCGTAGTGTTAATCTGGAAAGGTTTGAAGGAACACCACCACTATTAAAACTGACAAAAATCTGAAGCTCACTTACGTTTTGGTGTCTTTGGCTTCCTGGTGCATGATGTCAAGGATCATACGGCAGGCTGCTGAGCAGCCCTCAGGAGTTGAGTGGATGCTGATGGGTTTTTCTGCAGCACCAGCATTCTCTTTACGGTGGACATCAATCCTGAAAAGGGTTTAAAAGGGAAAAATAAAACTGCAGTTAGAAATTTGTGTTCTGAGATCTACTGAGTCGCATTGCATTGTACTACGCCCATCATTTGCCTGACACTGGAATACTGGACGTCACTCTAGTCTAATATATACTGGATATAAAATTATGTCTGAACCTTTTTTCATCTTCGTGAAACCGCAACATATAAAAATCAAGTAATAAACAACCAAAAATTATTTATGGAGAAACAAAGAAAAACAAACAAACAAAAAAACCCAAACAATACACAGCATGCATAAGTGTGCACACCCTTTTATTATTATTAACATGGCAGTATTCAGAATCAACCAATCAAATTCAAACTCATGTTAAGTATACACCTGCCATCAATTAAAAAGTGACTGATTAACCGAAATCAAAAGTACAGCCGTTTCTATAGGCTTTTCCTGACATCGTCTTGGTACCATCCAACTGGAACAGCCATGGGCCACAAAGAGCTTACAAAGCAGCTAAACGATCTCACTGTTGAAAAATATCCAATCAGGAAAGGGTAACAAACATTTTCAAGGGATTGGATATACCATGGAACACTGTAAAGACAATCAACAAGTGGGAAAACATGGCATGACTGTGATATTACTAAGAACAGAATGTGCCTCTAAAATTGATTAGAAGACCAAGAGAAAACTGCTCAGGGAAGCTGCCAAGAGGCCTACAGCAACTTTAGGCAATTTCTGACAAGTACTGGTAGCACCATACATGTGACAATCTCCAGAATACATCATATGTCTGGGATATGGGGAAGCCCAGTTAAAGTTCACAAAACATCCACTCTCTTATAAGCGCGTGTTATGGTCTGATGACACATAATACTAAAAGATATGCCTGCCGCAAAAAAAAAAAAAACTACAACAACACATAAAACAAAATACCATCCCCGTGGTGAAGCGTGGAGGTGGCGGCATCATGGATTGGGGCTGCTTTTCTTCAGCTGGAACTGGGGCTTTAATCGGAGTGGAGGGAATAAAGAATAGCTCCAAGTACCAGTCAATTCTGGCACAAAAAAATGCTTCTGCTAAAACACTTCAGATGAACAGGAAAATATTGCTAATTCAAGATGTACCAAACTGATTAATCTTACCCAAAAAGATAAATGAATGCTGTGATAAAAAATGTAAAGGTGCTTCAACTAAGTATTGGTTTAAGGGTGTGCACCCTCATGCAACCAACATATATATACAAAATTGTTTCCTTTTTTCTTTGCTAAAACAATTCTCACTATTTTTCTCTTTATTGTGAAATTGCAACCCATATGTTAAAGGTAAAAAGGTTTGATATCGTCAACATGATCGTCACAGTCACTAGCATGCAGCCAGCACTCACTTGCTCTGAGTCTGCTTGGTGATGTTGCGAATGGTGGCACCCTCTTTGCCGATGATGGCGCCCACATATTGAGTTGGTACAAGCAGACGGAGAGGTATGTCAGTGTGCTGATGCTTGGAGGGCATCCCCGTGCCAGGGGCACCCTGCCTGGAGTTGACACGTGAGCCATATCCAGAACGGCGTCCATTGTCAGGGCTGCGCTGGGAGTCAACTTCCAAGCTCTCGTCAGGTATGTAGGACACGCGCAAAGTGTTGTTCTCAAACTGGTAGCCATTCAGTTTTTGGATAGCTCTGAAAGATCCAAATAAGAATAGATCAATGAAAAAAAAAAAAAACATTTTTATTAGAAATAAAATAATAACATGGATAAACAACTCAAACAGTGGAGAAAGCGTGCACCACATCTCAACAACAGATTTTTTTTTTTTCAAGGATTTTAGACAGACAGGATGTTTTGGTTTAAAGCTGACGGCTCATAGGTGGCCATGCAGTGCAACTAAAGCACCACTAGATGTCATAGCCGTGCTGTGTTGCAGAGAAACCTGCGCTCCCCTGTAAAGCGTAGCCCAGTAAGCTCGAATTCTAGTATAAAACCCCAGCACAGGTGCGATGTGGCAGTCATTCCTGACTTCAGTGACATTAGATTTTGGCATGAATACAAACTTGCAAAACATGCAGTTGTGAAATGAGGACCTGCTTATACGGGAGGATGATTATTAAAGTGCGTGGACGTCCATAGCAGCATTGGTTTTCAAATACGTTTGCAATGTTTTTTGGTTCTTTAAAGACTCCTTTTTCAAACTTTCATAATCATAAAGTTACGATTACTTTTAAAATTTCAAAAGTAGCAAATCACTGAGCCAATGCAAGGTCAAAATGATAAAGTTCTAAGGAAAAGTAAATAAGACACAAAAAAAAGTGCACTCACTGTCTGGCCTGCTCCCGAGTCCCATAAGTGACATTCACCACAGCGGTCTCGCTTTCTGTGTTAACTACAGCCAGAAAGACAGACGGAGGAAAAGAAATTCATGAGATGTTTGAGCAACTTGGATTTAAAATAGAACATGTAAACACTGACATGAAAAATTATTTGCTCACCTTGTTCACAGTTCTCAACGGTTCCGTACTGTGCAAGCAGACCATCAAGCACCTGAGAAAGCAAAGGAAAGGACTGTGTTAGGAAAGAAATGTAAACATGGGGAAGGCTGAATCTGAAACAAGAACTCTGAAGCCACCAAGATTAAGATAATACTATCAGTGCAACTCTCCACTAAACTCACAGCTCAAGGTGGGACACCTGGACACGTGACAACATGAGATCACTAGATATCCCCAGATCTTTTGTGCATACCATTAACCCAAGTCAGATTCAAACAAGTAGTGCTGACTTAATCTGTTCAGATTTCGAGCTATCTGCTGAGCATAATGATGTGTACCATGTGTACGAGTTCCTAAACTGAACACAGATCAGTAATCGGACTCATCGCCCCCGTGTGGCTGAAAAAGGAAGAGGAGACAGGAGAACACGTGGACCAATGGGGCTGGCCGAGTGGAGAAAGACCCGGCCCATCTGGTGCTGCAGCGTGCTCCGTGCCACGCCCCGCAAGTGACATTTCACATACACAGGTATCACATACAATGATGCATGACAGCATACAGTGCCACGTTCAGGTTTTTTTTTTTTTTGTGCAAACCAATATAAAAGATTACCAGCACTGTTGATTCTTACATCATTCTTATCAAACATATACAAGTGAATGATGAAAATTTCAAATCAATCGAAATCCAGTAGGGACACAAAATAGACAGAATTTGGTCACCCTGATCCCCAATGATTTTAATGAAATACGTTCAACAATATAACGTATATATGGGTAGATATACAGACAGATAGATAAACAGATATACAGACAGACAAAATATAAACATATATTTAACAATGGCAGTTTTGATCTCTACAATTCTCTTTGTTCTGCTACAAAACCCGCTCAAGTTCTTACGTTACGTTACCTGCTCGAACTTTTCTAATCGCTGTCCATACTTTCATCATGCCATGAGAGATTTCAGTTTCTGACAACCCAAAATCATTTTTCCAAAAGAGATATGTCTCCTTGTCATCTCTGTATTTACCAATTCATAAAAGCCCAAGGAACACTTGTTGGAGATGGAGCATCAAAAGCAACAAGATCGTTTCCACAAGGTAAAAGTGTCGGTGTCTGGTCTGTCTATACGACACAGGGCGGATTCATTTACTAGATACAGAGAGCACACTCACCTCCCATTGTAAATGCGGTGGAATGTTTCTAATCTGGAGTTTCCTGGTCCTGTAAGAGGAGAGAGAAAAGAGCAATAGTGAGACAATTGGCTCTCTTCTTTTAAAGACAAACCGATTTTTAACCATTACGATTGTGCTTTAAATTGATCTACATTAGCAAGCAAATGCAATTGGATGCACATACCATACCAGAATAAAAATATTACCACCAAATCAACAATCTGGTCACAATTCACTACACTGTGGACTCCCAGTTCACTGTCAGTACAATTCTTTTCCAATTTTAGCAAAGATTTAATGCATGATAAAATGACTAATTAAGCTTAACATAGTGAATTTGATTATTTAACCTATAAATGACTAGCTTGGAGTCCATGGACATTTAAATCATGCAAAAAGCATCAAGATCTAGCATTATTATTTCTTCCCTGTACAGCATTCAAATTAGTATGTTCATTTTAACTAAATCCTGCTAAGTTATTTTATGACTCATGCTTCGATTTTGATGTGAAGCACAGATGCAATGCTACTACATACAATTAACACCAAGTAAAGAACTCCAGTTCCACCTCATCATGTCTTCTACTTAGTTTTTCCCCCCCGAGTTCACTCTCTCATTCTCAAATGCCACAGCCGGCGCCAAAAGCCACAACAACATGTTTCCTTCAAAAAACTCCCCAACATTTTTCTAGGAAAAATATAGCATTAAGACAACTTGCTCAGTCAGCAGTGGGGCGAAAAAAGCAGGAATGACTAATTCCATTGAAGTAACACCAAAAATAGCTTCTAATGGCACATGGCGAGTAAGAAGATATGTATTTTTTCCACTTTCTTGTACATCTGCTAGTTTGGAAGAGTGACACAAATTGAAGCTGGGAATTATCATGGTGGAGCTAGGGTTGAACAAAAAAAAAAAGAAGCAAACGGATAAGTGAAAGGGGCACGTAAGACCGATATAACCAAGTACTGAGTGGCTAATAAAGTGAAATGTGGTGAAGAAAGAGCGACGCAGCAGTAGGGTGAAGGACAGGGTGCCAGCATGAGCAGGGTGAGAGAAAACGGCAAGTAGAGATTGAATGGGGATATTGAAACCGGACACTGACGACTGTAGTACGCTGCCAGCTGTCCTGGAACCATCCCAGCACACGGGCAAGAGGAGGGTGAGAGAATGGAGAGAATTGGAGGGAAGAGTGAGAGAGAGGAAGCAATAAAAGAGAAGCAACAGAAAACACATGAGACACTAGCATAATAAAGAAGAGAGAAAGCAAATAACAAAGCAAAGGAAAGTGAATCAAACGATGAGGGCAAAAACAACAGCATTCATTGTACTGACATTCCAACACAATGCCGAGGAGATGCAGCAGGACACTGGGACAGTAATCCTACCATGCTACAAATGCTACTCTGGTTGTAATGTCATGTGGCTTTAACCTTGCACTGAAAGGCAAAGGCTTCCTAAGCCTTGCTGTTGTACAATAGAGCCCCTAGATGGAGATGGAGAGCAAAGGAACAAGGAGGAAAAGTTCACACCAGGGGTCAAAAGGGAGGAGCCCACCTCTGTGGTCTGCTCAAGTGCTCGCCGGAGTTTGGGAAAGGGTTAAAACCAGAATCCCTGGTAACCTCTGAACCTTGGAGTTCATACCCACCCACTGTTTGGAGAACAGAGTGATTTACTCTCCCCACCCTTCAGCGCTCTTTTAGGCTCGTTGAAAATGGCGGATAAAAGCCCATCAGGTCCCAAAAGCTACAGAGATTACCTCATTTTAAATCCCTACAGCTTTAGAGCGCATACTGTTACTCCGATACCGTTACTCAGAAATCAACGATCTTAGGTATTGCTCCGATTTTGGATCCGTCCTTTAAGAGTAGGCTCAAACAGCATGTCGGTGTTCACAATGGCAGCCATTTTGTTGGCTTCCTTGTAATAAGCCATGAGACGTTCCAAGTGCTAACTGATAAACTTCTTTTTTTTTTTTCCCCCCCATTCACATGTGGTTTTAGGATACGGATTGTATGAGAAACTCTTGGATTTAGTGTGTAATGGGACAATTTAAGACCCTGATTTAGATGTGCCAAAAATCACCAGTCTGCTCGGGTGCTGATCAATGACTCTCGGCTATCCGCACACATCCCCCACCCAGACGCTTGAACAATCCACAGGCGCACATGTATACACCTCCATCCCCCTCCCGGCCACACACGATCCCTAGTGAACCTTTGCATCGTTGGCTGTTAGACCAAAAACATCTCTGATGCTTTACGCCAACAAGATGGATGGAAGTTGAGGGGTGGAGAAGGATAGTCTTTTTGTGTATTCCTCTATTGTTTAGGGACTGGGGGTGGAGGAGCCACTCTTAATTAAAATTTCAAAGTTAAAATTTGCATATTGCTTCCTCTGATGAAACGAGCATGACCCTACCAACTTACAGCCATTATAGCCATCATGAATGCTGGCGTAAAATAAAATGACTGAAGGCTGGCATAAGACAAAATCTAATTGTAGTGTACAGAATATGCACATTATACATAATTTATTAACAATACATAATAAGATAAGATAGACATGCAGCTCCTATTCCTGTCAATGCAGATGCAAGAGCGCTTCCATGAGAAATGAAGAAAAATTGAAACTTATTGTTAAAAGGTTGAGGGAGCCTAGAGCATTTAATAACAGGCTCTAGAGAAAGGCATTGAGTTATAGTGAACGAAGACAACAGAAGACCGAAAAAGAAGAGAATGCGTGTCTTGAGAAGGGCAAAGGTGAAGCCTCTTTAGAACGCCCAGTAGTAAGAGAAGGGGCTTGCTCAGTCTGCTATGGAGGAGTCATTCTGTGCTATTGTCTTCTGGCTGGGGGCAGGGTCAAGCAACGCATTTCAAAAGATCAGGCTTTTGGTCAATAGGCTCGTCAATCAAGCTTCAAGATTTTAAGCGCAAACCCAAAAGCCCGATTTGCACAAAAGGTATAAAATAAGCGAATGGAGACCCTCGAGCTGGAAGACACACTTGCATGTGCAATGCTTTCCTCTCACTTCCATTTCCATTCTCAATTCTAAAAATCCTCGTCTCGGAGCTCAAAGCCGTCACACACCTCATCACTGCTGGCCAGGCATACACGCATACATGGTGCAGGCATGCAGACGCACACAGCCTATGGCCGTTCATGTTACCAGAACATCCAGTTTCTCTGTATGCACAAGTGCACGCCTACTCACAGCACACACCATGCAGCTCCCACATACACTTTCAGCAACATACACAACGAAGCCACGCATGCATGCACATAAGCAGGTGCATCTTCAAGCAGCCGTTACAGAGGCTCGCTGCCCGCGAGGCCCCTTTGGTAATGAAGATGCGAGTCAGCCCACATGCATGCAGGCTGGTGCATGATGGGCCGGCCTCAGCTGTTCTGGAGGACTCAGCAGGTCCCACCGTACAAAGAGACAGGATTCCATCACTCTGTATTATAAACAAGCTTTCAGACAAGGCCACTGCATGAAGTGCAAACATACTCTTCGCTGCACACACCCACTGTGCCAACATTTTTACCTTCCTTATGTGAGCAGTATATATTTAACATCTATACAAAAATTATACAAACATACGTAAAAAAATACTATACTATCATGTGCATGCAGCATATTTAAATTCCACTCAAACACAAATCAGACAGTCAGCAAACCAACCTTGGAATATAAAAAGAATGCACATTTAACACTACACACCCACATGCACACTACGCTACTCACACTACTAGTACGTGAAAGCTGCAGGATTTGGTCTGGGTTTCAAAATGTCTATTTTATGAGGAATAAGACCATAAAGCAAAGTGAGGATTCCTAACTCTAATGCCAAAATGAAACTGCACAGCTGGTGGAGATCTGAGTGGGTGTAATGCAGGAATATGCTCTACCAATTGAAGGTGCAACCATACAGCAAAAATCGGACTCATTTTAATATGGAAGTTTTCTTTTTTTTTTATTTGACAAGCTTTTTCACGTGCATGTGAAACATGAGGACAGTTCTTGTGAGTTTTCATTTTCACACCACACTCATTCAACTTCACAACTTCACACGTCCTTCAGAGGTTTTTTCCCCCCTTTTCTTCCAAATAAAATGACAAATTCAGTTAAATCTTTTGTGTCAGGGACATCACAATGCTCAGGCATGTGATGGTGAGATCAGCGTCAGATCATACACTGAAAGCCAGTGGAGTTTAGGTGGATACTCTAGAGGGCTAATTGTTTGCCATGAACCTCAAGTCGTGGGAAGAGAGTCGACACATCATATCCGACATATGTGGAGAGAAAAAAAAAAAAGAAAGAAGAAGAAGAAGAAAAAAAAAAAAAGATAGTGATGGCATAGCACCTTTACAGAATCACTGAAGGAGCAAGTATGACTTAAATTTAATCATGGAGTTTTTTCACTCAAGTTCTCAAAATATCATTTCTAATACTCATACCTAATTACTACTAACGTATACACACACACACACACATTTTATATATATATATATATATATATATATATATATATATATATATACACACACACACACACACACACACACCTATTGTACATTTGTATATACAATAAATCTTCTACACCAATTCCGAAGCCTAACCCCCATCCTTAACCTCAGTAATCACAATGTAATGACTGTAACCTCTCCGTTTTAGAGAAAAAATAATAATAATAAAAAAAGAATAATGTCACCTGTTTAAAAAAAAAAAAAAAAATTAAAATGAAATAAATAAACACTCAATGTTGCAAGGACTATCTTGCTGGACTAACAAACCAACCCACACACACACGTAAAAAGAGCGGAGCCACGCAGCAGCCAATTACCTATATTAACGGAATAGTAAGGGGAAAGGTTAGACAGGAAACTAAACACACAGGAAGTATCCTAGTCAAGAAGCACTGTTAGCATAAATCACCCTTTGCCTTGCCACTTCCTGTGAGCCGTTTCTCATTCAGCCAATCAGCAGTAGAGTTAAAATGAGTGAAAGGAGGTAGTGGCAAAAAAGGCGGGGAGAAAAAAAGGGAGGGAGGAAGAAACAATAGGCTTCCAAGACAGAAACAAGCATCCTATCTCTTCCTTGCCACACAACACACTAAGCGTTACTTCTTCCTGGTACATATTGTAAAGAAAAGGATTCCTTAGATTTCAATTCATTACAATCCAATGTAATTATTGCATTTGAGTGAGCTGAGCTCAAAGCTGGATCTGGTCGCTTACAAAATGACTGCAGTAATGAAGCATGAGATTCTTCAGTCAATATGGCGGCAAGAACTCAGTACTCCTGACAGACATTTACACTGACCTCTTCTGCCCCATGGCCTTCCTTTCTAAATTTTATGAACCACAATAGTAATGACTTACAAATTGGTCTCTGGTCAGTTGAAAACAAATACCAACTACAAGAAAAGTCAACAGTGTGCATACAGACATTTGATTAGCCCTTTATTTTTGCATTGCTTGCGTGACTGACAAAAAAAAAAAAAAATGTGGGTAACATTTATGGAACAATTAAGCAACTAAGTGTACATGCAACTGTATTTGCAAATCTGAAATATTTTTATCACTCCAGTTTGAGATCAGCTTTGTGATCGAAAATACGTAGTCTAAAGTCTCATTTAATAGTAGCGTAGCTTTACTTATTATAATTGAATGATCAATGTGTTTGAACAAACAAATAAGACTGCAAAGTCTTCGTCAACTAGAAAGCAAGGACACAAATTTCTCTTTATATTAAAAAACAAAACAAAAAAAACATACTTCTTAAACAACAAAGAGCAGATGCATCATCCAAAACACTGAGTTTTTAGGGGGAAAAACAAAAACAAAATTAACATTCTGCAATTAATAATTATTATGTGAATAAAAAAATTCTACTAGCTGATACAGATAACTAACCAGGTGCTGATCATAGGGTTAAATGAATACCTTTAGTTCCACCATTTCAATATTTCTATAATCTTAAACAAGGAGCCAATCCCAATGCATTATATTATACAAACTGAAAATGTTTTTAAAATTCTGTTTTACTTTCTAAGTATTTTGTATTACCCAACAATTATAAAATATTTTATGGAAAAAATGTTAATGTTTTGTGTACTTCCTCAAAGCCTGTGAAAATCTAAGATAAAGCTGAAATTAAAAAAGGTACCATAAATAAACACACACACACACGACGTGGCGGTGCATCTGGTGAAACGTCATTTCAAGTGCAACACAAAAATCACCTGGGACTGAGATAAATCCAGCTTTTAAGATAATGAGTAAATATGTAGTTGAGTGGACAAAACCAGCAAGTTTCCCCATTCCATGTTGGGAAATTGTGTGTGTGGCAGAGGTGGGGGAGGTGATGATCTTCATAGCCTTATACCCTCCCTTTCCCTCTGGCTTCATAACAGGAGTCCATGGAAGAAAACTCTAAGCTGATTATGGTCTAGGTGGAGAAGGCCAGCTTAACCAGAGGTTCCACAAGTCAATGAAAACGCCCCCCTGAAGCCTAGTTAGGCAATTGGATCACAGTCCTTTACAGTGGTGGGACGGAGGGGCCACACACACTGATAGTGCTCAGAACTTCAGTTTGCACAGTGATCCAGAATCTGTGAATTTTTTTTTTTATGTTCTACTGAATAAAGAAACATGGTCACTGAAGACTTTAGGTTATCTTCTCTTGCCAATGGTGAACCATGCGAATTGGTGAAGAACGAACGAACTTCACTAAGCCTCAGCAGCATCCCCGCCCCCTTAACCATATTTTTCCTCTTTGCATTCGTCGTATCTGATGGTCCACCATCCCCCACTCGGCTCTGCTTTCTTTTTTCACCCCACCCCAGTAAGAGGTCAAAGGTTATTCAACAAGCTTGGCAATCAGGGCACGCTGATGCAGCATTAACCCTTTAGAAGCTTCGAAGGAGGAGCCTAAACCTAAGGAAATGTGTATTATTATGCATATAAGATCCAGTATAAAACATGTTCAATATGGAAGACAAAGATTAAAGTTCACCTTTCATCTGCTTGTGTGTTAAGGTTTAGGAGCCCTTAGGTTATCCTATGAATTAAAGAGCAAGAAAAAGATCTTAGACAAGCTACTTAACTGATCAAGAACATCAACTGATAGCTGTACTTACTCGATAACAATAGAATCTAAGCTGCGGTTGTTATATTTTTTACATTTCAACAACAATACTGACAACACCAATGACACCAACGACTTCTCACCTCAGGGTACATGAAAACATCCTGGAGAGATAGACACTTTTGTCTCTCCAAACTACAAAGCTTTTGGGAAATCAGAGCTTGCTTCAAAATCATGACTGCAGCCAAATCTAATTAAAAAAAGTATGAAGCTGAATCAGAGATGCTAGCTGCAACAGCTCTAGATGCAAGTGTAAACATGTAAAAAGGGAAAGGAGGGGAAGCTCATCATTTTTTAAAATTATTATTATTATTATTATTTTTTGTGAAAAGAGGCCAAGAAATTCCACGCTGTCCAAAGAAGTTAGTCCAACCCATTTGATTCTTGTGAGGGAATGGGAAAATGCAGTTACCCTAAACTGATACATGAACAATTGAGACCACGAATATGTCCATAACCTGCAACCTAGTATAAAAATTAGGGAGTACATTTTTAAATGGGATGTTTACAGACTCTAGTAGACTAAAAGCTTGTTATTTCATTGTATTTATTTATATTAGCATTGCTCTACTATATTGCAAAACAAATATGCTCTTGGTATGGCCATTGCACATTAATTTCTTAAGCGCCATCAACTAAAATCAAATGACCGATTTTATATGATGTACGGCATGCATCCCACACAGACTTTAATCTTGTAGATGTGATTTTCTAACATTCACCAGAGAAAAGAAAAGCATTGGGCCTTGTCTTTGTCAGACAAGAGATGGACACAAGTAGTGCTAAATTTCAATACATTTATTTGAGGGAGTTTCTGCAACTTTAAATGTTGAACTCAAGAGCAATAATCTGTACTTCTACTTATTGCATTCTCTTTGTGCATCATCATCAGCTGAACAAATAGGTCCAGGTTCTCTTATGGAAGGAAATAATCTAAACACTTCAGAAATTGAGTTACTACACAATACCGTCCACAAGATGCACTGTGTGTTAGCTTGGGGAACAAAAGAAACTACAGTACTGTGCAATAGTCTTAGGCACATGCAAAGAAAGGTTAAATGAAAAATACTACACTATGCAGCAAACAATATTAAACTAAACCAAAAAGGCAATATTTGGCATGACAACCCTTTGCTCTTTTTTCTTAAATAGTTGTCCCAAGTAAAATTTGTGCAGTTTTATAAGTAAATTAAGTGGTAAGTTTTACTGAGCATCTTGGAGAATCTGTCACAGTTCTTTTGGAGACTTTGAGTGTCGCACTTGCGGTTTTATTTTGCGTACAATTCCCAGAAGCCTTCATTATGTTTTTTGTCTGGAATGTGGTCTCTTATGTAATATGATGCTTTCTTTATCGACATAGAAACATTTCTCAAATACAACTTCTTTTTTGGAAAAGTCATGTTTGGAATATAAAATGCTTTCGTACTGACTCAATAATGCAGAATTCATAAAATAAATATCTATAACAACATTTTTACAAAAACCTTTGCACAGTACCATATAGAAATTTAATCAACACAACAAACACGAAACATGATGCATATGTCCCATACATAAGGACTATGAAAACACCTGCACATCACAGCTGCACAAAATTGTATTCTCAGAACACACACAAGTGCTCTGAAATGCCAAAACACATTTCAAACCAGTACATAATATAGTTCAAATGAGTTATACAAATGATGACTTAAAAATTCTAATTATCATCATTCACATGCATAAAAAAATCTATTTGTGCATGTAAATCTGTGTGGCTATGTGCTAATATGCTAATGGGATTTTAGATTACTGAAGCTCAGGCACCCCAATATTATTAAAATATATATATTTTAATATTTGGGGGAAGAAAAAAAACAAAAAAAAAAACCAACAACAACCTTACATTTAGTTCCATTTAAATACATCAAAAAAATGCACTTTGGTAAGAATGACAACTGTTGGAGTATAGCACCATTGACTGACAACCCTCACCTTCTATACTTCCTGTTCACACGGGTAGTTATATGATGGGATAAAATGTCCAGAAGACAATCATTTTCAAGGTAGGCCCCATTAACATACTAAATAGTGTGGTAGAATTGTATGGCCTGTACCTAATCTACAGCAGTGTACAATTTTAATATACTATTTAGTGACCATGGTAAGTAATGTGTGATGAGAAACCAATATAATTTTTACACTTGTGATGTAGTTTTTATGAAATTGAGAGATGTCACAAATTTGCTACAAAGTTACGAGCACCCCCCAAGAGTCTAATGTGTCGGCACCTATGGCCACAAACGACGACCATCACGTTACAATGAGCATGGTGCAACATGCTCAACTGTGGAATGCCACTGCATTGGTAACCAGTGGGGGTGGAAAGAGAGACTAAGGCCCTTCTGCTGCATTATCATGTGGAAAAACTCCTCCTTCTCCCGCTCTTTCTCTTTTGTCTTGGGAACTGTGGAATTTGGCATGGTATGGAAAAGAGAGAGAGAGAGAGAGAGAGGAGAGAGAGAGAGAGACAGAGGAATCTCTAATTCATTTACTTATAGCATTGCATCTCGACCTTTGAACCCAGATGGGGGAATACTCTGTGAGGTTAAAAGAGCTATACACCAGGGCAAGATAGGGCAGGGGTAGGGGGTTAGGGTTAAAAGCAAGAAGGGAGCTTTTTTAAAATAATGTTTGGGGGCCATATTTACAGTGGAACAGGACATAAAATTAGCGTTAATTATGATGTTCAAAGCTGAGTCTGATACTGTACCGTGATATTTACTGTTGTACAGTATGACTCCAAACATTAACAGATATGACGTAGTTCAAGGACTAAACTGTTACATGTCATAGATCAATGCATACAAAGTAGCTGTCCAAGTGGCCCATTGAGAAAATACAGGTTTAAAACGATGGGATTTTTTTTTTTATCCAAATTTGTGATGTAAGGCGAGTGGGATGAGATCTGATCAGCTGGCCGCACTTTATAGCAGGGAGTGAACAGATCAATGTTCCTTGTATGTGTGTGCGCGTGCGCATTGCATGTAGGAGGGGGAGGGGTTGGGGGAAAAGCTGCTCATGCGCATGCGCACTCGGTTCTCCTCCGCTTTCCGTTTGCTTAGGCGGTGGGTTGGTTGTTGTGGGTGCTGGGTAAAGTACTGGCCGTTAGAAAATAACTCTCGAATTCCTTTCTTGATGTAAAAGGGGATGTGCCCTTGTTTCGGGTCAAAGTTCACGTTCTGCTGCACACATTGCAAGCAGCTCTGTATGAAGAGATTGTGTGATAGCCTGCTTTCTAGGGCGAGCTGCAAAAACTCCGTACAGACTCCGCCAAGCCCTTGTCAAAAAAATATATCATATGCTTTTTTTTCTTTTTCTTTTTTTTTTTTTTTTTAAACGCACAAACAATGCATTCGATCATTAATCCTGTATGGGCCATATTTTTCACAAGAGGACGGTCTACACAGCCATAATGGGTGCAATAGGCGCCTGTATCTATGTAGCACGCAGAGACACATGCAATATTGAACAGAAACGTAGTTAAGTTTAGGCTAGCAATAATGTAAGAAATCATATTAAAACAATAGGCACTCTTCTCTCGGGCCCGCTGTCTCGCGTGCGCCATTTCGTGAGTGTGGCGCGAGAACTAAAATGGCACCCCACGCTTATTTTAACCAGATCTGCATTCTTTCGGACAAAATCATGCAAGTCGGAAATTTTTGGAAAAATCATGCAAGTTTTGTAATTTTCTGTTGCAACGTGAAAACTACCTTCCATTTCTACAAATAAATCATTTATAAAAACAGTACTGTGTAAATCCTTAGATTAAAAAAAAAATACATTAAAAGTGGTCTTTAACATCTACACCTGTTTTTCAGAATATCCTTATCCTTTAAGTTAAATCAAAACAAAACTTGCTCTAACACACACACACACACACACACACACACACACACACACACACACACACTTCAGTAATAGGCTAGGTTTTATGCAAGTGTACTATTAGTCCCCGGGTTTAGTGTAACCTACGACACACAAATGAAATGTAATTCACCACACAGGCCACGTTACCTTCAGTTTTAGGATTAATGAATGGCATATGACAGGGATTAACATGCAACATTCTGCCAAACTTAAATGCACATAATGTTAAACAAGTGACAATGCACCACTGATTTAGGCCTGTATTGTCTATATTATTGCTTTATGTGATCGTAGTAGGCCTACTTGTGACAGAAGTTCGCATGGAAGCTACATTTCGCTCATGTCAGGCTGCAGAATTGCGCTGTCACAAATGCAATACAGGACATGGTGAATTTTGCACTGTACACTTAGGCCCCATCTATCTAGACGTGTAAAGCCGGATTTTCTGCTTCAGTGCAAGTGAAATGGGTAATTTGCAAGTCTGAAACATGTGACAGTCTCAGGTAATATAATTTTTCTCCTTCACAGTGTTGTGTAGTTCCAGTTGTTGTTAAACTAGAAATGCAGATACTATGAGAGGGCCCCACCTGTCTCTCCAAACCACACCCTATTCACTAAGTGCACTAGCTATATAATGCCAAATATCCAGCACATTCATGAAATTACACAATATACTGCAATAGGTTAAATGTCCTAACTAGCCCAGGCAATACCCAGCACCCATAATTAACTATCCAGGTAAAAGATAACAGGGCCCTTCTCTTTACAAAAGCAGTCATTCAGGTGCATCCAGGTGCAGGAGAAAATACCTTTTTACTATATAAAAGTTTTTTTAGTATTTTAAAGGGTTTTACAGTTTAAGTATTTGCATTTGTAAAATACATAAACAGTAATAGAAAAAAATAAACCAGGATTGCCGTAATTGTATAAACTGTACTACCCATCATCCACCAGGATGAACGGATGTACCACTAATCATAAAGGAGTGTTCCACAGAAAAAAAAATATATAAAATTGATTTTTTTAAAACATTAATTGAAAAGCATGAAATACATTGTTACTGATGGCTTTTAAGCAAGTAGTGTCTTGTTTTATTTCCTTAAAAGCAAGACTCTATAGGTGTATAGTGGATACACACACACACGCACACACCTCATTCGCCATATGAGGCTTTGTACAATTAAACATGTGATGATTTGCAAACTTAGCCCTTATAAAACAAAAAATTTAGTCTTCAGCTGATGTTAGAATCAAAATGTTTATTTCACTGTGAAGACACTCAATAGAAAGACATGTAGACTTACAGAATATAATTTCTGTATTTAACAAAGAAAAGATCACAAGGGGATATAAAATGTTTCTGCCATTTTCAGTAAAAAATATTACATAAATGCAACAATTCTAAACATTGAGAAATTTTTCTGAATTAAGCTTTTGATTGGAAATATGAATGAACCTTGTCAACAAAATGTCATTAATGCAAGTCATCTAGAAACAGATATTTGGTTCTGAATTTAAGGGGGGAAAAGGAAAATGATTTTGAAATACAATGTGACCATGTGTTTCTAGTATGTCTTACAAGGTTTATAAAGAAATCTGACATGTAGGCTACGTCACGGCACATACACTGACAATAGAAGACATAAGATTTTCTGTTTATAACAGAAAACATCTGTGATGTCACATGATCGTGGAAATGTAGGCAAGATTGCTGAGTTTTAATGCGAGTGGGCGGTTTTTTTTTTTTGTTTGTTTTTTTAAGAGGAGATATCTTAGGCTGGATACAATTTATCCCCAAAAAATAAATACATAAATAAATAAATAAAATAAAAAGACTCGAAAATCATTGACGTGACCAAAATTGTTTCTAACTGTAGCGTCTTGCCTTAAAGGTGTTAATCAGATGTATGACGTTCACTCGCAAGTAGCCGATCAGATGTAGCCTATTTAGAAACAGACCTAGCCTATAAGTAGCCTAGAGCATGTGTATTTGGCCAAATAGAATTTTTTTTAGAGATAGCAGGCCTACCGTAAAGTAGCAAACCCGCCGTATAAATTAAAACGAACCCAGCAAGTAAATCTGAACCAATTTTGGTAGTTAAATGGTCAACATACGACTTAGGTTTATACATTATCTGTTCTTCACTGTAGTTTTGCAAGGTGTACAGTTGGCAACAAGCGAATTTTCACTCAGCCATTTTAGAGAGTGTAAGCAGCCATATTCTCCTGACAACGCCCAATTACCCACAATGAAGCGCGCTCACATGCGTGTGCGCGCGCAGGCTACTATTCCAGGCACATACACCACGAGGACTTTGTTTAGCAACCATGTCAGCACTGCTGTAATTGCATTCCACCATGAATGTGTGCATTTCATCATTAATTTTTTTTGGTTGTGAAATATGAAGTGTTACTACAATGCATCATTAATGAATGTAGGTAGCCTATTTTAACGAAGCAATAGTAAAAACATGATATAAAGACAGGCACAAGACTATCGAAACACTACTATTACTGTGCTAGAAAATTATTTTTAGTACATTTGTTGTTCCATGTTTCAATATCACACTGCAGGATTATTAGTCATTAATGCTCAATCGAGATGATATTAAAATCTGGGGGAAATGCAACAGGGCAACATTGAGTGCCATGTTATAACTAAGAAAAAATGCGTTATTTAATCCCGTGTCTCTGCAATGCTCCACCGTTAACGCAGCGCTGTGCAGGCACAGAGGAGAAGGGGAGACCTGCCTTCATTCATAAAGTCACAGACCTACTCGAGAATACTACAGCAGCGTGAAAGAGGCGGCGCGCGCAATCACGGATCCGCCCACTCCCGACAGAGGAGGGGGGGGAAGAGTGTAAAAGTAGAGCGCTATAGATACGTGTGCATCCACGCTCCATAGATTACTGCATAAAATGCGTCGCCGTTACTCGGGTGTCATGTATTAAAGGGCTTCTTAAAGAAAATGCAAAGTAGATTTAATGATTATTAAGCATTTTAGAAGCGTCCACATACCCCTACAGATTCTGCACTTTGTCCAAACCCGAGTGATTCCTTACGAACATCACACGTACAGGGCGAATGGGCGCATGTTTTTGAAAACAAGCATTTAAGGATTCAAGCGAATTGGTTGCAATGTTATTTAAACAAGTCAGTGGTTATGGCTCGTTTGATTTTGGGGGGGAAAAAAAAAACAAAAACAAAAAAATAATAATAACATTCGTCTGCTTCATTAAATGGTCTAATCACCTCTACGCATCTGAAACAGGTTCTTCCAACCAACAACCCAGTGTTACAGCCTCAGCGTGAAGAGGCACAATGAGCGAGAACAATGAAACAAAAGTCAAAGGCATTTAAATATTGGGCGAGATCTGATTAAATCTCCGAAGTACATTTAGACCTTAAATTAAAAGGATTTCATCCTCAACTTCCTTCCAAAAAAAAAACAAATGTTTCACAAATCTGAAAGAACAACCTGACTATTATATTTTTAGATTAGTGTGTAAGGGCATGCAAACAAAGTGAAAATGTTCACCAAACTCATTTACTAAAAGGATATGCCCTGAATGAAGCTTCAATAACAACAACAACAACAACAACAACAAAAGTAAGAACAAAAGTTCTTAATACCAAGTGATTAAATCACACAAAACCAACAAAATATTCTTGAAGCAGAAGGATACATTTAGTTTAATTATTATGGATAGCAGAAACTTAAATTCAGACTCTTTCACACTTTAAATATTTCACATTTTTTTCTCTTCAGAATAAACTTTAAGAATATATGAAACTATAGTGAACGTTATTAAATTATAAACAAGAATGGATGTTCAAGCCACGCAACTTGCCTTTGGAAAAAAAACCAATATTCACAAAAATATAAAAAATTGTGACATTTTGAGAATCTTTAATTGGGTCTCTACATTCTATCTACAATATAAGTAACATAGAAATGAAGTCATTTAAGACTCAAACACCTCTGTCCACTTTTTAGATAGCATATTTTTTTTGCCTCAAGTACATTTTTGGAAAGAACACATCCTTAATAATTTCTGCCAAACATAAATAGCGCAGACTTGCTTAGATTAAAAAGCACCATCTTTTTGAGAGTTTAACCTTTAAACTTTAAGAGGAACCAATCAGAGGCAAGAAAAACACATTTTATTCATATGTCAGGGTGCAATTACCAGTATTTCCCATTTCCACTTGAAATACACACAAAAAAAATTCATAAAAGATTTACATAGATCTCTATATTTTAGAATCTTATAAAAAATGCTTAATATACCACACAAATCTCTGAAATCTTTAAGTCAAGGGAGGTAAAACAGTCTTCTTAACAGTGTGAAGTGAACCCCATTCTTTTAAATCAGTAAATGCTGTAAACACGAGGTTCTTCAATGTTATATACAGCTGACTGCTGGGGAACACCAACCCATCTGCCTTTACAGCACTCTAGCAACCTTTCTTTTTTAATTCTCATATTACAGCTCATTCCCCCATGTTAAAGCTCATTGTCTAGCGCTGTCTGGCAATGTGTCTACACTGGTTAAACCAGGTCTGCGAACAGGTTTGTGATGCGTGCATTAATTATGAAGGTGAAAATGCTAGCAGAACTAAACAAAAAAAAAGGGGGGGGGGGCTTGAGATAACAGGGTACATTAACATGGTATATTACTTAAATCATTAATTGTCAACTTCAGAATCTGAGTATGTTAAAGGCAGATGATAATTACATTTTTCTAAAAATTTAAGGCACAAGTTGAAGCTTTTATATATACACATACATACATACACACAAACTTGTGCCTTAAACCTTTATATACATGCAGTACTGTGCAGAAGTTGTAGGCTCAATAATTAAATGATCTATTTCTACATTAAAAAATACTATACACAGCAATAAACAGTAATAAACTAAATAAAGTCAATATTATGTGTAATGACCCATTGCTTTGTTACTTAAATGGTAGTGCCAGGTACATTTTGTGTAGTTTTTATAAGGAAATTAGCTAGTAAGTTTCAATGACTATCTTGGAGAATCTGCCACAGTTCTTCAGAAGACTTTGACTGTTGCACTTACTTTTTTTTGCATGCAAACCCCAGGAGCCTCCATTATGTTTTTTTGTCTGAAAAGTGGCATTTTATTTAATATACTGTATTCTTTTTGCATTCATACAAATATTTTCTGTAACACTGTGCTGGAAAACTAATAGAAATGTAATATGTTTTTGTACATTTTGTACACTGATCTGTACATTGACAAAGGGGGTGTCAAACTCAAAACTGCAAATTATTCATCTTTAAATTTTAAGTTTTAACACAAATCCCTGTCAGAAAATTAGTACGGAGAAAAAAAAATGTACTCCTGAGATCTGTGCCAACATTTGCTTATCAGTGCTTGCTGCTGAAAGTGAACTGTTAGGGAAAATGCTGCAAACAGGGACATTCCCTTACATAACTGTCTTGTATGCAAAAATAAAATCATGAAAAAAATGTAAATATTTCATACAAGATTCAAACTAACATGTTCTGGGTGTTCAAACTTTTCCAAAATATCTTCTATTGAAGTAACTGAGTGGAACAGCGACTGTTCTTTCTGTAAAAGGTCACCCGCAAGTTTACCCACAAAACTTAAATATTTAAGGAAATCAAAGAAAACGCTATCCCATACTAAGTTACTTTATCTATTTGTTTAATTCTTGCCAAATTACTGACCAATTATTTGCTGTTAGCCCATTATGTATTTTTTTTTTTTTTACCCAGGAGTGTGCATATATACACACACACACACACACACACACACACACACACACCAATATGTATGTATGTATGTATATATATACACACACACACACACAAGTTTGGACACACCTACACTTTTTCATAGGTTTTTGTTTATTTTTTTTGCTTTCTACATTGTAAAATATTACTGAATACATCAAAACTATGAAGCAACACGTATGGCATATACTGAATTATGTGGTAAACAAAAAAGTGTAAAA
>JAQQZR010000008.1:7621040-7647224 GCA_030068235.1 Notoglanidium macrostoma | reverse complement strand
TCTATACACACACCCACAGACATATATATATATATATATATACACACACACACACACACACACACATATATACACACGTGTTCACCAAGCATCACAGTATGGGCATCAAATTCCTGTGCTACAACTTAGCAGGCGCCATGTTTTCAGCTCATGCAGTGATCATGTGAGGAGGACTCATGATTTCATATAGGTTTGGGTAAGGAGGAGGGAGAGTTGCAGCATGGGTGGAGGCCCTTTCGCTGGCCCTTCCCCCACTCTCTGTGGCTTTAGCATGATCGAGTATGAGTGGAGAAGGAGGACATAGCATGATCAAACCAGCACATGCCTGTTTGGAAGCCATGTGACACAAGGGCTCCATTTTAACTGATTGAGGCTGAGTGGGAGGGTAAAGAGAAGAATTGCTGAAGGAAGAAAAATACCCGCTTTCCATTATATAGTCCTATGGTGCCCTAGGAAAGTACTACTGCTTATGTAAACAGTAACATTTTAAGAGAACGCCAGTAATTTTTCTGAACTAAAACATTTATCCTTTAAACCTCTATATATTTATGAAAATATTTCAAAAATAATAAATTACTGAACCATGAAATTAAAGCTTTCAAACTACAGTAGGGTCTGAAGTAACTTATCCATAAGTTTTTCTAAAAACTTATCCAGGTTTTGCTAAAGAACAATGTAAAAGAATTCCACCTTCAATACTGGTGATTGAACACAACTTGGAGAAACGTAGGTCTTAGTCATGACAAATAAAAACAAGACAAATCCCTACAATTTATTATAGTTTAACAGCCATCAGTTAATTGAGCTTAACATTTCCTGAGCACAGAAAGCAGATCATATACATTACAGACTGATCTTTGTACACTAATCCCTAACCCAAAAACACCAGTTCATATACTGCTAGTGCATTTAGTCTCACCTAAATTATACCTGAAATAGGTTGAATATTGTCCTTTAAACTGACCCTATAGCACAGAATTACATTATTATATTGTTTGAATATCATATATATTATAATATAATATATTTTGTAGATAATGCACCAAGGCCTATTTTCATACATTCCCTGTCCTCGCAGTGAGTTAAACACTTCTTAAACTAATTATGTAAAAACAGCAAGCAAATACAACTCTAAGCTAATTAATAGATACATAGAAGTAAATGATAAGAAATAAAGAAACACCAGATCAATTGAAATAAAAAATGGGGAAAAAAAAAAAAAAAAAGCAGTTACAACAAGAACAAAATTATTTAAAACAACCTTGGGCTGCTTCTTCACCAAAGTCCGTTTTCCCCTTTAATGGTTTTTCATGATCAAACAAGTACAGCAAGTCTAATTCATATGTATACAAGTTTTAATGGTTATATTTGCCTTATATTTTCCATCAAATGTATAAATCTGCTTGGCTTTACAATAGCAATTGTTACACATTCCTCCACCTTCGTTTCTGCCCAGTTGCATGATATGATGGAATTCATATTTTATAGACAATAGTTTGCAGCACTTGTATCTTCTATTCAAGACTGTTCTGTTCTTTTGTGCAGTTAGCATTCACTGTTCTGTATACTTTACATTTGGTACTTGTTTTACAAATTTTTTCTTTTCACTTTATGTAGTCCTGTGTACTGAGCTACTGTATTGCCATGTGTTGCACCATGGTCCTGAAGAAACATAATTTCATGCCAATGTATACCAGTTAAGTAGCGGAATGAAAAAAAAAAAAAAAAATCCACTTGACTTGAAATTAACAAACGTCACTTCACCCACAATTCAACAACCTAATGTTACACATTTATAGTTAAAAGGTACACACTTCTACCCCCGAAAAATGTCTCTGGATATATAGAGCACCATGCAATTAAGCTCCATAATTAAAAGACACATAACTAAAGGTATAAAACGAAGCCTTGAAAATACATCTGTAATGTACAGTATATTACCATCCTAAATATGTAGTCCACATGTCAAAAGTAAGTAAAAAAGCAAGTATCAGTCAAGATTAAATAATTAATTGGCACTTCTACCTTTCATGTGTCCATCATGAATGCTCAAGCTTTGTCTGGAAAACCATCATATTTTCCTGAACATTTCTAATCACGCTTAGTTTCATCAACAGTCAACAGCAAACATAAAACATAAAATCTGCATGGAGCTATATTTTTAGTCCTCAGTGTGAATGGAGACACCCTTTGCATTAGCATCCATCTTCTGTGATTCAGTTCATTTCTGGTGATCAGTCCACCATCTTATGATGCCAGAGTTTGACTACACGTGCTGATTTAAATCCAAGTACTTCTATTATAGCCTGTCTCAAGCAGAGTAGAAATATTTTGCAGTTGCTCATACATTTCAATCAGAAGTGTAGGAGATATAAAACGGTTTAAAAGAAAAACTGTACACTCCACACTTAACTGTACAACCTTCACATGAAGTTACAACTGAGAGTTATAGGGAACGCAAATTATATATATATGCAAAATGCACTGTTGATGAAATTATACATGCAGAGTATGGAAATGATTTCTTATTTGAATTATACCTCTATTTATTGCAATCAGGGTAAAACAAAACACATAGCAAGTCACTGATAACGTAGCTCTCAGATTGTGACAATATATTTGTAAGGATACAAGGCTGACTTCGAACATTCCCGTCACATACACATCAAGATCGCGATTAACGCTCACAGCACCAAACAAAAGCATGAAAAGCATGGCTATGTGCATTATATCAATGCATGGCTTGGCTGATTCACTGTTCATGCTCAACACAATGTCATATGCATCCTATATAAAAATATTACGTACATTGTGGCTTTTTGTGGCTTGGTACAAGTGCTGAAACTGTAATATATATGACATCATGCGGCCTCAATTAAAAAAGTGAAAAGAGTGAAATAGATTTAGGAACATAAAACATTGAGTGTCCAGGAGAAAGCAGGTAAAAATGTCATTTGAACAGTAGTCTCGATATCAGCCATCATGTACCACAAACACACCTGAGGCATGTAAAATCTGGACTGTTTGCAAACTTTTCTCCTGAATGGCTTTCAGTTCACTGAAAGCTCCAGTTCCAGTTTCGGAATGCAGCCTGCTTCACTAATCTTATGTCGGCATCAAATACATAAGTTTAATTACCTGTTAAGAATCATTTGCACTTGCATTTTGTAATGCTCAGATAATGTTTGCTATTAACTAAATATGAGTACATATTCAGTACAAACTCGTCCAGGGGTGCCCGAATCTAATGGATTCCAAAAACATGAGAATTAAAATTTAGCATTGCGATGCCAATGTAATGACACTCCCAATTTCCACGTAACTACAGATCACTAAATTGTGTGCAAAATTGTGTGTCTATTCGATAAATGCAATCACACAAGGTCTCTCACACACACAAACACACTTTCTTAATAATATGGATGTTCAAATCCATTTGATTAAGCTGTTAAATGTACCACATTGAGGACAAATTTCCAAAGTGGCACAGATAAACCTGTATGAGCAGACAGCGCATGTTATCTACATTACATATTCACTTCAAGCCAAACAAGTTAACCATGAAATCATGTTAGTTTTTTTTTTTTTTATGCGTGTGTGTGTGTGTGTGTGTGTGTGTGATAGGTTATATTTTAACCATATCTTACTGTAAAAGCTGACAAGATTCTATGGTCACACTTAGTTGTGCTCTGCAACTAAAAGGTGACTTTCTTTTTGTTTTACTGCCTGTGCAACCAAATGTTGCTGATTTTTGGGATGTTAGATGCTTTGATTTGTTAGCCAGAATGGCAAGTTTGCATTCTCAAATGCACAAAGGGCCTTTGCTAACTAATGCATGCATATATGGGTAAGAAATTTGAATAGTAGAACATGCTAGGACATGAAATTTGAATACTAGAATAGGTAGAACATTTTGAAATCAATGTTATCTGGTAAGAACAAAAAGACTAATGCTTTTATCCTGTCGCTGTACTCTTCAGGGACTTCCTGCCACTAGCATCTTTTCTTTCACCTATAGGTACATGGTAAAACTGTCAGCCTCTCAGTTTGAGAGATAGAAGTTAACGAATTCTAAGTTCAGAGTTTTCCCTCCCCCTCCTTGGCAAGTATTTATGGTGCCTATGCTTTCAGAGAACCCCGTTCAGAAGCAACACAAAGAGAGCTACGTGGGGGTAGGGGGTGGGGTGAGGTGGTGGTGTGTGGGGGGTCCTTACATCAGAGGGGAAAAATCAACAGGATTTTTAGGTCTTTTTGGGAATCATCCCCTCTGACCATGTGTTTACCATGTGCAAAACTACACCAAAGCAAAATCAATTAAGAAATGCAATAGTGACAGAAATCCAAGTACAACTTTTTATATTTCCATACATTTTCTAATTTTATTTTGGATATTCCAGAAGTCAGCCGTGTTTTTCGCTGTAAAATATATTTCACCAACTTTCTACCTGAGGCAAAATATAGTAAAAATTATATATGTATGTATGTTATATATTTTGACTCCTTTAATTTACATATTAAACAATCATATGGTACGAAAGTTACCCCCTCCCAATAAATAAATACAATTCCACTGTGATTTTCAACAAGCATTTTCTGAGCCGTTTCTTTCGTAACGCTTCGTCTTTGTACTTACACAGTTTACAAATACTTAATGAGATGGATCCTCACATCGTAGACGTGAAATAGCATTTATGGCTATTTAATAAAGCCTACACACAAAAGGCGAATACATGCGCAATTTGATCATTTCATGAAAATATAGCTTTTTTTTTTTCAGGACCACCTGTTGTACACGTTCTTCTCTGTGAAAAATTCTTTCTGGTCATTCTTCACCAGCCTGACATTCCTCTTAGTAGATGGAGAACCGGAGCTGGAAATTTTATTTCACAACAGCTCTGACCTCATTATATACCACCTCTAATGTTCTAGTTTACGTGACTTGAAGCTCTAGTTAAGGATTACAGATACAGCACAGAGTTTCAATTATTTTAGTGCTCGTGTATGTGCAACGCATGTTTAAGTAGGCAGTTCCGTACAATCTAAAGATTTAGGGAAGTGAAAAGTTCTCCTTTATCACTGCTTTCTTGAGGTATGGACTCAAACAAATGCTTACAATGCAACCAGCACACTATTAATTGTTTCATCATCAATCCTTCAACACACTTTCTCCACATGATTTGATTTCATTTTTACCTTGTTTCACGCAAATCCCCCCCCCCCGACTTAAACAGGACAGATGGTTAAAAATGGGGAAGGGGTTAATAGGGAGGAACCACCTTAAGCAGACAGTAGCACATATTTTAACCCTACCACACCGCCAGCATCTACAAACAAGCATGGAACAGACATGTCTTTCTTGCTTCCAATTTTTAATTGCTTTTCTTATCCACACCCAAAGCTCCAGTCCTCATTTTGAGACAATCCACAATGGCGGAGAAGGGAAGCCCTGGAGGAAGTGTCATTGTACAACGCCCCTACAATCCCTATCCCCCCTCCCCCTCTCCTCTCCTCTCCCCTTGTTCTCCCAGTTCTTCTCCTCTCCTGAACAAGCAAGCCCACCGAGAGTCACGCTGGTCAAATGACCCAGCTGAAAGCACGCCTACATGCAAATTCTACTAGCCTGGTAGGATAGAACTACCATCTGAAATACAACTAAATGCTACAAATGCATTTCTTTTGTATGTGGGGGCGTACGCCTGGTGTTCTAGCTTGATTGTGTGAGAGCAAGAGAACCAAGGGAAGAAAGGAAGATTGCACGTGTGTGTGTGTGTGTGTGTGTGTGCATGCACAAGAGAGAGAGGTGGCCTCTCATGCAACACAGTCAACTGCTTCTCAGAATGTGCACACAGGTGTTCGTGGTTCCTGATTGGTCGCTCCCCCACTTGCTTTAGCTCCTCCCCCTGCCTTCTGTAGTACTATGATCACAAATGGAGATGGAGAGAAAGGAGGGTGATTGACTAAGAAGAGAAGAGAGAAAAAGAGGGAGGGGGCACAAGCAGGCAACTGCTGTGGCTTAAGACTCCCATTACATATGTTCACTCTTCACTGCACATTTTTCAGCTAAACAAACAAAATATGAAATATTATGCAGTATGCAGGAAAATAAAATATGGGTGTAATATGCAACCAACATGTTTCCTCTTATAAAGGCACAGCATTGTTGCTTCTTTTCATGTAGACATGTTCTAATGGAATGACTTGAAATGTCAAGATAGCCCAAAATGTCCAGTCACCCCTGCTATATAAGCTTTCATTTTGCCATTTACCAAAAATGTCACTCCAACAGACCAATCACAGGCTAAAAAAAAATTGTTTCCGCCCCAAAAACAATACCTTCCATGCCACTGGCCATCATTCTAGCACTTTTACAAATATTAAAAAGACAGGTCACTCATAATGGAGACCTAGAAATTAAATAGTCACAAGTACAAAATAGTTTTACAAACCAAACAATTACTGTATAATTAAGGTGATCATTGACCAGGCTTACCAAAACATACAGCAAATAAAAACCCACCAATATTACACTACCCCAGCCATGGTGAAACTTCTCTGAACTAACGTGTTACAAATTCCACATTCCTGCATTGACTTACTTTTAAAGCATCATTCAATGATTACTTTTTTTCTTCTATAGGCACTGCAGTAGTACTTTCACAAATACGTTTTCTATATTTATACAAATATTATCAATTTTATACTATCCAAGTATAAAGTCATGCACTAATATGCAATTTTTCTTGGTTTTTTTTTTTTAAAGGTCTTGAGAGTCAAAGTAAATCAAGCAAAATATGCACATTCTATTTGTAGAAAAGGCTTTTAGCTTGATTGTTGTAATCAAGTCAGAATAAAAATTACGTTCAACTGTCAGTATTACAATTTTAAGAGCAAAACCACAAGCCATCACGATGTTTAAACTACATATACGTTGGTATTAAGTAATACTAATGATGTTTTCATTAATAACAATGGGTGAAATAACGAATAAACAGAGCACACAAGTCTGCAACCAGTGAATGTAAACATTTTACTAGTGTTTCAATTACCAGTGGTAAATTCACAGGCCAAAGAATACATCTTACTAGAATACTTATTGCAGACTAATTAATTTGTCACACTCAGTAGCGTTAAATAAATTTATTAATAGAGCTGATTAAAACAATTATTGTCTAATCATGAAATGGGCTTCCGTATGGGTTAGATCTCAATACACATCTTAACATCTGGCTCGCAACAGGTGATGTGGGACATCCCCTTATCTTCCAATACATTTAGAACCTTAAAATGTTCAAAATCAGCTTATACAAGTTCACCATCAAGCATGAAGCACAGGAAGGCACCACGTGAACATATGGGCCTGCCATACACTCCTGCACACAGTGTGCATATTGAAGTTATTTCCTCAAAATATAATTTTTTCCTAATCTAATTTTGTCCTCAAGCACACAATAAAGATTATTAGGCTTAACTAATTGATCCACATGGACATGTGTGTCTGCCTCATCATTTGAGTGTTAAAGGCTTTCTTTACCCATGGCCACGGTTAAAAAGAAGCTATTCCTCATTCCACTCCCGAATACTTATATATGGACCCATGTTCCCATACAAACGTCCCATACACAATAGGAAACTCCTATAGCCTCCACCCTCTCCGTTTCTCTGTCTCTCTCACACACACACACACACACACTATTTTATATATATATATATATATATATATATAAACACACATACATACACATACGTACATGCATGCATACACACAGGGAACTATGCTAACGGTTGCATGTGCACTTGGTCCAGTTTGCCCCTTTTGTTGTTTTATTTGCGTTACCACTGACCAGCAGGATTTTAAAAAATTCCTCTAGTTCATATCGTCTTTAGACCACACACGTAAATAAAGAACACACCACCTTCATATTAGATTATATTCACAAGCATGCACAAGCACATCTTAATGCTAATTTTGATATTAAATTTTCCTTGGACACAGACCTAGGAGAGCCAAAATGGCGGCGAAAGAGCTACGATACCTTTGACCTAATTAGCATTCCTCGTCTTCCAAATACGAGAGTATAGTGTATTTTTTTTAGAAATTCTACGTTAATTTGAAATTACAAGGACTAAATGCATTTTCTCTGAATATTCACACTATGTGTATTTAAATGACGTATATAAAACACGGAAACAAGAACTTGTGATTTTTTTTCAGTTATACATAAGTATGCACATATCACACGGATGTGATAGCGCACCCAGCATAATGCCTCTTCTACTACTAATAACAATAACATTCATTTGACAGAACATTTCTCGTGCTCATCGTACGTGTGTCAATAGAAAAAAATGGATTTCTAGACATTTCCACGTACTCCTCTACAGCCAGGCATGAGCCTTCACATGGGCTTCGTCACACAGGGCTGCACTGGGCGCCATTTTCTTATTTGCTGACGTTGTATTGCTTATTCGCAATGATGGCGAGCACGTGCCATTTCAATCTGACTTTAAATTGAATTAAAAAATATTAAAGGCAGGACGGAGCACGACGACAAAAGGAGGTTTTTTTTAAACCAAAATACTTTACGCAGCACCACATGTAATTATCATTAGTGATTATTAGATGACTAGGAAACGGAGCATTAAACATATATCCAGTCACAAATTAATTAAACTAGCCAGCCTGTATTGAAAATTGTGGGCGCGTGCTCAAATTAGACCCTCAACAGTATACAAACAAACAAATAATCTCCGTGCCCACTAATAAGGTGCAGGCAACAGCTTTTACGCTACAAGCCTACCTGTTCAGTGGCAGTAGCCACTGGACTTGATTGAATAATAACGCAACAAAATATAAGATAGCAAGATACGAACTGATTTTAAAGGGGCTGATTTCACATATGTTACATTCACGTAACTGTGGTGCTGCATGATTCACGGTCGTGTAATTTGACAAATTAATCAGCTTTTTTTTTTTTTTTGAATGGCTATGCTAATTTTTAACGCGTTGAGAGTGAGGTGAGAAAAACTGGGCAGGGTGGAGATTTTTTTCTTTTTTTTCTTTTTTATAAACACAATCCGCTAGGCTATTGGAACAGTCTGTCGCTTCCTACTAAACCAAAGATAGACAAGGTCTAGCATCTGAGAGACAATAACTATACATTTCCCCACACCCCACCACCACATTCATATTCACACATTAAGCCCATTCTGCGAGCACTGTACACAACACGCGAATGCATTTAAAACAGTAAACCGTTTATTGAACACATTTTTAGGATTCTTGAAGTAATTGCTAAATATTAGACGTAAACATTATTTACACAATTCAGTATTAGAGCCATATCAACTTAATGACTGTTTAAACAAAACATTAGGCTATTAGTCCATCGATCCTTCCTGCACAACAGCTTAGAGTTTATGACTCAACAAAAGATCCTTCGAGGCCTAGGCCTTACTTTAGACCAAGGCCTTTCTTCATCTATGAAACGGAGTAATGAAAGCACTGCAGCAAACGGCAACAACATCGAGGATATTTTATGTTTAAAACATTAATAACCTAAAAATCGCATCCGAACTTAAAGAAAATAGTCCTATAAGAGCACGTGATGCGCCATTCAGAGCCTACCGTCTTTGTGCTTTAAGTATCAAACGCTACAATGTCGCACTATTTAGAAGAGAAATGAATGTGTCGATAGGCCTATAGAAACCAAAAAAACAACATGGATGTGTTTTGAAACAAAGTTAAAGGCGCTGTTCTATGTGATGTTTTTAAATCCAATATATCCACAAATGTGACACCCAAGAAGAATAAATCAAAAGGGCGAAACAGATCCTGGTATGTACACTTCCCTCGTACGTAACCCATACACTACAATGAATATATTAATGTTTGCAGCAACTGAGCAAGGATTTAAAGTAAAACCAAATACCTTTGCTTCTTAGGGACAGAATGTTCTACTTCAATTCGTTTGCCGTGAAGTTCCACTTTACCTATAAAAAAAAAAAATCACAAAATGAGGCCACCGAATCCATTCATTGGTCCTCACTGCATAACATATGCTGGCTATATTACACATTTTAAATGCTAGTAGGCTTAATCGGACGCATTACAAGCTAGTTTCATTTCAGTGTCAATGAATTATTTAAAAAAATAAATAAATAAGTACGCTATATAAGCAGTGACGGGCTTATATGGGGCTCTTTTGTGAACTAGAAAAAAAGTTAGTGATAAACTCTTTTCTACAGAGTTCTGGTAAAGCACAATCAAACCTGCAATATTTTTGTTACATTTTCACATTTCACTGGATACCTCGGCTCTATAAGCTATTCTCGCCACGTCTGTTAACCTATGGAAGTCATTTCTAGACTTTAATCACTGTTTTATGTACATGTCTAGAGAAACTTTAGAACTAGACATTGGAGAATATAGTCTGCTAAGTGTAACAGTGCAGGATTATGGCGACCTTCTCGCTATATAGAGCCCACTTATCACATGCAACATATGTGGACAAGCACACACATATTTTATATATGGACAATAAGTATTATACATGTATAAATCAGTGTTGCATGTAGCTTTGGTATCTTCGAAGGGGGAGTCCATGACCATTCCTTTTACGTGTTCCTACAATAGGCCTATAGGCTAGTACATGAAACGTGGTTTATCTTACTATAGCGGCCTATTAGCCAAAAGGGGGAGGGGTGGGATTTCACTCTAGCTGGACTTGGTGGATTCTACTGAATATGGAGACAGGTTTCAGACCTTCTTGCAAGTACAACTATTTTCATAACAATGTGGATATTAATGTCAGGCTCCTAATCTAATCAAACAATACTATGAGGTAGTGGAGCAAAGAAAGTACGTTGATGTAGCTTATATTAAACAGTCTTGGCTAATCTATGAGTAGCCCATAAAAGTTATTTTGCACTCCTTGGCTTAAAGAAAATGCACACTTCATTCCTTTACACTGCAAAGGGCAGAAATGTAATAGGTGAACGGGCCACAGCCCAGGTCTTTCTTTTTAATCTGATCATTTCTGTGCATAGCACTTTAGGAGATTTAGAAATAGTTTGTTGTGCATAGAGCAATACAAGTGGAGTAAAACTGTAACAGTGAGTCTGTTACAGTGAATAACTTACCAGAAAATGTTTCAATTGCTTTCATAGCCCATTGGTCGTCCGGGCAATCAACAAACGCGTATCCCGTTTTCACTAGAAACTGCCCAGAGTAAGGAATCTTGTAGTCTTGAAAGGTTTTAACCAAGTCCTCTGCGGTCACATTTTCATTCAGATTTCCAATATATAGCTTGTTCATTGTGGAAAAAATTCAATGCCTCCCCCCGTAAAAAAAAAAAAAAAAAAAAAAAACAGAACTAAAAAAAAATAAACTTTTCTACAAACGGGGGACTATTTGTCAAAAATGTATATTGAGACTGCTAAAATGAAAAGCACGTGTAAATTTCAACGAGTTGCAAGTGAAAACGAAAGAATTTCGAAGAAGAACCTTAAAATAATACGGAGAAAGTTCGCTTAACAGTAACGTTGCAGCCCGATGAAGTCCGGTGGCGAGTGGAGGAGAATCCTTGATTGTAGCAATCCTGGCGAATTTCCTGCACGGTGTAGCAAACGGTATTGCTCTGTATTAATGTGATGGTGGTTATGGTGGAATAGTGGTAGAGAAGTATGGCGGGATCGCGAGAATTTCTTTTCTCTCTCTATCTGCCCCTCAGCGTAGAGCTGTACCCTTGCACTGTCATACAGATCCTACTGCCTGGCGACGGCACCGCCTCTAAAGCGACTCGAATTTACTAATTTTTTGTTTGCAAAGAGGAAACCACGTGGTCTGTCGGAGTAGCTGGAGAAGGGGCCGGACCTCATCGACGTGTGTGTGTGTATGTATGTGTATAGAGCACAGCAGCAGATGGGCGTGTGTTGGGCCAGCTAGTCCTTCTGTGCAATGGGCTTTCTTTACTACCGTGCAGTAGTAAGCTTGTACCCTATCACAGAGTCCATATATCTTTGGGTATTGCAATTGCATGTCAGGTTGTGGGTGGAATTCAAATTTTTTTGCTTAGTCTAGTCGCTGTTTACGCTGTTTCGGATTCCAGTGAAACACAAGCTGAAATCCAGGGATAGAAGGCCATAATGTGTTAAATTAGGCCTGCTACTAATGACTCCTGCACTAAAATATTTCTTCCCCACTCATATTTTACATAACCTATACCTGTGCACGTGTGTCTGTCTGAAGATTTGGTCGTGGACGCACTGCACGAGCGGCCTAGTTTGTCTATTGTAGGCTATATGACGTTTAATAAACTACAATTTACTATTTTTTTTTTTAAACCCCCACAAAGACTATTGAAGTAGTAAAAGTTTCCACGTCAGCGAAAATTTCTGTGTTACAATTTTGAACTTCCACTGAAACGCTACAAACTGAAACATTGTATCTCGCGCTACTGATAAACATGATACAGAAGTAACATTCAGCTGTTAGGTCCGTACTACAAAATTCAACGTGCTTTCTGCGTTCACTTGAGAGTTTAAGCGGCTCTGCTGGAGATTTACAGCACCATAGCATAGCCCATAGGCTTTGACTATCGAGTCAAAATGGAGGGCTGTGAAAGTGCACGGCCTGCTGCTGCTGCATCCCGCCTACCATCAGGAAGTGAGCGAATCAACTGTTGCACAAGACCTTCTACATATGAACTGTGTGTTCTGTAGCGTCTCTATGCTACTTTCTGTGATATGAAACAAAAAAGTGATCATTCACTCACATGGCAAAGCTATGAGTCAGTAAACAACACTGGGAAGGTTAAGTATAGTTCTTGGAGGACTTGTACACGTGGCGGCAGCACCCCAGCCTCGTTTTAAAGAAAATGGCCTCTCATGGGCTCCGTGAAGCACGCTGGCTTCACCGCTTGTAGGCTACACACCACCATGACAACACGAGCTTCTTACATTTTCATAGTCCACTGTAGTGATTTTTTTTCTGCCTTTGTAGTAATGCAGCCGAGGTGTCTTATCCATTGAAAGCACATTATCTATTATTCACTGAAAGCTTGTTAAAATTACACTGCTAGCGAGGTGATTTTGTTTTGCCACAGCAAGTAGCCCATTTCACAATCAGTTTTATCTTGTATACCTACTGTAACGTGTTGTTAAAGAGAATAGCATGATCATGATCTTTACATGTAAAATGTAAAGTATACATGAATATGACATTTAAACCTCTCGCTCTCTGTATACATACACACATATGTAATTGTTATTTTAATGTTTCATTTTCTGCTTTGAGTAATATATATGTATATATATATACACACACAGAGACCACAGTTATTCCATTCAGACCTTTGGTGTAAACAATGACTGAAACTCTTCACCTGTATCTTCATGATTTTATGCATTGTAATTCTGCCACATGACTGACTGATTAGATACTTGTGCAGTTGTACGGGTGCTCCTTTTAAAGTGGACAGTGAGTGTATATATAATTACATATATGTATGTATGTACATACTTTTTTTTACTAAAAGAAACTACTTTCTACCTTAGGTGGGTTTCTGCAAATTACACATCATTCCCATAAACTAGAATGCAATGATCTATAGATATGGATCAATATGCAAATCAGAAACACCCAGGTGCATTGCTTTCATAGCTGTTGTGCCCCTTCAGCAGACTACCATGGTTACCTATGAATGGATGGATATGTATAAATAAATTAAAAAAGCCAACCAAATAAATAAATATATGCATAAATATTAGGTTATTAAAGAGTATTCAGTATAAAGCTGTTGAAAATAAAGTTTTTGGGTACTTTGATAAACTAATTTGTATTGGCTAAACATACTGCAGTGATTTACTCAATAGTTTACAAGTAAAGCCAAAACTCTGTATCAAATCACACAAGGTGTACTAGGTTCATATCAGCCACTGACTCTGTTTACTAAACAGAAATGACAAATGTCTTACATCACTAAAAAGCCTAATCCAGGAAATCACCCTTACCTTTTTGCTACTAATTGTATTTGCATTTTAGCATTGATACCTTTGTGGCTTTCTGTCATTTAGAAAAGTTAATACCACTGCATCTTTGCATGTCTCTGCCCCTTCCACTACATAGCAGACTGTGACTTCTAGTGTTAAATATGTGTAATGTTTCACACTTCATGTGTAATGGTTCTAGGATAAAGTGTGTAATAGTACACTTCATGCTCTTGCATTTCCAAGTATGTAAGCACTACTTGAAGTAACATTGTCTGCTAAACTCTATTAGTACAGTGATAACCAGCACCATTCCTGGACACACCATATTGATTCCTTTCCAAACATAATATAACACACCTGACCAGATAATCAGTCTACATTGTTAGTTTGATCAGCTCTTTTGTATTAGGTGTGGCAGTGAATTCTGTAACAAAGCATTTGGGGCAATTAAAGTATTGGTGATCACTTCAATAGCAGATAACTCATCAAAAGCATAAAAAAAAATGTTTTGCTTTAACTCAGGGGTATAAAATTATAGACAGCAATTTTCTTTGCTCTGACACACCATATTGAGAAAATGAAGACAATTAATTGAATTGGGTGTGCTAAATGAGCTTGAATACTAAACTTCACAGTGCTATAGGTCCTCCAAGAATGGAGTCTGACACTCGTGTTTCATTATTATTTTCAAGTTTTCAAGTAGTGAACAGAGATTGAAAATTAAAAGGTGAAAAGAGCAGCGAAGGAACACCCCTCATACAAAGTTTATGTATTGGTTTTGTGAACACTGAGTACTTCTGTATATCTATGCATAACTGCATGTAAGAAAAAAATTTAAACCATAAACATAAATTTTGTCCTTTAGGTTGAATGGCAGTTCAGAGACTCTTATAAGATGGTGCTCATATAAGGATTTCTTCTGGATTTTCACCTTGCTTTCAAAGTGAAATTAATTACACTCATAAAAAAAAGGTCATTTGTATAATTTAGGGTTCTTAGCTTGTCAAAGGGTTCTACTTGAAATTCCTCTCTGAAAGGGAAGAATACCCTTTGTTGTAACGTTCTACTCAGAACTTTTATGGGTTTCTCCAAAAATGGCAAACTGCAGAATCCTAAAGGGTGCAAGATGGAGCATTTTTGTAGTCTTGAATACACTTCAGGTAGAAGACAAATTGAGCAGTAGTACAACTGTTGAATCACTTTGTGTGTCTTTGTGTGTATATTGCATGGTGTGATCATGTATGACGTGTTTTTTTAATGGTCTTCTCCTATATAGGTGTGGTGCTTGGTTTCTAAAGCACGGTGTGTGCACACAAGGACTTGGACCACTGGGGCAAAAGGCATCCATTTAAGTTGTGACAACAATGTATAAGGTGAGAACACAAAGTGATCTGTAAGTCTTGGGGTTTTATATCACAGAAACTTCACAAGACTGATAGGAACTGATATGAAGACTTGATATGAACACCTCAGAAGGGACTCTGGTCACATGGACACAATTACAATAAACTTATGGTATGTACATTGTGATGCTTGTGGCTATACAGTCACATTAGCTTAACGTGCTTCTTTTTAAAGGATAACATTCCATAATGTAAATAACTGGATACAATGTAGTGAAGAAATCACCATGTCAATATAACCCCCAGAGACCCAAAACAGCTCTTATTAGCTTTGTGGGTGTGACCTGACCACATACTGGGAGGGGGTTGGGGATAGCATAACTGAATGGGAAAGGGGACATCTCCTTTTTTATTGGGTGAGGGTATAATGATCTTACAGGTAACTAAAATTAACAAATGACCTTATTTTAATGTTTCATTTTCTGCTTTGAGTAAGCATTAATGCAACAAAACTAAAATGCTGGACTCCGAAATGTGGTAGGGAAAATTTTCATATTGTAGGATGGATTTTTATCTTTAAAAAAATATCCTAACTATATCAAACATATAACACAACTTTGCTTGAAATCAGTTGATTACATTTAAGGTTAAAGTACATATGTAACTTTGTTATCCTTCTGTGACTTCATAGACTTATATAGAAATACAATGTTAACATTGTTTAAAATCCCCCCAAAAGAGTAAGAATGTATTTTACTGATGTACTGACAAAAATGTAAACATTCTGACCTGGTGTGTACTTTAAAGTACAAAATGTATTAATCCCAGAAGTAAATAAGTTTATCAAATGGTCATTCAATAATTGCATTTTGGTAAGCACGTCTGCATAATTGCAAAACCAATTCTATGTTTGCTGTTATATTTAATTGTGCGAATTATATACATTAAATATTCACATATATTTAATGAACTGTTCTGACAGCATTACACAGATTGCAGATACCAAAGACCGGAGTATTTACAGATAACAACAAATTTATTTCAATTAGGCTGCCTAAATTGAAGGGGAAATACTGATATTTTAGTATCGGTGACATTAGAGGATTAAGGGCAGCTAGACAAAATACAGTATAATGCAGTGGTATACTGATCAAATGTATAAGGTGTTGGAAAATGTGTTAATATTTACACAATTTTTAAAATAAAAAGAATTGTTTTTAACTGATATCTTAATTTTCTATTGCAAATTTCAGGGTCATTTTAGTCTAAAGTTTTGAATTGCCCTTATATTGGCAACAATGATGTTTTAGAGACAGATTTTTGAAAATGCTTTTAATGGTTTAATCCTTTGTTTGATTTAAAGAAGAAACTAGTTGAATTAAGCTTTCCTTTGTTTCCTGCACAATGTAATTAATATTTTCCTATATGTACTGTATATTAAAGGATTATACCCTTTAGTAAAAACATTAATATAAACCATTACTTTGCATTGATTTAACATAAGCAGACATACAGCATTTCACAACAGAAGCACTGAAAAAATCCTACAACAATTTGTTTTATATAATTTTACAACAAATTTTAATGTCAAACGTCTTACATCACCACAATTATAGTAGCATGGATATGTTTGAGAAATAAGGATACAGTAAGAATAATATTTAAAATATTTTTAGCTAAATCACAATTTCCATTTTTGTCTAAATACGTCCAGATATTTAACTACATCACTCCCTGATGAACATTTTTTAAAACCTGTAAGCATGCACAATAAGCTTTAACAACAGAGCTCTTGAAAAATATAAATTGCTTAATAAAAACAAAAACTGCTGAACTACAAGTTAGAGTGTCTTCCAAATAAGAAGCTTATTGGAAGAGAAGTTTGGGTCAAATGAAAAAAAAAATCTCTATAATTTAGTGACAGACAAGCAAACAAGAAAAGATAACATGCATATGACACTTTAATATAACCTAATAAAAACTCTGCGAACCCTGAAAGGTATTTACTTATAATTTATATATTAGATGACTGAAATAATTTAGAAAGAAAGGAATTAAGAAGGAAAGAAAAAGAAATGATTACAGGCAATGTTGTATACACAGTAATTCTGCACTACCTGACTAGTCCAGACCAATTCCTCTGGTCCAGTGTTGCACTAAATTAATTCATTTGCAATCATAAACGACGCAGTTTTCCGACGATCAACTGCAAAACTGTTTTTATCTCCCATTTACTGCTCCCAAAATGGAGAGAGGTTGGGGGATGGGGGCGGGGTGTGTAGGAGCCAATCAGAAACGCGCTCTCCTTTAAAATCTGATGATGTAATGAACACACCCCCGCGCTCGCGGCTCGCCTCCCGTTTAAAAGTCTCCCCCATTTTGAACTAAAGAGGTACAATTGTTCAGCTGTTACTCTTCTTCATCAACCTTTCATATGAGTTATTATTAATTCGTAAAGAGAACTGTTTGGTACGAGCAAAAGATCAGGGAGTAGGTTTTTCGATAAAGAATGAGAACATTTTGTGTTTAAGCTTACTCATGTCACGTCAATTAGGCTTTATTGTTGTTCCTCTCAACACAGGCAGCTACAATGTTAGGAACGAAATGCAGTTCCCCAGGAATCACAGTGCTACACTTAACATGAAACAATGTCAGGCAAGAGGATATGTAACAGTGACAGACAGATGCAAAATTTAATAAATACAGATAATAGACTATACAATGAAATATAAATCATACATTAAACAATAGCCTACAGTATACATGAAACCAGTAAATGTTAATTTGCTGTTCTGCATTTTTCAGCTATACACCAAACACTCAACTGCAAATGTTTGCTTCCCAGATGGTTTCTGTGTGGAAAATGCAAGGCACAATCAAAAGCATAAGGCAAAATCTCTAGAAAAGTGTTTTGAAATTGGGGTTTGCCATGATCCTCTTGGTCCGGAGTGTTTATCTGAAGAAGGCAGTGTATGACATCTGGCAGCACTTATAAAAGAAATGTCAGGAAGGATGGGCAATCTGGCAGAGTTATGGTCTAATGGATGGCTGAATATTAAACTTGAGAATCCAAGAGCTGCTTAGAGTATATAAAGAAGTTGGACTCAAGAACATACAAGCTCTTAAGCACATTTACAAGAAAATGCAAACTTCTGAACTTATATCCTCTGTTTGTTTTCATTATTTGTATCTTATGAGATCTTATTATATCTTATTCTTATTATATCTTATATATCATACCATTAGATCATTTTAATACATGTGACAATGATCCAACATCTGTGTAACCTAAAACAACAAATGTACTATTTGTATAATAAAGCATTTGTGATTCAGACTGTCCCATGTTCTGAAATATTGTTGTACTGTTGAACTGTTGATTTAAAAAATTGCCTGTATCTTCAGCTTACCCATCTCCCACTTTTGGAGAATTTGAACATTATAACGAGGACAAATCTACGAATCCTGACACACCAAATGCTGTTGAAATAGCTTAAACTTTAGCACTTGCTGTATATAACATTTAAACTTACAGTTGCTGACACCCCCAAACCACACATGTCTACATATTGTGTGCAGGATTTGAAACAGATTTATAAATTAATAGATTGAGTTTATGAAAAAAGTTATGCATTTTTTAAGGCTGTGCAAAGTGTCCAGTGTTCTGAAATATTGGTGTAAAAACACTTTGAAGTTTTAGTTTGTCTTTTTAGTATTCTTATAAAGGTTTAATACTATTTGTTATAGAAGTTATTTATACCTTTAATAACTTATAAAAATATTAATATCTTAACATACAGTATGTGGAAATAGCTGTCAAACCAAACACACCAAATGTCTTTTTTGTATAACGCAAACATTTGCACTTCAGTGTATATAACATTTGAAGGTAAAATTGTTGCTGTACCTGCCTGCAAAGATTACTGTAAAGAGATTTATAAAGTTGCTAAATTCAATGTATGAGCACAAGTGGTGCATTTAAGGCTTTCCAGTGTTCTGAAATGTTGCAGTAAAATCATATCCAAATTTCGTTTGGAAAATATGTCTGTATCTACAGACGACCCATTTCCTATTTTGGAGAACTTTAATTGTATTTGTTATATTATTTGTTTACAGTATTATCTTAATATACACTATTGGACCTTTTTGCTGCATGTAATAAAGACTAAATATCTGTCAATTATAACATGCCCAATATCTTGCTGGAATAATTTTTGCACCAACCACACACTTCTACAGATTACCATAGATTATAAACAGATTTATAAATGGATGAATTCAGTCTAATTGAAATGTTGGTGCATTTGAAATCTGTTCAAACTGTCCAGCTGTTCTGAAATATTGTTGTTCTTTAATGCTGCTAGTTTGTGTCAGTATCTACAGCTAGCCCATCTCCTTCTTATGGAGAACTTTAATGGTAGTTATAATGTTAATTATTAGAGGAATTAGGTATCTTAACATACATTATTTGACAATTTTTGCTCCACATGATAACAAAAACACATCTGAAAAACATAACCCACCAAATATATTGATAAAATAACAAACTTTTGTGCATGCCATACATAACATTTCAGTGTATAGGACTAATAGTTGACATTCTATGGATTATAAACAGATTTACTCATTGATCAGTTCAGTCTAAGAGAAATTTGGTGCTGTTCAAACTGTCCAGTGTTCTGAAATATTGTTGTATTGGACTGTATTGAAGGTTCGTTTAAAAAAAAAAAAAAAAAAAAAGTATCCCAACAAGCTAATCTTTGGAGAGTTCTGGTGGTATTTGGTGTAGTATTTACATGCAGCACGTGTTGCACGTAACCTGGACAATCTGAAGTGGCTGCTCCCACCAAGCGGTCGTGCTGAGATAATGCAGCTTCAGCAGCTCAATCGAGAGCAGAAAGAACTTCATACAAAAGCCCACAAACATGAACAAATGAACGTTGACATGATGCTAATCAGTTTCTTCCCAACCGCATTTTATGTGCCAACAGCACTAGTTTGTTCGAAAGTAGCCTAACGCACTTACCACAACAGACCAGTTTTAGGAAGAGGCTTTTACCCCACCCCATTTATGCTGTTCATTCATAATTCTGAAAAAGGTTAATCTGTTTAAACCACACAGCCATTCATGCCTTGATTTTGCATTTCGTTTCTGTTAGTTAAACCCTTTTCACTGGAACATACAAATAACAACATTTACTGTAATCAGTTAATTTTTTTTTCATTTCGTCTGAAAATAGCCTAGATATGCTTCGAATATTTGAACAAATGTACATTATAACAACTTTTATGCAAGGCACACAAAAGAATGAAGCAACAGCGTCGTTTGTGAATGATATAAAACAGGAGTAAGACGTAAAAAACGTCGTTACATCATTTATCTTCGACAGAAGCATAACTAACAGGTTAAACAGATACAAGAAGTCATTAATCGTATAATCTCCCATGCAGAATTATCGTAGTGTAACGACGCGATGAAGTAAATTAAAACAAAACTAATAAATTGATTAACAAATGCAATTAAGGTGCGTTATTTGACGGTGCAGTGAAATGTTCATAGGCTATACATTCGATTAGAAAACAAACAAAACGTCTAAGCACATAAAATGGAATAATCTCAGGAGAAAGTAGAATAACTAACTTAACACTTGTAAATAGAAATCGTAAAACAGTAGTAATAATAAAGAGCTCTACCTGGTTAAGCGTGGAAACATTTGCACGTGGACTAATTTGTTTGCCTTTCAACGAGGGAAAAGGAAGTGTTTTAATTGCATACTTTTTGAGTTTAGTTGTAAAACTCCTGTTTTATATATTTGAAATCGATGATCTGCTTTTAGCTTAAACGATTGTGATTGCGTGTTTTATTCTTAGCATTTTCTCCTCTTTAGGAGTGAACTAATCTGTACTACAGTGAACCTGCAGAAACAGGTTCATTTCCGCTCTTCAGATCGATTGTAATGAAGCTCCGCCCCCGAGCAGAGTGCATTTCTCACAAGTTTATAATCACACAGCAGGCAAGTGAAAATCTACATTGCTTAAAGGTGATGCGTCATGATTCTGACATGGTCTTGTTTTACATCATGTTATGGATGACCAGAATAAGAATAAGTGAGACCGACTTCACAGCAGAGCCTGTTTACATTTAGACCACATTTGATACATTCTTATACAGAAAAGTACGTTATCGTTTCTATCGAAAAAACCTGTCCTCACTGTAATACAAATGATCCAACAATACCATCAACCCATATTCACTTCCTCTCCATCCAAATGAGCATTTAAAAGAAAAAAACGAAACCCTAGCCTAATCTGAAGCACTGAAATTAAACTGAACTCTGAAGAAGAACTATTATTAGTTGAAAGTTACACTGCCATGCTTAACAAAAACAGAAAGATCCGATGTGTTATTTGAATCCTTTTGGATTTTGTGGCAGTAATGATGATCCTGGGAAAGTGACGTCATGACAGTGGACCACACCATATTCAACATTGTCTTGGAAGAGAACAAAGATTAATCTGTAATTTCTTGTATTAAATTGTCCATAATCATTTTTGACATCTGTCAATTTGCTAGTTTTCCTTTGATCTGAGTATATACAAAATTATCTAAGTAAAGTAATGAGATTAATAGATTATGACATTATTAACAAGAGACTTCAAGACCTATTCCAATGTCAATAAGGAAAGCATAGATTCATAATGTTGCTGACAGTTTCTTTCACATCTACAAAGTGTAGTTTAACATTTGATTGTACGATATAGAAATTTTCCTTATATTTTGAGAATCTGTTATCTAATTTAGGTAATCCCAAATCCCTGTGAATTAACATACATTTTTGTCCTTAATGTATTAACAGATACAATGGAGACAGGGAGTTGGTACTACACTTATGCATAACTTATTGCTACTTTTGTTTATTTGGAATGTGTATGTAGATATTGTAAATTGTTACTTGGGAAGCTTCAATGAAGTAAATCCAGCATTTAATTTAAAAACAAAATTAAACAAACCATCAAAAAAAGATCAATTAGAATTAGAAAATTTTAAATTGTTTTAAATAATTAGTAAAGAATTTCCACATATAAATTCCTCAGCAACAGAGTATGCTAGTATTCTAGTTAATGAATGTAGAATACAAATAGGAATAAAGAACAAGAAAGCAATTTTATTAATTAGGGCTGGGTTTCGATTAGGAAAGGGGGATCCCCATGGTGATGTTGAAATTGATCTAGATAATATTTATAACTGTGGAATGTTATCAGATGTAACAGTGCCATTAGACGAAGTACCGCAGGTTTTAAATTACTCTAATAACTTAAAATGTCTTAATGGAGTCTTAAACCAAGTCTGAAGTAAAACACCAGTTACACTCCGTTCCATTCACTTCTTATTAGCCTTTGCTTTTCTTTTTACTATAGCTGTATAACAGTTAAATAATAATAATAATAATAATAATAATAATAAAATTGCAATGTCTTGTTTGAAAATTAAGGTTTAAGGCATCTCAGAAAATCAAAATATCCAAAATTTATTAAAACAGGTTATTAAAAAATCTTCTTATACTGTATGTACTATAATATTCAAATAAGGAAATGTTAAATAGAGCTTTGTTTTGTTTTTTATACAAGAATCTCCATTACACTTCATGTTTATTAAAATACTCAACTTGGTTTCTACCAATCATGTATGTTAAGTTTTTAATAGAAATCTAATTCTACAAAGAAAGCCTTCTATGAGCCAGAAGAAGAATATCAGCATAGCTAGATATTAATATTAATATTACTATATACTATAATTTCCCTTTCTGTGTTTGTGACCAGGACCCATAGGCAGAATCATGGCTACTTTATTAGGAGCATCTGTACACCTATGTATTCATACAAGTATCCAATCAGCCAATGACAACAGTGCAATGCTGTCAAAAGCATTATAATTGAAAAAAAGGGATGTCAGTGATTGTAGCATGGTTGCTAGTGCCAGATGGGTTGGTTTGAATATTTCAAAAATTGGCATTCTCCTGGGATTTTCATGTTCAACAGTCCCTAGGGATAACATGGAACGTGATTATAACAAAAACGTTCGGTGAGTGGCAGTTCTACAGGCAGAAATGCCTTGTTGATGAGAGTGGTCGGAGGAGAATAGCCAGACCGGTTCAAGCTGACAAGAAGGCTACGGTAACTCAACCACTCTTTACAGCCTTGGTGAGCAGAAAAATACAACATGTCAAAGTTTGAGGCAGATTAATTACAACAGCAGAAGACCACATCAGGTTCCACTCCTGTCAGCCAAGAACAGGATTCTGAGGCTACAGTGGATATAGGCTCACTGAAACTGGACGGTTGATTAGATGGCAAAAACATTCCTTGATCTGATGAATGTTGATTTCTGTGGCAACATGCAGATGGTAGCGTCAGAATTTGGCATTACTCCAGTCCATGAATCCATGGACCCATCTGCCTTGTGTCAACTGTTCAGGCTGGTGGTGGTGTAATGGTGTGGGGAATGTTTTCTTGGTACACATTGGGCTCTTTAAGACCAATCGTGTCAACATGGATAAATCTCAAGTTAACAGTTCCAAACTTATGCATGTGGACTCTATGGCACAAAGGACTGAGGTTGGGGAGGTCTTACACAGAATTAGTAGGGCATTCTTAAAAACTTGGCCAGTAAGTGTGCATGCATACATTAATCAGCCATAACATTAAAACTGTCTGCCTAATATTGTGTAGGTCCCTCTTCTGCCACCGTAACAGCTCTGACCCATCGAGGCATAGACTTCTCAAGCCTCTAAAGGTGTGCTGTAGTATCTGGCACAAAGACATTAGCAGCCAATCCTTGAAGTCCTTTAAGTTGTGAGGCAGGGCCGTCATGGATCAGACTTCTTTGTCCAGCATATCCCTCAATTGCTCAAATGGAATGAGATCTGAGGAATTTGGAAGACAAGCCAACACCATGAACTCTTTGTCATGTTCCTCAAACCATTTCTGAACAATTTCTGCAGTGTGGCAGAGTACATTATCTTGCTTAGTGGCCACTGCCATTAGACAATATCGCTTCCATGAAAGCGTGTACTTGTTCAGCAACAATGTTAAGATAGGTGGTATGTATCAAATTAGCATCTACATGAATGACAAGATTCAAGGTCTCCCAGCAGAATGCTGGGCACAGCATCACATTGCCTCTGCTGGCTTGCCTTTTTCCCATAACGCATCCTGGTGCTATCTCTTACCCAGGTAAGCGACACGACCACACCCAGCCGTCCACATGATGTAAAAGAAAACATAATTCATCAGACCAGACTACCTTCTTCCATTGCTCCATAGTCCAGTTCTGATGTTCACATGCCCATTGTCAGTGCTTCGGCGGTAGACAAGAGTCAGCATGGGCACTATCCTGATGCCTTTCTATCATATCCTTAGCTTTTTAAGCAATTTGTGCTACAGTAGCTCTTATGTGGGATCGGACCAGATGGGCTAGTCTTCCCATTACATCAGTAAGCCTTGGGCACCCACGACTCTGTTGCCGATTCACCAGTTATCCTTCCATGTACCACGTTTAGTTTAACCACTGCAGACAGGGAATTCAAAACGAGACCTGCCCTTTCTGAGATGCTCTGAACCAGTTGTTCAGCCATCACAATTTTGTCAAAGTTACTCAGATCCTTATGCCTACCTATTTTTCCAGCTTCCAACCCATCAACTTCAAGAGCTGACTGTTCACTTGTTGCTTAATATATCCCATCCCTTGACAGGTGTCATTTGTAGTCAATGTTATTCATGTCACCATTCAGAGGTTTTAATGTTATGGCTGATCAGTGTATTCTAAGATTTCTGTTCATTGTTACTGAACAGTTGTTCTGTAGCACCATCTGCTGGACAGGCTTAATGTTCAACATTTAATGTGACTTTTCTTCAAACTCAACCAGAATTCTTCATTAAAAAAAAAAAAACAACCTCATTATTGATTTTTCCCCCCAAGAGTTTTTAAAAAGAGAATGCATTAAAGCTGATCTTGTCAGCAAACAACCAGAATTACTATCCTGAAACAAAACTACATGCTTGCATTTCTGTAACACTGGGAGGCAAGAGAAAGAGACACATGAGCCCTTTAAAGGAATTTCTCTACTTTAGAGAATTGTAGTTTATAATTGTACAAGACAAACGACCACAGATAACTCTAAACAGGGACAGAGTCAGATTTTACCAAAAAAGAATACATGTTAGGCCAATAATGACAGAATTTGGACTGGATATTTCGAAAACATAAGTTTAAACAATTTATACAAACAAAGGGGAGCCCTTATGTTCTTATTCAACCAACATTTAATCAGGCTAAACAACATGAATAAGGTCCTTTGACTGTACAAACAAAATACAAATAAGACAACTCTCCCCAACAACACATAACCCAAATCAATAGCTGATCAGTTTACTGACCAAAATATACCAACACACAAGTTTCTCCAATAGCATTTAATGCACAATTAACTGTAAAATAAAGAATTTTCTATGCACAATATTTAAGTATTTACATTAGCTTTATAGTTGCATCAGCTTTTTTTTTTTAGATCAGGTAAAGTAATTCATTATGAATTCTTGTCAAATTATGACTTCATTCATAACATTCAAAATATTTTTTAATGATTCAATGAATAAATGCTGAGATTAATCTGAAGACAATAAGTGAACAGAAATAAGGCCAGGAAACTGATTGCTGGAGTGGTACCAGAGCACTAAACTGTATGGTGGTCTGTTCAGGATTGGGGTGACAGTAACTCTTATTCTACCTGCAGTGTGTATGTGATGAACAGATGAAGTGAAGAATAAGGGGGGGGGGGGGATAACATACAGC
>JAQQZR010000008.1:7590775-7606002 GCA_030068235.1 Notoglanidium macrostoma | reverse complement strand
TGCCCAGGGTGTACCCCGCCTCTCGCCCAAAGATGCTGGGATTGGCTCCAGCTTCCCCGCGACCCAGACGGATAAAGTGGTATAGATAATGGATGGATGGATTTCAAGTCATCCATTTAATAAAAGGTTAGATGGCCAGTGGCCACATACCATGCAGTGAAAATAACATGGCTATTCATTCTGAAAACCTAGTTGCTCTAATCTGGTTAATAGTCACCGATTTCAATTTCAACTCTGGCCCAAAGATAAAACCGCAAAATGTTGAACAAATTCCACTCATCTCTATGAATGAAGTAGTATGGGCAATTTAAAGACTTCCAAGTTATGATAAAAAGAGTCAAAGACAGAGAAAGTTATCCCACCCATTTATTCAGACAGACTGTCCCAAACTGTAATAAGAAATTACATAAAAACCTCATGGAGGGAAGGAAGGGGGGGGGAACAGATAAGATATTTCTAGTAGTTTGTTGGAATGGCATGGCCACGGCCTTGTGATCTGTACTTCAGATTCTGATCCCTGGATGGACGGTTGTGGCAAAGAACAGCAGGACAGAGGTCTAAATTACATGGCGAACAGGATAAGGAACGCCACCATCAGACAGAAAAGCCCCATGGCCTCAGATAGAGCAAAACCCAAGATGGCATAAGAGAAAAGCTGTTGTTTCAGGGATGGATTCCTGTCAGGAGCACAGAAAAATAAAGCAGGCATAATAGTTACCAATATAGTTATGAGAAGACCTGCACAGTTCAATGTGAGCCAAAGACAACCAAACTACACCATATTATTAACCTCAGGAACAATCAAACTGGCGCAATTTAAAACGTAATAAAACAAGCAAAGAACCAGGGCTCCATTTCCATTATAATTCGCAAAGCTACTACTCCTACAAAACCACCAATACAAAAATGCTGTAAATTACATAAAGAGCCTTTTGTAGACATCATACCAACTAGCAGTAGGAACACAAAAGGAAAATATCCTTCATTTGGATTCTTATTATACCATTCATTTTGTTCCCCTTCCACGTACCTGGCATAGCCAATGATCAGGCTACCAAACACTGTGCCAATTCCAGCTCCTGATCCAGCAACTCCCACTGTAGCAGCACCAGCACCGATGAACTTGGCTGCAGTGTCAATGTCTCTGGAAACAGCACTGGTCTGAAAGCCCCGGGTCATGTTCCGAAAGGATGCCTCATTCACAGGCAAGAGGGCTGCCTAAGAAAATGAGCAACCTTAGTAACGCCTTAACCATGTCTGAACCTCCTCTGTATGTGCACACCCATCCAGCATCAGGAACCTTACCTGTTCACTTCTGGCCTCAGGTCTGTTGAAGACAGACACCGAGACAGGCCGGACCAGTACTCTGGAGCCTCCACGGAGCTGAGCGAGAGAGAGTGAGTGAGAGAGAGCGTGAAGAAAAAGTTCATTTCATCTAAACACTCTTTCACATACATGACTCTGGAATTATTGGCACCCATCAAAGAAAAGGAGCAAAAATGCATACATGTACATAATGTATAATATTCTGCTACTTGGGTGGCACACTTGTACCATGCCCATAAACATGCCAGTAGGTGGACTGTATGCTAAACTGCAATCATGTGTGAGAATGTGTCTGCATGTTGAACTGCAATAGACTACTGAATTTAGTTGCATTCATTTGAAATATTTCATTAAAAGCATCCATTTTACCATACACATAAGAACATACAAATTCAATTTTTTTTTCCTCAAAGAGTAAAGGCACACAGTTTTTCTAATTGTTCAAGAGGAAAATTGAAATCATTTGTATAATGCCTATACAATTTCTTTCATGTTTTCTTGTGGTAAAGACACACAGATGGTGACCTACTGCATTCTCCAGACTAGTCTGAAACAGACACATTTAAAATGAGGAAACCGATGTTTCTTTAAAGATTACATGAATACTTACCAGAGAAGGAACAGTGACCAACTTGGCGCAGGCATACATGTCTGAAGCCTGAAGATGTGATAAGGGGGGGGAAAAAAGAAAGAAAAAATAAATAAATAAAAGAAACAGACAACAGCACATTCCACAACCTCCTGTCAAATGGTCAAGAACAATACGATGAAACCAAGGAATACGGAAGAAGTGTAAAGTGGCTAGCCCATGGAGGACAATCCAGAAAGATAAAACAAGTATCTGGGATATGACAGAGTATGCGTCGATGCAAAAGGCTTGGGCAGAGACATTTGAAGATCATGTCAGCTCTGCAAATTCAAGTGTGTGTAGGGGGGAGGTAATAGGTAGCAGAGATTAATCGTGAACCTGGTGGTATAGAAGGAAGATCAGAATGTTGGTGATTTACTTGATGACCCTCAAAATGTGCAACTTGCATGCAATTCTGGTTCCTGTGATTATAGCATGCTCATAAAATACAAATTCATGATTACTTGTAATGCCCTTGTAATTGAGGGGCATATTCAATACATGCATATAATGGAGGGTTTGCTTTCTCTGTGGAAGAATACACTTATTGGCACTTTAATATTGACATACACTACTTGGGTATTTTTCTTCATTAGATACGTCAAGCCTGGGTGTAATGGATGCATCAGGACCCATTAGATGTTCTGTGTCCATGTAAGTGGAAGTGAGTGACGCACAATGACTGTCTAAGACACTTTTGACCCTGTTCACACCTGTACTCAGTGTAGCGCTGTCCACTTGAGGATTGGGATCACCCAAGATAAATGAGGGTCCAGGTGGATAAATAATGGCAGCATGCAAAAATTGCTTAACTGCCACAGTGAACCGTTTCAAACATTGAGCAAATGTCAAAAAGCTGATAAATTAAGCCACATGGGTTAATACATTATCATGCAAGTAGTCAGATCAATATGATAATTAGTTGAAACTATTAAAAAAAAAAAACAACAAAAAAAAACCCCACTGCTACAGAAGAAAAGATTTAAAAAGGAGATCAAAGATAATGGCAGACATGTTGGCAGTTATTTACACTTTTTTATGAAGGTGAAGTGATGTAACATTACTACAGAATGGAAACATTATCTAGAGGAATCCCTTTACTGCTTAAAAAAAAGAAAAAGGATAGTCACCCTCTGACCAGAATTTAAAAAAAAAATAAAATAAAAAATACAAGCAATCTATTTACAAACATAACACATTTAAATAATGTGTTGAATATTTTGGTTATTTATGGGAGGTAGTATTTCAGAACTTCCCACCCATCTGTATTCAAATTTAAACATTACACTCCAGTTGACATTATTTTTAGGCATATTAACTTTGGTAACGGCAAGTTGCATCTCTGTTTTATATGCAGTGGTCCGGTGATTTGATTCCCCCCTCTAGATTCATGTTATGGTCCCAAAGTGGGATCTGGTGACCCTCAGGGCAAGGGCCTCTGAAGGATAGCCAGGGGTTTTCAACACTGGAACAAAATTTGAAAGTTCACAGACCCTATGTTTGAACTCCAGGGACTCCTTTGATCGCCATGACTCTAGAAGGGGGGAAACAAAACTACAACAAAAAACAAAAACAAAAATCAAGCAACACTGCATATTGCAAAGAGACAAGACGCTAATCCTCACTTAGGACAGCTGCAGAGATGCCGATAGCAATGACTGAAGGTCATCAATACTTACATTCAGATTTCCCATGAAATTATGAAAAGAATGATAAAGTTTTAAAGTGCATAAAGAAATGGACGTGGATGTTTTCTCCTTGAACATCCTTAACCTGACTTGTCCATTATCTATTGCCTCTAAAGTAACAGGCTCGACTCTAGGCCTGAGAGCCTAGCAGGGACACATTTGTCCTGGTGTCAGGTGTGAGTATCTATTTGGTCACGACTAAACTCCTGTACACACAGTCTGTAAATCTATCTGCAAACACTTGTTTATTTGACACGGAAGATTTGAAGCTATTCAACGGTCAACGACTTCAATGAATTTCATAGCTAGCCGGTTAGCCTCCTCTGAATGGTTATAGTACTTAATACGGATACGGAACTGAATTGCACTAGCAAAGATATTCATGCTGATTAAAAAAAAAAAAATCCACCAAAGCACAAACAACTGAAGATATTTCCCTTTGACCATGCGTCTAACTAATATCAACAGCGTTTGACTCACCTATTTAATACACAAGGGCCAGGAGACAAACCTGAAGAGTCAATGAGCGCCGTGTAAAACTGTCACCTTGTCATTTATAAGCATATGAACCACGTCCTCAGTCACTATTGGACAAATAGACATAGTCTCTATCTGTGATTGGCTGTACGTCATGTCAAGGGTCTATAAAATGACCAATGAGACGGTGAACAGGCAGAAATGTGGTCGGTGGTTGGTTGGGATCATTATATGAGGCGGGACTGTTCACAACTCTCATTTTAATTGGGTGATCTTGCCGGGAAAACCGGAACATGCACCCTTTCTCACGAGGAAAACTGGACACGCCGCCGGAAGTCCCGCCCCTGGCAAAAAGGAAGACGAGTAACTGCAGTATATGCGGTGGGGCTGGAGGGGGCGATATACGCACAAAGCTATTCGGTCTATTGTAACAACACCTTATATTTGACACGTAAAACACTCGTGACCTTTCAGCAGGATTAATGTTTTTGGGGGAAAAATGATTGGATTAATAAAACAGCAACAACAAATAAAATAAATAAAAAAGTTTTTTATTTTCCTCATAAAACAGACAATCCAATTACCTTACTATTTGCATGTGTAACTTATTTATTTATTTATTTGATTGATTGATTTTTTATGAAATACTGGAACTCAAGCAGCACTTTGGTGCGGTGATTGGCACTGTTGCTTCACAGCAATATGGTTCTGGGTTCAAACCTGCCTACCAATTGGGGCCTTCTGGTACGGAGTGTGCGTGTTCTCCCTTCATGTTCTCCCTGTGCCTGTGTGAGTTCCCTCTGGGCGTCCTAGTTTTCTCCCAAAGACATGCAGATTAGGTCAACTGGCTACTCTAAATGTGAGTGTGAAAGGCAGTTTGTCTTTGTGTTAGCCCTGAGATAGATTGAAAACCTGCCCAGGTTGTACCTTGCCTTTCCCCACAACCCTTAACGGATAAGCAGTATAGATAATGAATGTATGTTGGGACTCAACCACTCAATGTCACTATGTATTGCACTGCAATTGTCAATACTTCTTTTATTGTCTAAATATATTTTTATTACAAATTTTTTGTACTTTAGTTCTTTTCCATAATATTGGGAGCTGTATAACAAATGTAATTTTACTTCTATTTTACATTTTTAGAAGAAAGGGTGCTGAACTGTGCCTTTCCTTATCTGGAGTGGTAGCCTCAAGGGTACATATTTTGTAACTTTAGTATGTAAAGATACAAGAGTGGTCCTTAAGGTGCAGTGATGTATACTTTAAATAATGTTTTGAGGTAATTGTACAAAAGTTGTACCCTATAGCGTACTTCCCAGTGACAAGGAAAGGTACATTTTAGTACCCTTTTTTTCTGACAGTGTATGATGACAAGGAACACATTCTATTCTATTCTGTTCTACTTTGTTCTGGTCTGTTCTGTTCATTTTCCTAAAGTAACACACAAAATCACTGTCCTTAAGTATTCACCAAAGCATCACATTACTATTTATTAAATTTCCATTTACATACTAAGGTAAGTCAATAAAAGTGGGACATCAATGTTTTGCCAAATGATTTTTGTCTGTTCATGAATGTTAGCATTAAATATTATGTACTTAAATATTCACAAAATATATAAGGCAATAACAAAATGTTGTTACATTGTTTCAAAATGTTATTGTTATGCCACAGATTTTGGTAACAAAAAGGGTGCATGGTTTACATATCTACATTTAATTAAAAAAGAAAAACCTAAAGACAGTGTAGAATATCAAGCAGGCTGTTATGACAATTAATCAACTCTTTAAAATAATAACTATAGCCTATATATATACAAGTAGATTAAAGGTCTACAGTGTTTATAACATATCCAATTATTATCATACAATTCAAGGTAATATGCAATATTCTGTACTTTTCCAATCAGAATATCACTATTGTCACTGTCCCCCTTTACTTGAGGAAGGTAGGCTGAACCAAATTTAAATGCGTGTAGGTTGATAAAAAATATCTGTAACCATACATACATTAAATTAACCAGCTGTGAAATACATAGTAACACATTTTAATAAATTTTTAAGAATTTATAAACAAAATGCTAAAAAAAAAAACACTAAAATGAACACAAAAATTATTTCTTGTTGCTGACATTAAGTAAATAAAAATAAGCCTCTTGATATCCTTCTTGAACCAATGCAATATTTGCAATATAGCTAATGTTGTGTAGTCCTCCATGTATTTAATGAAAAATTACACAATTTCCTCAAATATGCAATCAGAACAATTAAATATAGACCCGAGTGGGCAATATAAAAAACATCAACGTATGTAGTGTATATCCAGTAATCTACAAATCCCCAATACACTTCCAGGACAAAGTATTTGAAAATAAAGTTTGTCCAGTGCTTCAATGCCTGCAACATTCACATAATTGTAAGTAGTAATATGTAATATATGCTGAATCTAAGCACCCTTTTCAGGTAGCAGTCATAACGGCCAGTTCTTGTCAAGCAGCACAGAACACTAAAGAAGCCACAGATAAACATTCCATTCAAGATAGATCAGAGTGAACCCTGTTCAATTCCTGCTAAATGTTGACTGGCCAAAGGAGGCCTATTTTTATTTTATTTTTTAAAAACTAATCAAGTAATTAGCACCCTGATGCAGTACACCAAATTTCAGCTGGAAAAACACATAACATCATGTGTTATAGCTTTTAAGTAAATTAAGTCCTGCCCCACTTGAATTGATTGGTATGTGGCAGCCATGTTGTTTACAATTCTCAGCATATTTTAATAGTGCCTTATATTCCGACTCTTATGAGTATTATGCAATTTTGTCAACATACACAAAACATTTCAAGCACTTAAGCTCTGCCCTCTAATAATCCAATTCTGAATAATCCAAGACATCATTTAAAGTTATGTTTTCTATTCTTTCTTTCATTTTACATCTTAGCACTACAATAGTGCAGTGCTGCATCAGTGATATATGTTCTAAAGGCAACAATGCAGAATATGTTATGGACTTTGATACAAAATGAGTTAGAACACATCATCAATGTATTTTAGTTTTTCAAGATGGACAAATAAAACGTGATTTACTGTTACTAGATTAGATTATGCTTTGAAGTCAGTAACTGAAGTTAACCATTTATCAAAAGTGTCCTGCTTGTGCTGAGCTGCTTTAGGTTGCATGTGGAAGTAATGAGAGAAGAAATGGAACTGCAAATATAGGCAACAGAAAACTGTTTACCTATATGAGCAAAATGTGTAGTAATTTCTTGTGGTCTCTGAAGCTATATTACAGCATAGATTAGTCATAGTCACAGCATAGTAGAATATAGTCGGTCATTGCATTATTCTATGCTATCAATTGCATGCAATAAAAACCAAGCATATTAACAAGAACCACTAATGTACAAATATATCCAGTTTGGTTATATTAAATTACACCTCAAGATTTTTGAAATTATATGACAAACATAGAAAATCCATTACAATTACTATTAAGACTAAGGATTTCAAATTTTATTATAATCTTGAAGTACAGCTCATAGGCAGTGTTAGACAGTGTGTGACTGCACTCTCAGCAGGAGGTACATTTGATAAGTTTTACAGATGACAGGGGCAATAAATTATGATGCTTTAAAGACCTGGAACAAGCAAGATTCTTTCTCTGTTTGAATAGGGGCCAACAGGCTAATGCACCAAAGTTTACATCTCCATAATTTGACAAAAAAGGATTAAAATTAAGCTACCTAACAAATGTGTCAGTCTTTGATTAATCTTATTAATAGTACAGCTTTTTAAAAAGAAGAAAGAAAAAAAGAAAGAAATAGAACCTGTGTATTACAGAATGAGATTTCCCGGCCATATTTTCAACTTACTTAAACCTTATGAAACTTGCTCTTAATAATAATAATAATAATAATAATAATAATAATAATAATAATAATAATAATAATAATAATAATAATATTTCTGTGTGTAGCATTGCTACATCCCACAATCTTACAGCAAATAATGGAACAAATCTTACAGAAAGGCAGAATCTTACAGAAACTGATTTTTCAAAACAAAAAACAAACAAACAAAAAAAGAAAGATTTCATCTGGTTATACAGCTTATGCAAGCAATTTGAATGCATACTGTAAACAGCCTGATATATGTGTAATAGATCTTTACCTAGGCAAAAAGTTAGTTATTAAAATTAAATTTTACCCTATTGATCAAACCAGTAGATAAATTAATCACAGCCATGGTGGGTTAGGGAGAAACCTGACACTCGAAAATTTGCAATGACATCTTATCAGAAATGGAAATGTACAGTTTGTACAGTAGTTGGTAGTCATTTCAGCATTCACTAAAATAAACACATATCTTCCTTAACCATTAGTAAATCCTTAACTTGGGCACTTTCTTTGTTCTTGATTCCTCATCATGACACATTAAATTCTAAGTCTGATTTTTTTTTTTAAATGTAACGCATTCTAATATAGATCATGTGGACCACAATAACAATTATGTTGTAATCTCTCAATAAGTCACTCTAGTCTATTCTCAAGAGAAATAACATGATGTGTAGCTCAATCTGATTCAAGAATATTCTCCTCACTTATGGTTTTCTCTTTTATGTAATAATTGTGCTCTAATGTTCTCCCAGAAAATCTGGACTCCTTCTGTAAGGACAAATATACAGAACGGTAACATATAGGTTTAATTTGAAATAGAAGTTCATTGCACCATATGCGTATAGAGCTTTACAGATTATGTATGCTATAACATCAAAAAACCTAAAAGTGTTAAAAAGGTGTTCATTAAGAATTCAGTAGAGTATTAAGTTGTAAACTAAATATTTTTGTTATTTAATACATATTATGTGTCTGTGGTCTATTCATATTTCACTTATTACTTACAATGTTTTAGAAATTTTGCATAATACAATTTATGTTTCAAATCTAAAATTATACTTAATTGTATTAAAGGTAACACACTTTTATGATTAGGTCCCCACTGGAGATCAAATAAAATGTATACACTACACAAATAAAACTTGAAGTGAAGAAAGAATTAATTTGCTGCTTGAGTTGGAAGTATAACTGAACAAGCTAAAAGCTTCCCATCTTTTTGCTGGTTTACAATTACACAATAAAAACTAATTTAAATCAATATGGAAATAGTGGCTGTTAGCCAAGATCTTAATTCAGGTTTTTTCCCTCCTTATCTTCTGACAAGCAGAAAAACATCAGATTTTGAGCAAGACTATTATACCCTCATTTCATTAACACTTTAATTGAAAAAAAATAAAGATTAAAATAAAGAATAGCAAAAAGGTCTATTTTAGTGCATAGTGCATTGGAGCATAGCAAAATGTTTAAATACATACTTCTGGGACCTACATTCAACAATAGCATAGCAAGCAGTGTTGTATTATCTACTGCGCATTACTAAGAACAAAATCTATACATTAAAAAAATTGCTTTCTGAATAAGATTGGGCAATTGTTTTCACTTATATAGATATTAATATAATATTATATATATATACTACAATAGTATACAATTACATTTTAATGATACTAATGACGCAATAATTTAATTGTATATTAATTATTTTGTGCCATAATTTGGACTGTTACCATATATAATTAATAATTTTTTGCATTCTTTAATGTGTTTACACAGTTTTCCAGTTCCCTCACAAGTGCCGGTGGCAGAGGGGGAACCAGACTTGGTCTTGTAAATTGCCTTCAGTTGCCCCTTTGCAAATGAAATGCAGTCAGCAATAAATGTATAATGGGGACCCCAAAGACATGGAGGTTGGTGAGTGTTATTGTGTGTGTGTGTGTGTGTGTGTGTGTGTGTGTGCTGGGGTGGGGGAGAGAGAGCAGGTGTCAGTTACAGAGTCACATGGTTGCCTACTGACCACTGACCACTGATGACAGTTCCTAATAGAAGTACCTTCACTGCTGTTCTAGGGCCAAGTCTTTAAGTGAAATATATCTAGGGTTAATAAATATCTGAGGCTTTGGTTAAAATATCCAGAGGTTGTTGATGATCTGGGGTATATTCAACTGGGGGGGTGTTAAATTTCAAATAAATTTCATAACAACCATCAGAACAGTATACTGTTAATGAAATGTAATATTTTTAATCACTGTTTCTTCTTTTCCTTAAATGCAATGTTTCTCATTAAAGTAAACTATGATACAATTATTTTATAGATAGATATATTAAAAAGCAAATGAGTAATGATAACCAACAGGAAAGATAACTGTCCCCCCCTTAACTTGCCATTTTGGGACTTTCAACCAGTCCATAAAACAACTCTACTTCTAGCACCATTTCTTGTTTTGTTTATTTACCAGATTAATGAGTAATTACTGCAAATATAAACCCAGCTAAAATTTCACTTTCCTGCTGAGCTTTTGGGAGTTTAAACAGGTTAGGGCTAGACTCAGACAATTTAGCACTGAATAATTGGTTTCAGCAACACCCCAGTGTTTCTTCTTTGTTTTGAGGACATTTTTAGTGATAGAGCTTAAAGACAGGATATTTGTTTTCCATTTTCAGACCCACCTATTTCATAAGTTATAAATTATGAAATTAAATTATTCATTTTAATGTTATACCAACAAAAGCAATATCCCATTCAATGTTGTGACAGCCTCACAGAATGTGCTTCAAGCCTGAAGCCTTGCTTCGTGGGTTAAGAAAATGAGTATGCAGACAGACTGCTAATTTTTTCATTGATTTTAAGAAGCAGGAGAGAGAGAGAGAGAGAGAGAGAGAGAGATGGAATGATGCTTAGTTATAAATCAGTAATAAGCAGGGTACATTCTGCTAACGTTTATGAGACAATAAGTTGAATCATTTAGTGATTTTAGATGTGTGGTGTCAGCACTTAAACTATAGAAGTAAATTACCACTTACAAAGTACACTTAGTTATTGTATCACTATGCATTCAACAGATTTTCAGCTGTTAGAAGAGTAATCAGCAGTGAATGGATGCAATACTACCAACCCCCATCCAGTCCCAGTGTCAGTTTTGTGAAGCTTGAGATGTTGCTGCTTTTTAATACGCTGAAAAGGACATAAGGATTGTGAGCAGGCATTCACAGGGTTATTACACTCCTGGGTTACAAAGAACCTGGTGCTGAGGCTGGCAGAGATGAATGGCATGGTGGAGCAGCAATTAATAATGTTTTTACAAGAGCAATGGAGGCACACAGAAGCTGTGGACGGATCAGCCGTTGTATTGAAATGTGCAGGTGAATTGATTGGCCCATTGGATTTTCTGTAGAAATCATTCAGATTAATTGAAAGCACAGGGAGGAGAAAGCAGGGAGGAGGGAAATTGGGAGACCCATGATTTATAGGCCCTGCTCCAAGAGGAAGACAAAATGGCGACCTTACAGCTGGAGACATGAGGGGGTGGGTCTCACCCTGAATGTCATTCAACCATACTTATTGCCCCTACAGTTAGTATTGACAGCCAGACAATTTCACAGCCTTAGAATAAAAAAAAAAAGAGCATTGTTAAATAATAAATCACATGATGATGGTCATTACAAAAGGAACACCATAATCCAAATAATAAAATAATGTGTGTAAAAGGATTATCCTTAATTATTGATTAAGCTACACAGATAACTAAACCGTGAACCAGAAAATGATACCATAATTGATAATATTTATAATATAAGGTATATGACATGAAAATTACATGACAAGAATATAGCAGTAGACCACATCTTTCTTTCACACAAGCAAGTGATTTTCTTGTTAAAAAGGATTCTACTAGAGACAATGGCCCAGAATACAGGCTTGTATGAAATATCAAATTCACATAGTTGCTTGAATGTGCACTCATTACTACAATGTACATGTTTTCCTGTAGTGCGTATCCTCCGTAATATTTATTGCTTCATTTTTGTAAAACATTAGTTTAAACATGTTTAATATCATTTAAAATATATCTTCATTATATATTTTTTTTGCTTTTCATTTTCAACATTTTTACTTTGGCATTTCTGAATGAAGTTTGGGTAACTGATTGGGTGCATCCTGTTTGCAGTTTATTGTACTTCATTTGCTATTGAAAGGTGGTCAGAGTTTAGACAATTATTAGTTTAATCTGAAGCCAGACAGTTAACCACTGCTAGGAAATGCCATTACATATAAACATGTATGCATTAGGCCATAAGGTTTTATTTGTTGTTGATATGTTCATTGGGTCATCTCTTGCATGTTATTTTGTATATTCAGTAATTGCACTTTATATTGTATATAATTGCACATTATATAGCCTGTAACTTGGGATTTTTAAGGTTAGTCTGAGATACCGATTGAGATAAAAGACTGCAGTTTTACTGTAATATTAGTTGACTTGACTGTCAAGAAAACATTTTTAATTACCTATGGAAATCAAGGCCTATGAATGGCTGTAATATGTCTATTACTTTTTGGATGAACTATCTCAGATGAAATCTTCCATCTTGTGCAGTAATATGAGTGTTTTGTGTCATTTTATGAGTAGTGTTAGTTAACTATTAACCCATAATGGCACCAGTCCTTCCATAAAACATGGTTGTCTCTCTGTGACAAATTTCTGATGTCTTCGATAAGATATTGTGTTAGTCCATGATTTTTTTTAAACAATGGTTTAAGCAACACTTGCTATGTAGTGCTTGCATTATGCTGTTGAGTTTTTGTAAATACTGTCTTAAAAGGCAACAATTATGTTGTCATTATTTTTCTGCTGTTTATTACCAAACTCTCACAGTTGATTACATAATGGTTTGGCTCTTAATCCAGTGTAAATGAGGATCAATTGTTAACAAGTTTTCTTTCTTCCCTGAACCAGAACTGGGCTCCAGCACCTGCACCAACACCGTGTTGGTGGTAAATGGGTATCTACATAATTTCTTTAGTCAGAGGGCTGCAGCATGAGGTAGGTCAGGAGCAGAGTGTGGTGGGTTCTCAAGCCTGAAGGCAGACATTAGGTTACGGGCAGCTGTGTGTCTGTAAAGACAGTGGGGAAACAGCATGGCAGGCAGCGCCATGGCTCTCCGATTACAGTACCTGTCTATAAAAACCACTCCTGCAGCAAGCATCTCTCTCACTGTTGACCTCCCAGGGTCTCCAGAAGCATGTGAAAGATCTGGGGTCTGCTTCACTTATTAGCTCACTTTTGATGTCTGCTCAGAGTTAATGGCTCGCTCACCCAAAACAGACTGGACAGCTACAGGATAGCACATGAAGATTTGACCTAAGAGGCGTCAGCTTGAGGAGCAATAGCACTCAACCCAGTAAACATAATTTATTGGTTAACATTGCAGTGTATTAAGATTAGGTCAAGAAGCATCATACCTAAATACTATAGCTAAAAACCAGAGAATTAACCATATACCTATTATAAGGTGTATATTAGAGATTTCTAATCAGTTGTGCAAGTCTTGTAAGGACTGCACCTCATTACACTGACTGAATTGTAACTACCTTTTAAAATTTCAGGCATGCTCTATGACATTCAGGGGCTGCTGAAGGACTCAGAGGAAGTAGAGGTAAAGTCCAGGCTCTTATGCAGCTCCAGCAAAGGCTGTTTTATTGCGATTTCTTTACTGCATGGTGTGGTGCACGCCTTTTTTTTTTTTTTTTACTGTGCAGAGAGAAGTTTTAACAGTCATGGAATAAGTATTAAGCGCCATATGAAAGATGCAGGTCCTTCTGAATGAACTTCCTCTGATGTTGTTTACAAGAGGCAGGCCTTTTAAAGAGTCTCTTCCCTAACCGCAGGAAGTCAGAATGCCCTCTGCTTAATTATTGTCAGGGTGCATGATTTTTACAGCATCCTGATCATAATATAATACACTCAACAATTTTATGCTGGCCTGTTTTTGAGTGTGGAATCTTCTTATGCACCTTTAATATTCCTTAACCCCTCATAACTCCTGTCTTATTCAGTTGGCCATCTTAAATCATATAATTTAGTAGCCTCTATGAATGATTTGTCAGCCACACTGAAACAAAAGGCATGTAGGTGTGCATACAAGAACAAGGAATGCAAGTGTGAACCCACCACCGGGAGTTACATTTTGTCATTTTTCCTAAATTTTCAGTAAGAAAGTATATTTACTTATTCATTAAGTTTCTCTTTGCACCTTCCATTATTTAATTTGTTTATATGTTTACAGCCATCAGGTATCCACAAATGATTTTTCCTTTGTGTGTTACAAGAATGTGGACTGGCCAATACCAATGGCATTAATTCAGCACACTGTGCTCCTGTGGCTTCATTTATAAAGATGTGCATACAAGGATCCTAAATCTGGATAGTGTTTTCTAAACCTTTAGACAAATGATTCATAAACGATCCATACCTATGTAAAGATGTTCCTAAATCTTAATTGTGGACTGTTTATTAATCTTAAATAATCTTAAAATCATGCACCCTTGATCAAGCACATTGATGCCGCCTAGAGAATGCCCCCCAAATAACCATATATGGAGGGATACAAGCAATAAAAATGGCAAGTTAAGTAATTAGTCATGGTAATTTCTTTTTAAATGGCAAGTGAAGTCTAGCACTGGAGTAAAAAGGAAAAAATGTGCCAGGGCTATTCTAGATTCATTAGAGGACCTCGTCAATGGCACATGAAGTAAAAAGGACATTGTGCAACCTTTAGAGTTATTATTCTATTTAGTAATTAGAAACAGTAGGCCAGTGAGGTGTTAAGATATTGATAACAGTTTTTTTCATCTTTTCACAGAGAAAAATATAATAAAATTATAGCACATGAATAATAATAAAATGTTAATAAATTAATTAATTACAATAATTATTTAAAGCTATTTTAATAATTAATTTAATAAAAATAAAATAAAGTATTTTGTCCAAAAGTTTCAGTTTCTCTGGAAACTTTGTGCACTATCTATCTATCTATCTATCTATCTATCTATCTATCTATCTATCTATCTATCTATCTATTTATAAATAATTTGGTGCCATCGAAGGCACACCTTTTGTAGCCCACCTTTAGTAAGCTCTTTCTTTCTTTCTTTCTTTCTTTCTTTCTTTCTTTCTTTCTTTCTTTCTTTCTTTCTTTCTTTCTTTCTTTC
>JAQQZR010000008.1:7566003-7587268 GCA_030068235.1 Notoglanidium macrostoma | reverse complement strand
AGCATTCAGAGTTCCTTTCACTGGAACTAAGGGGCCAAGCCCAGCTCCTGAAGAACAACCCCACACCATAATCCCCCTCCACCAAACTTTTCACTTGGCACAATGCAGTCAGACAAGTACCGTTCTCCTGGCAACCGCCAAACCCTGATTCGTTCATCAGATTGCCAGATGGAGAAGCTTGAGTCATCACTCCAGAGAACGTATCTCCACTGCTCTAGAGTCTAGTGGCGGCGTGCTTTACACCACTGCATCCGATGCTTGCATTGCACTTGGTGATGTGTGGCTTGGATGCAGCTGCTCAGCCATGGAAACCCATTCCATGAAGCTCTCTGTGCACTGTTCTTGAGCTAATCTGAAGGCCACGTGAAGTTTGGAGGTCTGTAGCGACTGACTCTGCAGAAAGTCGGCGACCTCTGTGCACTATGCGCCTCAGCATCAGACCACGCTCTGTCATTTTACGTGGCCTACCACTTCGTGGCTGAGTTGCTGTCGTTCCCAATCGCATCCACTTTGTTATAATACCACTGACAGTTAACTGTGGAATATTTAGTAGCGAGGAAATTTCACAACTGGACTTGTTGCACAGGTGGCATCCTATCACGGTACCACGCTGGAATTCACTGAGCTCCTGAGAGCGACCCATTCTTTCACAAATGTTTGAAGAAGCAGTCTGCATGCCTAGGTGCTTGAAGTTATACACCTGTGGCCATGGAAATGATTGGAACACCTGAATTTAATTATTTCGATGGGTGAGTTAATACTTTTGGCAATATAGTGTAACTGTGCCCACAATTCCGTCACTATATCTGAAGATCATTATGCAGTAAATATGTATCAGGATGAGTACATAAATACGTACATTAGTCAGTCTAGTTGACAAATTTGCATACAAACTGAATGCTCTGAGTCATTATCGTAGTATTGTGTTATAAAGTGGTACAGCAACAGCCATAACAGATATGGTAAAAAGAAAATCTAAAATGGACTGTTCTTATACAGATTTACTTTGTGGAGCAAAGTTTCAAAGGTAATATGTACTTATTTTAATAGTCAGTAACACAATGGAGAACAATAATGCACTCTAACTGCAATATTAGTGATTCACATAGGTTTTATAACTGTGTTATCATTGGTCTTGCAGATCTGAAGGTCTTGTACTCATTCATTTTTAAACTGTGCATGGGCTTTGTATGAAAATGTTATATTGTTTAAAAGAACCTGAAGCAACACACCAGATATAAAAAGAAGTGTATAAATATAAAAGGAAGTAGGTGATCCAGATTGTTATTCTATTCTGTTTGGGAGTCTGTATGAGACTTATATAAACTATAATATAAAAGTCTATACGTTTATTCACATATCACTGTTTGCATCCCTCTAGAGTTTGTCTCAATATATCTCCTTCTCAGTTTTGCTTTTAGAAATAACATGTCCAAAAAAACTACCAAAAACACAATGTTTGAGTGTTGTGAACATATCTGTAGCATATGAGGAAAAAGCAAACCCTATTAAAATGGCAAAAGATTCCACAATTCAGCATGACATCAATTACCTTGCCCTTTTGAACACAGGACACTTCAGGTGTAATTTAATGCTTTTCATGCCATATTTAGAAGGTTATGCCTAATATGACTAATCTCTTCTTCTGTTCATGATAATTAAAGACAATTGCTGTTGTAAGTCACATACATGGTAAACGTCAAGGTAACAATCCTTTATGTGAAGCCTTAAAGAATTTAGTTGATTCAAGTGGACAATGACCCAAAATACAGAAGTTGAATTGAATAATGAAAAGAAAAAAAAAACTCTGTATATAATAGTGTATAGTGTTATCAATAGAAATGCTATGGCATGGCCTGAAAATGTCTGTTAATGCAAGAAATTCCAGAAATATTGAATGTATCACAACTAAAATAACACTATGTGGAGAAATTCCAAAATACTGAATTTAATGCAACTGAAATATTGTTGTAATGGTCTAAAAATCTTCCTCACTGTTTCGCATGCGTTATCAACAGCTACTGGGAATATTTTCACTGGGAATAAATTCACAGCTGCTAAAGTGGATGCAACCACTTACTAAATAAAAAGGTTAACACTTTTTTCATTTGAGACTTTGAATTATTAATAAATATAGATACTTCTTCTAATTCATTCTACATTGAATCATATGATACTGACATTGTGGTAATAGTCTGGCAAAGGCCCTTTACTGTTTCAGCATTTTAATTCCCCTGTATATAATGTGAGGTCCATAAAGAGATAGTTTGCAGAATTTGTTTTGGAAGAATTGACTGGCTTGCAAAGAGCCTTGACTTCCTCAACCCAAGAACAATGTCAGTTGTGAGTCAGGACTTATCACTCAACATCAGTACCCAAACTTATTAATGCTCTTGTTGCTGAATGGAAGCAAATGGAGGCTGTTATAGCAGCAACAAGGGGACAAACTCCATATTAAAGCACATAACAAGCAGTGTTGTAGCAATACAATACACAACACAATGTTTTTATACTTTTGTTTCTTAACAGTTACCATACTGTATATTGACTCCTAAGAAATAATTACTGTACTAAATAAGACAGAGAAGAAAAAGATAAGAAGAGAAGAGAAGAAATCACAAACTGTGGAATTTTTTTTGTAAGTATAGTTAATTTATACTGATGTTTAACTTGACCTACAGAGCAGTGAAATGAAAATTTTTATAGGTTGATATGTTGTCAACCTTTAATATAATGTGACCTTTAATATAATCCAAAATCTATTCTGAGATCCAGGTTTCGGTGTAATATTTTAAAAAAAATATTTAACATATGTTCTTTAATATATGATTATATCTACATACCCATATCTATGGAGATATTTTGTATATGTGTGGCGAACTCACCAAGCTTCATTACAGACTTACTGGACCAAAGAATAAAGGATGAGCTGCTGTGAATCTGAAAGTCCATTCCTGGTGGCAGACGAGAGAGAAGGAAAGATGTTCTGCACAAAACAGGCTTTAGCATTCTTCTAAATAGGATAGGTATAGAAAGAACAGTCACTGCTCAGACTTACACAAGAGCACTAAAAGTATGTGGACACCTGATTATTATACTCCTGTATGCTCCTCCAATATTCAGGGAATGCCCAAATATAGGTGTGATGTTCAGGTGTCCACATAATTGTGGCTATATAGTGTATATGCTGCTAGTCAGTCCTATGTTTTTTAGGCAATTTAGCAATTAAATTATAAATTGACATGTGGCAGTTTTTAAAATAATGAATTGTTACATTATACAATCTCATTGATTCAGTGACTGTAAGAACACATTTTCATATGCTTTACAGTGTACATACTCACTTTCTGCCTGTTTACAATGACTGTACATTCACCATCCACTTCAATAGGAACACCTGTACACCTGTTCATTTACACAGTTATCCAATCAGCCAATCGTGTGGCAGCAGCTCAAAGCATAAAATCATGCAGATACAGTTTAACAGCTTCAGTTAATGTTCACATCAAAAATCAGAATGGGAGAAAAGTGTGATTCAGTGAACTTTACTATGGCATGAATGTTTGTATCAGATGGGCTAATGAGTATTTCAGAAACTACAGATCTCCTGGGATTTTTACACAACAGTCTCTAGGGTTTACACAGAATGGTGCAAGAACAAAAAACACTGAGTGAGTGATGGTTCTGTGATTGGAAAGGCCTATGAGATGAGAGAGAGATAATTTTAATAGGAACACATATTATTTTGTTCAGTTTTCTCCTGTTTTGGTGAGTCTTTGCCCATGATAGCCTCAAATTCTTGTTTTGGTTGACAGGAATGGATCCTAATTTGGTCTTCTGCTGTTGTACCCATCCACCTCAAGGTTTTATGTAATGTGTGTTCGGAGAAGCTTTTCAGCTCACCAAGGTTGTAAAGACTGCTTATATGAGTTACTATAGACTTTCTGACAGCTCAGATCAGTCTGTCCATTCTCCATTCCCTGTGCATTCTCCTTGGATCTCTATGATGGTGTTTTGACTTGGTGTTTTGGTGTTTTGACTTGCAGACCCTGCCCACACTGGGTGGTTTTTGTTTTTCTCACCATTCTGTGTGGAATCCAGAGATCCAGTGTTAATTTTGGCAAGAATTTTTAAAAGAACTCTGCTCCTTGGGTATCAGACGTGTTGCATAGCAATCAAAGAGAGTTAAGAGAGCAGAGTGAAAGTGGAAGAAATCACAACTTGATACAGATCTCTCTTCTTACCGTGATCTCCTGTCCAAAGTCTTATCTGATGTGACTTCTACTAAAACTGCCTTCTATAAAAAAAGCTGGAAATCTGCACAAGATCCGCACAAACTCCACATCTTTTCTTCATTACTCAAAACTGAACTGCTATATATGCCAGCTGATTCATCCCCACATCAGGATCTTGTGATCTCCCTGGTCAACTCTTTGATCTCTCCTTCAGTCACTACAAGTAACCTTGGGGTAACTACGGACAGTCACATCTTTTTCCTCTCATATTGCTAATCTTTCTCGATCATGCCGATTTCTCCTCATCAACATTAGAAGGATTTGTCCATTTCTTTCCACAAAGGCCACTCAGGTAATTGTTCAGTCCCTTGTCATCTCGAGACTAGACTACTGTAACCCTAACAGGTCTGCCTCTGAGCACCATTCGACCTCTGCAACTGATCCAGAATGCAGCTGCATGACTTGTTTTCAACCTTCTCAAGTTCTCCCACACCATCCCATTGCTACACTCCCTTGATTGGCTTCCCATAGTTGCCCGTATCAGATTCAAAACACTGATGCTTGTCTAAATGGACCAGCACCCTCGTATCTCAAAGCACTTATCACACCCTGCACTGCACCACGCTCCCTCCGATTTTCCAGCACTGCTCGACTGGTTTCACCATCTCTCAAGGTACAAGGAAGACACCAAGGAAAACTCTTCTCTGTTTTTATCACCTAGATGGTAGAATGAACTTCCCCTAAATGTCCTAACAGCTGAGTCACTGGGTGTCTTCAAATGATGACTAAAGTCCTACCTCTTTCGGAAGTACTTAGACCACCACTTTTTTTATTCTTCACTTTAAAATGAAAAAACAAAACAAAACAAAACAAAACAAAAACCCTTTCTCTATTACTTGCCAACAGAGTTTTTAGCATGATGGCATTCTTAGTCCAGGTCATAGTAAACCAGTATCAGAATATATTTACTGACAGAGACTTCAAAGCATTTATGTAAGTCGCTCTGGATAAGGGCGTCTGCCAAATGCTGCAAATGTAAATGTAATTTTTTTTGGAATGCTCAAATAATCGTATTGCGTTTAATGTGAATATTAATGCTGCATTAAAATTGTCAAGTATGTTTTGCACTTTTGCATTGTTTATGTGCACTGCTCTGTATTTATTAAGACCTTAAGTTTAATTAATGTTTTAGTCATAATATTCTCAGACAGTTTCATGGTACTTGTTGTAAAATGTGACCTGTAGCATTAAGATGGGTTAGTATGGGCAGAGTATTGGAGAATGGTTTTTTTATGGGAATGAAACTGGTATTGCAGTTGCCATGTGGAAGTTATGTGGAGTTAGCTGTAACTCCCTTGAGAAGTAAGCAAGGTTGTCTGGCTGAACAGAGCCAAATATTTTGTCATGTCATCGGGGTTTGGCTGGACACATGAGCAGGTTAGGAGACAGCATAGTAAAATAAACATGTTTATTTAAACACACGAGGCAGAGGTATAATAAACGGCAGGCAAGAGTAATCCAAAAAACAGAATGAAGGTCGAGGGATGAGCAAACAGAGTACACTAGGCAGATCAAAATAACCAAAACAGAGAAAACCAGATTCAAAACCAGAAACACCAACACGGGAAATACTAACACAAGGGCTAAACTAATGCTTCGCCAAGTCTTGACGATACTATGAGTCCTTTTAAACCTGGCGTGATTTCTAGAAGATTTCACTGGTCACTGGTTAAATGTGCGTGCTTCCGTGCTAAGAGCGACGAAGATTATCCAGAGCACAGCGTGCGCGGCCGAGTCCACAATGCGCACCGTGCATGCAGCGAGGAGCAGATCATGACATATTTCAGTTCATTTTTTTTTGTCAGGGCAAAATGAACAGAGATTTCATCATAATTTTCATTGTAAATTTTTTTTCATTTGTCATTTATTTAATCATGAAATAAAAGGTTGTCAGTGAGTACTTATAAACTTTTTGACATGTATCGGCATGATTTTATGCATTGTGCTGTGGCTACATGATTGGCTGATTGGATAACTGTGTAAAGGAAGAGGTGTACATGTGTTCCTATTAAAGCGGACAGTGAGTGTGACTTTTTTAATCTTGTTTGCCCTATAGAAAATCTGGCTATTATTGCATCTTCCCTTCTATTGCCATAACATACACCCCCATATATTTGGATACTTATAATCATTTGTCCCTCTTGTTTCTTGTTCCATATCTTATGCCACATTAATCTTACCTTTTGTTTCTATTCTATATAGTGGGATATAGGAACTTTTAATTCAGCTTGCTTTTTAATTGGTTTACTTTATCTCATTTCCTTGGTTTCTCTCATTTCCTTCAACACCTACATGATTAGGTGCCCATATAAAAAAGATCAACAGACCAGTATGGTGAATAATATACAAGGTTTGTAGTCTGTCATACCAAATGTCTTGTCTTGTTGATGACTTCCCATTTGTTAATTCTTAGAAACAATCTGAACAGTTTACTGCCCTTATCAGTCAAATTTCTTCCACTCAAATTCTCAATCTTAACAATAGTATCCCTCTACATACAGATTAGTGGAGTAGTCGACTGACATGTAGAGAAATTATGTATGCACTTCAGAATATATGGTTATAAATAATAAATTAATAAAATTGTAAATAGTTATTACATATACTTATTTAGTTTTATACTTAAAATTATTTATATTTAGAGGTAAGCTTAATTTTGGATATAGAGATACCAATGCTTAGGTATCATGTTTATGTAAAATGAAAATGTTTAAATGCATTCTGTGTGCTATCAAGAAAAAGTTTTCAAAGTGAGGACATGTGGCTGATTTAAGACTTATGCCAACAAGTCTGTTAAGTCTCTTAAGTCTCTCAGGGCCAATGCTGCATTAGCAACAGGATGTTGTAAATATCACACAGTAGTGTTATCTAGACAAAAAAGAAGCTTTTACTGTGTTCATTTCACGCTCTCACTACCATCAGAAACAAGACTTTTTCTTTTTTTACAGTCAGTAGCAGTAGTCACAATTCTCACAACGTACATGGAGAAGACTATCTCTTTTTACTGTCAGTTCCCACCCATTAGCTATGTTACTGCAGATGTCACCTGTTGAGTTATTGTTTAACTTGGATAGGGAGAATGCTATTTAGAACCATATTTCATACTATAACAGGTAATCAAAGATAGGACACATGTGAATGTTTCCATATATCAAATTCTCTCAAGCTAACAATTTTCCTAGTACAAGTATTATTTTTTTTCTTAAGTGGGAATAAAAAGCGGATATTGTGCAACTACAAATGACAATCTTTACCTACATATATGTATGCATGTTTAGCAAAAACATCATATTAACTGGCGTTAACATGTAAAAAGCAAATTTCTTCATTTTAAAGTCTTTTAAGTCTTTTAACATTGTGGTTTTATTTTCTGGATTGGTGAAATGCTCTTTTTTTCTTTTCTTTTTACTTCTTCTGGCTAGCAATCTTTTCCTGACTAGCATCTTGACAAGCTTTTTTCTTTTAATGAGAAATGGACTTCAAAGACATGAAGAGTATTGTCACAATGGTGCTGAACATCTGGATTGCGCTTTTCAGAAGGCGCTGTGCTTATTGGTGCAGGTGCAGTCACTGGACATTGCCTTTGCACACCGGTATCTTTTTATTGGTTTGTTTATTTAAATGGTAGTTTCTGTTTGGTGTGTGTCTTGCTTTTGTCCATTATTTCATGTTCCTGTTCTCAGTGTTTCCTTAATTTCTTCTGGTGGTTTGGTGTACTCTGGTTTTGTTTCTAAGTATTAAAGATGACTATTGCATTTGTATCATTATCCCTGTGTGTGTGTTTCTCCAGCAGAAGTGAGACACAAAGTAAGACCTACTTATGGATGCAGCAGAAATAGCCCAATGCCTGTGAGACCAAAGCTGGCGGTTTAAGGCTAACATGCAGGCACTGGACCAGATAAGTGCCCCCCTGGGCCAACTCCTGGCATCACCCTCCATGGAATTTTTTTTTGAGGGAGGTATGACCAGTATGTCGGCTGAGCGGGAGTCACTCATGCCAGAACCAGGGACTGACAGGCCGGTCTCCGGCATCATGCCGAAGTTGAAAGTTTACTTTGCAACCGTCATACCTGGCCATAGGTTAACTTGGTTACCTCCGATGCCATGCTCATGCTGAAGGTCAACTTGGCAATCTCCATTGCCATGCCTGAGCGAGGTGATCAGCTTGGAGACCTTCAATGCCATGCCTGAGTCCATGTCCATGCCCATGCCTGTGTCCAGGCCAGAGAGTGAAGGGGCGGTCTCCAACATCGTACCCATGCCCATTATGGGGGCTGATGGAATAATCAAGAATTATGTCCTTGCCTGTGCCTATGCCAGATCCTGCACCCATATCCATGCCCATGTCAGAGATCAAAATGGTGGTATCCTGTGTGCTGCCTATAACCATCTCCCTTCAGTCTCTGTCATGGACAAGGGTGTGGGAGACCATCCCTTCAGTCTCTGGCATGGACACAGGCACAGGAGACTGCCCCTTCAATCTCAGGCATGGACTTGGGCAAGGACATGAAACTGGAGACTACCCTGTTGATCTCTAGCATGGGCATTGACAGGAGGCAGGAGACCGCCCCTTCAGTCTCTGACATAGGCATGGATGTGGGTGCAGGTTTAGGTCACCTGCACCCTGCCCATGCCAGAGACGAGCAGGGTGGTCTCCAGTGTTATTTTTCATGCCCATATCCATGCCTAAGTCCATGTCTATGCCCATGTCTACTTCCAAGTCCAGGTCTAAGCAAGAAGTCAATGTGGCAACACCCGATGTCAATGAGGCGGCCCCGAACAGCATGCCCACACCCAGTACCAAGTTCACATTGGAGATCCAACCTGCCCTGACCTCAAACCCTGGCAAAGATGTTGTCGCCCTCCCACTCAACTCCTTGAGCCTTGTCATGTCCACTGCGTCTGCCCCGTCTTTCACAAGTTAGGCAAATTGGGAGTCGTGCCTTAGAGGAGAAGCTTTGTCACGAATCCACGAAACTTCTGGACTGCACATCCCAGAAGGCACCACGCTCATTGGAGCAGGCACAGTCGCCAGATGTTAACCTTGCACAGCAGTGTCTGTTTAGTGTTTGATTAGTTTGTATATTTAAATGGAAGTTTCTGTTTGGTCTGTGTCTTCCTTTTGTCCATTATTTTGTTTTCCTGTTCTCAGTGTTTTCTGATTTTTTTTAATCTTGTGGTTTTATGCTATATGGTTTTGTTTGTTAAGTATTAAAGAGAACCTCAGCATGTGCACCTGTCTCCCCATGATTGTGTATTTCTTCAGCATAGCAGCTATTAAGGCATTAACCTGCAAGAGCTTGGATTAAATCAGAACCCTAAAACAGATAAATGTTGTGCCTAATAAAGGGAATATTTAATCAAATTTACTCAACCAAAGAGGTTCATTTTAGCCTAGCTACAGATAAGCCACCTCCTCTGGATTATAAAACACCTGTAACAGGTGCAGCTCAAATTAAATAAAACACTTGGACCATGGCAGGCAGTGTAGACCATATGACCTTCTGTGTGATGTGTCATTAGCTTTATACCTAGGTACAATCTGTATCACTTTATCTTATTTTTTTTATGACGAAATCTGTCCAGTCTCCATCCTGGAATGATTGTGGCATTGTTTCTGTAATTCCATATTGGGCTGTGCAAGTGCATTTCAGACTTGAAATGCAATTGTATCTCAGTACAGAACTCTCTTAGCATATGATTTTGGCTCATCATTAAATAAAGCACAGAACCTATCTTTGGGGATTAGTGGTCTCAGACTGTCCACCTCCTGTTTTGTCTGGTTGGTCCCTGTATTAAGGCATGTTGCACCGTGCTACAGTAGATTGTGTCTCGCATGGGCTATAATGACAGGATTAGTGTGGTGTGGTATGGTATCTGTAATTTTGATAAGTGTCTCTTATTGTGCTACCGTCTGAGTTGACAGGCTAATATGAAAGATACATTTAAAAAAGATACATTAAAAAGATTTCCATAGACTGTCTTAAGATTTATATACGTATATACATATTTCATTACAGAAGTATATGACATAGGCATCATATTTGATCTAAATATCTATTATTCGCTCATTTTTTTTTCAGTAACTGCTTTATCTGCCTGATAGGAATTATGAAGGAGCTGGAGTCTATCTTCACAACACTTGTCACAAGGCAGGGACACACCCTGGATGGGATACCAGTCCACCCATTCACTCATTCACACCCAGGGGAAATTTAGAGCTGCCAATTTAATTGCTGGAGTGTTTTTGGGAGGTGGTAGAAAACCGAGAATGATGAACCCAGATGTATGTGGGAAGAATGTGCCAAAAGTCCACACAGAGAGTAACCTGAGCTCAGGATCAAACACAGGACTATGGAACTATCAAGTGGAAATATTATGACACTGTGCTGCCCCAAGAAAATCTCTAGTTTTTGTTTTTTAAATTGTAAATTTTATATTTGATTTTTGAGATTTTAAGTAAAAAAAAGAAATTAAGAAATTGTTTCATAAATATTTTAATAGTTTTGTTTGTCATATAGCTTTTTATAAAGTATATATACACAGGCTATTTTATGACAGTGTTTTGGAGCAGCACTGTTTTAAATGACAAGTAAATAACAAAACAGTTTTTTACATCTAAAAATATTTGTCATTAAAACTAAAAAATACAGTATAACAATTGTGCATCATAGGTCAGTTGATGTTTTTTCATTGTCATTAGATTCATTTATTGTGCTGTTGCAGCCTTCTTCTTAGAGATAGATGAGGAATTCACCTTTCCTCATAAAAATCAGCCTTTTTGTAGAATTTAGTTTTAATCTTAAGCTAATACATGTTTACTCAGTAATATGAGTAACACATAAGGCTTAATCTTAAATAAGTCAATGTCTTCACTGGGGCAAATGTATTTCTTCTCTGCATTCTAATAGTGCAACTGAGGGTTCTGAGCTACTGGCTAGACTCAACCCAAGACCAGATCCACCTCTAGCTTTGCATACTTGGTCTAGTGGAGACCAGTGGAGGCAATAGGGGCAGGGACAAGTCTTAGGATGTTGTATTGTGGGCACTGGAGGGTAGTGGACTGGAGAATGAAGCCCACCAATCCTGGTGTAAGGTGAGTGTGGTAGTAGTACAGTGTTCAGTGGTCTCACACATCCAGCACTGAAGGGACTAGACAGACCGGAGAGTGATGGCATACTTGCCACACCCAGATGAGAGTACAGCTGCAGGGGAATGTGGGGTAGCAGTGGGTATGGCAATCCTGTCACTGCTTGGCTCACCATAAAGGCACACATATTTGGGTCCAATGGGTGAGGCCAGCTCAGACTATGGCGCTGTCGCTTATCCTTCATCCGTCTGTTTTGGAACCAGACCTGTAATTACATGGAGGAAAAAAGATCACAAGAATGGTGCAATAGTGCATTTTATCTGTTTGGTCTCCATTGTATGATACAAATAAATTCTTACTGTAATGTTTTTTTCTGAGCTTGAACATACCGAATAAGTTTCATAGTTGTCAATTTTTATAGAATGCAAAACTAATTATCCACTTATCTTTGGCTGTAAAAACTGCATATTTTGTGTGATTGAATTTTCAGTAATGCATACCTTTATAGTAGTTTCTGGCAGGTTGAGGGCCGCCCCCAGTTCGCACCTTCTGGCCCGTGACACGTAGCTCTCTTTGCAATACTCCTGTTCGAGGCGCGCGAGCTGTTCCCGCGTGAACGCTGTGCGGTGCCTCCGACTCTGGTCTACGCCGTTTAGCAGGGCCATGCGCGTGCACGATTCCTCTTCTCCATTGTCACTACAAGCATGAGAAACGGAAGATACTGGAGATTCTCTGCCCTCTGCCACTGAAAAGTAAAAAAAGGAAAGTCGATTGTAATGAAATTATTATATGTTTAGCTATATGCATGTAAGTAGACCTATAGCATGGCACATTCCTAGATATATGTCAAGAGTTTAAGAGTTATTGATCTGAATCGAGTGAAAAGCCGAGGTCTTACTAGTTTGTAATCTATGAGACTTACAAACATTGCATGGACACGAACATAACATTAGTCCCTACTGTAAGACCTAGCTTGGTCTGACCGGTTACCTGCTTCCAAAAACAAAGCTGAGATGGTCAAACGGGTAGAGAACTTTTGCCTGCTGGTATGAAAGGAAAGAATTTCTGAATGACCACTGTTACTACTCATCGTTCATATGTTATATTTATAATATATTATAAGTTATATAAATTATAAGAAAACGGCAAATAAAAAATCTCAAACATTTATTGATCAACTTTAGGTAAGTAATAAGGAAACTGGAAAAGACCAGCTGACAAAGAGGGTCTACCAGTTTGATCGGTTTGTGTTTTGGTAGCTAGTACCGATTTCTTTTCAGCAGAGGTGTAATATTTGAATATAATAATGTAATATCTGGTGCGTGTCCAGTCTTACACTACGTTAAAATTATTTTAGAATTATACAAGACATTTTAGACCCAGCTGGATGTAATTGAAACCAGCAAAGATTGCTGGCAACACAAAAAATCAGGCTGACCTTAGCTAATGAAGTGCATATCAAATAAAAGAGTTCACTTACACATTGTCCTTGAACGATTCCCGCCTGAACTTTGACTTCTGCACAGAACTGAAGAGATGCACGTCTGATATTAATTCAGACAGCTTACTTCCGTAGTGTTTCCGATGTTGGTTTTCCTCATTACAGTGCCTAAATTAGCAAGTAGGACTTGTTGCGCTCCACATTTCGGAAGGTACACTTCCGAGCCAAGTTTGTTTTAAAAGGTGAACGATTGAGTTGTTTTTGTAGCGTGTGCCCACCCCGCCCTTTATCTGTTCTCTCTCTCCGCCTGTCCCGTCTTCCACCTAATGAGAGACGCTCTCAATCCGCCGCGGCGCCGCTTGGGCGCGCGGACAAGAAGAGGTGTAACATTGTCTTTGGTCTCCGACCTGCCTTTGTACTTTTGTTATGGAGAATTACGTTCGACCTCCCTTTGCTTGCTGTCACAGATGTTTCCCCGGAGAGAAGCCAACCGTGATTGTTCCGCAGCTTTTGATGTTTATAATTTTGGAAGTCAGTGATTAGAATCCTAATGTCCTGGTGGCTGGAGAGACACAAATTTTGTGTGTTTTGTATGACGGATAGGGGACATAAATATGTCATGAAACGTGCCTATGGATATGTGAATTGTAATTAATAAAGCTGTGCAGAGAACCCAATAAGAAGTGAGCATTTAATTAAACATTAAAACGTCAATTTGAATAATCCACTATACTGAAGTGGTTAATTTCGGTGTAATAGCTTTTGCTTTTGATCCCGAATTCAGTCTGAGAGGTCATTTGACCTAAAAGTTTTCAGTAGATTTGAATCTCTAAGCAAATTGGTTGTTCTAGTCAGTACTTCTGTTTCTGTAGCCTTGAGTCCTTGGAAATATAATCTTATATCTGTTCCATTCGAAATAAAATGCGAATGGAAATAAAACTTCATATAAATTTATATTTAAAAATATAGGGTGCCCTACCTAGCCTACTATAGCATTGTGCATAGCATTAGGTACTTTTTAAAAATCGCAATGATAACTTTATGATCAGTGTTGAAATGGCTCTTATTTCACTATACTGAATCGCATATTCAATGTGCCTTCACGTCTTGAGGTTCTTTTAATTATGCTAATGATTTAGACGGAAAGAACCACCCCAATCATTGCAGTCTATACGTAAAGGATTCTCTTTTAGAAACAGTTTTATGCTTTTACAGAATCTATTTTAGCTGCTAACATCAGTGTTCCCAGTTGTTCAGTGACATCGAGTTATGAAGAATAAATTGACAGTCTGGATAGATTGAATTAGATATATTATTCGGGCTAATTCTTACATATAAGATAGATAGTGATTTTGTCTTGTTTCATTATAGCTTACAGTTGTTTCGTTTCAAAATGGCAAAGTATGCATCTCCATTTCTCTCCTCAATCAACTTTGCAGACTTTGAATATGCCATGTAGCAACCAAGGATCTTCAATGCGTTTGCATAAGTTGAATGATGAGGTATCATGTGTTCTGTCCTTATTAATGAATGTACGAACGTTGTTTCATTCCCCCAGCTCATGACTCTTTATCAGATGTTCCCAGGCTTGTATTGTTCTTTTCAGACATTCTCACAAGATTGGAGCAGATGTCGCACATTGGTGATAAAATTGCACTGGCTCTTTAACAATAGGGTGCGTCTAGTTTCATTTGATCAGTCAAACCAGGTATATATTTATAACTATATATTGCTCTTGTGTGCATATATGTGTTTTACGATCGGAGCTAACATATCTTATGGTGAGTAAATGACTTGTGAGTGGTGCATACAAAACAGACACACCTATCAAACCTGTCTTAGTCGTGATCATCTGCTCAGATTTACCAGCGACCGCAACGTAAGCTCTTTCCACAGGGCAAATTAAAACCCACGCACTGAGAAAATATGGGATCCCACAATACAATTTTAAACTTTAAAAAAATAAATTTTAAAGTTCAGGTATCTGCCATGATATGATATGGAAATATGTGCAACTCTCGCAGAAAATGTACTCTTTGGATGTAGAGGTGCACTGTAATTGTAATCAGGTTTAAGTATTATGAAAGTAAAAAAGTGTATACGACTAAGATTTAAGACGCCAAACAGGACAAATATCACCATATATTTCTATAACGTTTAATAGTAGCCTGTCAATAGCTATGCCATTTATAGGCATTACAATGAAATTATCGAATAGAAATATATTTTATCAGCGCTGTCAGCAGAAGATTACCGAAAGCCCATCTTTGCATATTTTTATTTACATAAATTGTCGTGATCGATCTGACAGATTCGACAGCCATTTTTTTAAATTGCCCCATTCTGCCTCCAAGAAAACTATTATCTCCGTTTAAATAGTCACGCCTTCCTCTCTGTTCACCATAGCATCTCCCTGCTGAAGCAAAAATAATCTAACTCCTCGTTGTTTGATTTGTCGTCTCCCAAACCGTGCTACGAAAATCATTAGACCTTGATACAATTAATAAAATCTATTTGTACATTTTGTTATTTGTCATAGCCCTTTTCTATTTTTCTTGCTCATTGAATAATTTGAGCTCTGCTGCCACAATTTTAGCTGATGCGTCATCACTACGCTCTTAACCGTCCAAGCACCCCCCTCCGCCCCGCGTGGTCCCAACTTTTGCCCACCCTTTGAGATTGCCGAAATGGCCTTGGCGCCAGGGCGCCAATATCAATATCAATCAACATTTTCTTAGTCAGCATAATTCAGAACCCGGGCTGTCTAATGCCAATAAACTTTTTGGAGTGTTCTTTTTGATAAGTGGGATGAGAATATATATATTTATTTTAAATCACATCCTTCTGTGACTATGGAATCTCAGAGGACATGGACTGGGAACAGAAGGTACATGCGTATTTAGTTTAATAAACTGTGCTTGAAACCTTAATAATTTTCGGTCCTAATAATTATAATATACATAATATATAATAACTATAAAATAATAAAATATTGAATATAATAATTATAACCCTTTAATTGTAAGCAAAAAGAGGTAAGAATTAGAGTGAACAATATAACATAGATGTTAAAATGTTATTAGATAAGTGGTTAGTTTCCTATACAAATGCAGTTATCTGCTTTTAACCTTGAATAGGAGTGGGGTGAGGTTTAATGTAGTTTTTATTCTGTAGCTTTTTCATGCGTGTGATTATATACAATAAATAAATAGCTATTATATTGCTGATATTTTCTCACATTAAGGAGGCTATCCAACAATCGAACTAATTAAAAAATCTTCTAACACACGTAGACTATGTTAAGTGGTAATATTGAGAACTGGGGTACGTTTCCCAAAAGCATAGTTGTTAATGTCGTTATCAACTTATAGAATTTCCCAAAACCACAGTTTGAACTATCAAGGTAACTATGTTGGGAACTTACATTGTATGAACCATCGTTAAGCGACACAGGTGTTTCCCATAACTACAGTTTGACCGAGCGTTCGCAAACACTGTCGTTAAGCTGTTTTAGTTCGAACTACAGCTCTTGAGCTGTGGTTAGAAGTTAGTTCCTGGTGACTACGTCATCGATGGCGTGGTGACTACGTCTTCTATGGCGGAAGGTCAGAGGAAGGAGTGTAGTCGCCAAGTCAGAAAGGTAAATTTAATAACGTTAGCGTGGGAGGTGGTTAAAAAAGCTTCATATGGCGGGTTCATGCCACGTAGGGTCAATCGTTAGAGAGGAGATAGCTTGACGTGGACTCAATGTAAATAATTTAGGTTACGTTAATCCAACGTTTCACAATGTTTTTTCTTTCTGTGTGTATTTCTAGACGATTCGTTGCTCTCAAGTCTTCATTACAAACATATATCAAAAGAGACAACAGACAACAGAAATCAATGATTAATGATTCAATTTTAATTAATCAATTTAATCACTGAGAGCTTTCGTTGCGAAAAAAGATGAAAAGAATGCCTCAGGGATATAAACCCATGTCTGTGTATCCGAGAAATTCCGTCTATCATTGTGGGGGATCATGCGCAGCCGTTTATTCCACTAAGGCACAAACGCACTGCGTTTACCTCTCGGGACACACTTTAAAACATTTTTGCGTAACAGTCGTATTTCAGATGTTAGTTAGTTTGACGTTGCATCGTACCATGTTAGTTCAATGCTAACCTGCGTCGTTGAAGGGGAAACGCACCCCTAAATTGCAAATCTCTGTCCTTTTTCTTATGCACTTGCCTTTTTACGAACTTCCATAGGACACTAAGAACGCTTTTATATAGTCTATAGGCTTATCTGGTAAATCAATATGTGAGGTGAAAATAAAGAAAACATGTACTAGATAATTGCATGTATTAAGAAACAGTTATATTCTGTACTGTGTAAAAATTGTGAACAATGGACACTAGGTGAAATTAATTTTGTCCCTTTACAATATGTTTTTAATAATTAAAAATATCGTTTGCGTATCATTCGTGCTGGTTTCACATAACTATTCTTGATTATAATTAACAATACTTTGCTAAGAATGCTTCTAGCTAGAGATCCAACTATTACTACATGTCATGGTTGGTTATACTTTCAATCTCTTCATATCAATGTTCATTACGCTCATTCGACAATCCATAGCAAAATCTCGCCTTCACTCGGTAAAACTGGATTTTATGAATGCCTTAGCACTATAAGAGATATTCAGGAAGAAAATTTCCCTCTTAATGAATGCAATTGTTTGAGTGTAAAAATAGATTGGACGCCTACTGTACATTTGCCATAGGACATCAATAGGTGAAAACAAACTTTCCTGACCTGGGATGTGTTTCCTAAAAACATAGTTGCTAATATCGTCAGCAACTTATATAACCTAGTTGGAACCAGGTAGCTGCGATGCAAGTTTATCCCAAAACCATTGTTCGAATCAGCGAGTTAACTACGCTGGCAACTTACATAGCACGAACCATCTTTAACCGACACTAGTGTTTCCCAAAACCGTAGTTCGACCGAACGTTCGCAAACACAGTCGTTAAGTTTTATAGTTCAAACTACAGCTCTCAAACTGTTTTTAGACACTTAGTTCCTGGTGACTACATCATTCATGACATCATGGCGGAAGTTGAAATCGAAGGAAGGTAGTCACCACGGGAGTAAGTTGAAAACAGGCTACTCAATAATCGTGCTGTACGATCATATACGATGTTAAGTGCTTTGAAAATGTAGTTGTAGAAGTAAATTTTTTTCTTATGAGTATGGTTGCATCTATCGAATATATATATAAGCTTCCCGACATGATTTGATACCAAGGTGTTTCTGTGGGAAACGGGAAGTGGGAGGTGGTTAAGTTAGCTGCATATGGAAAGTTAACGGTTCAAGACTATGGTATGATTGTAGGGTAAATCGTTCAACTAGGCAACTATCCGTAGCTAATAAAAGCCTAGGGAGAACATGTGCTCCTACTATATGAACCTCAATGTACTAGCCTGTTAATTATTTATTTGAGACATATTATTATGTCATACATACAGTATGCTTGTTTTTATTAATCATGCATTTACACTTGCTTTTATACCTGATCATCATGATCATTGATTCATGATTGTTCTGTTTTAATACCTGGTCATGGTTTAGAGATGTGAGTGAAAATTATGAAAGAAATGGTGTGGTCTGAGAGATAAATGTTAATCAAAGGATGAGCAATTGTCATTCCCTCAACACTGTGCTATGGTTTTCTTTTCCATCAGTGGCATTTCTCATTTTGTCCCAAAATTGCTTATTCTACTTGAAACTACTTGCTTCATAGCTACATGTTTTGATTATAATCATTCAAATCCAGTAGTTTAAATGTATGTGTTAAGATAGAAGGTTGATGGATTCAAATACTTATTTTAATTCCTTGCTCCTTGTTGTTGTTTAAACTGTTTTAAACAGCACTATGCAACAGTTTGCCTCTAACTTTCAAGCATTAAACCAAATCCATTATAAACACCAAAACAGCTCATTTGGCACTGATATAAGGCTTGGTAGCATGCTAACATTGGGCTTCTGGTGATATAGTTGGTGATATTGTGCTATGAATGATTTTTTCACAGGGTGGTCTGACCCAGAGCATAGAACTGCATAGTGCATAGCCTGGGTGGCGAGTTGGAACACATGTGTTATTATGTGTATTAGTCCTTCACATGACCATATACCATCAAAATTAATTTAAAGATTATACCAGTACTGGTTGACTATGAAAACATGCTTAAAAGTGGTAAATTATGCATACTATTGTTTTAATGGATACAAATGTACAAATGCATTCATCACCTGGTTCACTATAGGCTATCACAGCTTAATCAGAGCTGCATTGGCCAGATTACATTGGTTTCCAACTCCAATGACAATTACAAGGAGTTGGATGTAGTCATGCCGGCATAGTGGAGGCATGTAGGCCTGATTTCCAGGCCTTTCATTAAAAAAAAGGAATGGGGTGAGGGGTTGGGGATCCATAGGAGAATCACTCCGGGTCTTTTAAAGTACAACAAAATTTCTCTTTAGGCAACCAGCACATTATATAATGCAAATAAATAGCAATATTAATTTACCTTCAAAGATGGGGAGATAGTCACACTGCTGACCTGTTGGGAAAATAAGGCCAATTTCTCTCTCCGGTATTCCATGAAGTATAGGGGCAAGGTGTGCAGGTGCCAACTGTACAATGGCCAGGTGGCGGGGTGGCTGACATAGATGGGGCCAGTGGAGGTGTCAGGAGGGTCAGATGTTGAGGAGTCTTGGGGAGTTTGCTCCCTCCTGAGTGCTACAACCTTTCTCTTGGCCACACTCACATAATCACTTCACGGTTTTCACCTGTAGGTAAAAGGACAAAACAGATCATAGCATAGCATGAAAAAGGACAAACATATTCATTACAAATATATATCAAAAGAGACATCAGACAAAATAACAATCGTTAAAGCCCTATAATTTAAAGATTACTTTTGATTCTGATATTCTATGCTGTTCTATTCTATGCTGTTCTGTTTTTTGTACAAGCGTATCATATTTGTCTTCTTCTTCTTCTTCTTCTTCTTCTTCTTATTATTATTATTATTATTATTATTATTATTTGATTTCAATTTTTTATTTGTTTATTATAGTTGATTTCAATATAAATAACCTAAAGAATAAATTAACAATGTAATATAGTCACAGCTGTCATATTTAGATACAGAATTACAAAGTATGTGAGTTTTTGCAAGCTTCCTGCTGTGTAAGTCAAGCCAAATACATTTTAGTTCGAACTACGGTGATTCAAAACAACATGGTTCAAACTATGTGGCACAAACAATGTAAGGCAGTTTTGAGAAGCCATCGTATTTCAGATGTACCATATTACCATGTTAGTTCAATGCTAACATCCATCGATGTATGCATGAATAGGACACCCTAAAATGCTTCTCTCCTACATTTGAGCATCTTATAAATCATCATCATCATCATCATTCATTCATTCATTCATTCATTCATTCATTCATTCATTCATTCATATATCTTCAGTAACCACCTTATCCTGGTCAGGGTCGTGGTGGATCCGGAGCCTATCCCGGGAATGCTGGGTGCAGGACACTAACACAAATTGGAAGGGATGCCAGTCTATCACAGGGCACCATGCACACCCATGGCACAGGCATACTACTCTTTCACAACTATGGTAAATTTTGAGTAGCCTGTCCATACCGGCAAGTTTTTCTTATGATGTGGAAGAAATCTGGGGAAACCAGAAGAAACCCTCAGGATTTGAGCTCATGATCAATGTGCCATGGGCCCTGGTGTTACCCAGATTCAAAAAGGCGTTAGTTAAATGAAATTTCACAGAAGCACACTTAAAGTATTTTTTTTATTAATTATTAATTACAACAATAATATTTTTAATTATTATTAAGTAGCCTATTATTTTAGAGAGCGAGAGAGAGAGAGAGAGAGAAAGAGAGAGAGACCATTTTCGCACTTTGACCGGTCTACTCAATCAAATGTATTCATTTAACCATGCAAACACATTTTATGAAGTGTTTGTTCCTTTTAAATGTTGATTATCGATTGCAAATAATTCATATTAATTCGCTACAATACAATATCGAGAATAGACTAGTATTGTGTATTTGCTTTAATTATTTATTTAAATGCATAAATCACAAAGTTAAACATTGTATCTTCTTTGTATTGTGATTCATTGATCTCTACAAGCCAATCGACCTACTAGACGCAGTCTATAACAGTGCTAGGTGAATGAAAAATTGGGTAATCGAGGCAGTGTGCATTAAGGAAATATAGAAAGCTCTATGAAAATATTAAAAGTAAGTTTAACTTTTTTAATCTTTATCCACCGCACCTCCGCACGGGGGGGGGGGGGGGGGGGGGGGGGGGGGGGGGGGGGGGCGGGGGGGGGGGGGGGGGGGGGGGGGGGGGGGGGGGGG
>JAQQZR010000008.1:7564520-7565903 GCA_030068235.1 Notoglanidium macrostoma | reverse complement strand
TTTTTTAAAACCCCCCCCCCCCCCCCCCCCCCCCCCCCCCCCCCCCCCAAAGCTACCACCCTAACCTAGCCAAATACAAATAGAGTATTTTGAGTAAAGGGTTACTTCTTCTTTTGGAAATTGCTAGCAGGTCATCATGTAGAAGCAAGTAGAAAATAAATGGGAATGCATATAATTATCCGCATGCAATTCAGGAAAATATTCCCTCTTCCCAAAACAGAACTTTTACTCCCATACATTTTTATTTAAAATTTTGCTCCCATACAATATTTATTTATACTTACAATGTACATGTCACATCAGAAAATTGAATCTGTGTGGAAGTATTTCACATTTTACTTTACGGTCTTCACATAGCAATGGTGGTGACACCTGTACATTCAAGTCAGAGAATTATTTACGGCAGTTGTGTAGCTGTGGCACATAGGTACCGAATGCATTGCTTTGCCAAAGGCTCATCGTGAGTTTTTCCCCTGTATTTAACCAATTAGGGTCACCGCGATAATTATTAATATGTATAAGTATTAACATGCCACCAGGGGCGTGGCCATGAGTGGCACGGGGGACAGCTGCCACCCTTGAAATAACCCCTGACATCCCAAGCTGTTCTCCATCCGTGATCTCATATCACACCTTTCAGGGATTTATATTGCTGTAATTTGAACTATAGAGAAGCTATGTAGGTCATATATACGCTAATGCTGTTATGTAGCAGTATATTGTGCAGAAAGGAACAAATCACATATTCTTATAAAATTGATAAACTGGGCATTTCACTGCGCGCCGTCACTAAGAAGGTCTGGGTTTATATTTGACCGCGCTACAACTTTTGGATAAACGGCTCAGGTTTTTCTACTGGTGCCTCATCAATATCATGTCTTTCCGTATTTATTTAATTGTGCAATAACCATGTGAATATAATTGGTAAAGCCGTACTGTGGCTGACCCGGCTACATACTGGCCTAATAATTGATTATGAATGAATTCGGTGAATTAAAGAGCGAATTAAAAATCATAATAAGAATCACATTCCAAGAGGACTATGTGAACATAACAACAACAACAACAACAACAACAACAACAACAACAACAACAACAACAACAACAACAACAAAATAATAATAATAATGAAGGGTTTTCGAAAATGCTCGTTATTTATAGAACATTCTCAAGATGTAGTTAACGAAGTAAGCTAAGTAATCGCTGGTTCAGCAACAATTCAAAAACCTTAATAACAAGCTTAGTCGAAATTTTTATTTTGCTGACAGAAAAACAGTAATTGAACTGGCCATATATTATTTCGGTAGGGATCATAACTGATATTGCAGTATCTTCCTCGATCACCTTCTAAATGTCATTGAGGCACAACGAATTGCCGGTTTG
>JAQQZR010000008.1:7552020-7559520 GCA_030068235.1 Notoglanidium macrostoma | reverse complement strand
GAAATATAGCTTATTAAACTATATACCCATTAATATTCGTTATAACATACTTATATGACATATATTAAATGTATATGTATATATTCCAATTAAAAATTTCACGGTAATCGTTTAAAGTAATTTACTGCCTTAGCAAATTTTTATAATGAACTAATTTGTAATTGTGCTAGTGGATACGCAAGTGTTGTCCCAAAAATATACCATTTACATTCATGTTAATTTCGAACAAATTACAATCTTTCTGAGGTGCATGAACAGTCCTGTCAAGCTATCAGCTTGCAACGACTTTATGAGCACTGCTGTGTTTTTTTTCCCCCATCTTTTTTTGACAATCCTACACACGGGACATTCTTTTCTTTATGATACACAATATTGTAAATATAATACAACATATTTACAATTTATTTGGACCAACCATTTAAAATAAAAAGCTTGTGTAAACGTATCATACATTGCAATGCGTAAATAAAAAAAAAAATAAGGACTGATACAGATAAATCAAGACCTGTGTTTTTCCTTGTCCTGTTGGGGGTGGGGAACGAGATGTTTTGATGGTGGCAGAAGGGGGAAGGAGAGCGACTTGCAGACATAGCCACTAAATCAGCTCTTAACCTTGACCTTGGAAATCACAAGTACTTAATATAAGTGTGGATTTTCCCTTCAGTAAAAGCACTATTATCTACCATTAATATAATTCACACAAGCTTAGCTCACCCCTCGTCTTTTATATCAAACGTTTTTTCCGCAGTGCTGCTCTATTGAAGAGTAAAACTAATTCATTTGTCTTTCACGAAACAAAAATGCTCCTAATTTTGTTCGTGGCTGTAGTAGGTCGTAGCATTACTTGTAGAGAGAGCCATTGAGGTCCAAATCCTGGGCTGCAAAACATAAATATCTTCTTTCTGGTTATCGCATTCAAGTAAAAAGTGCGATCAACTCTGATAGTTCAGTTGCTCATCACTGTTCATGTTTAAACTGTTTAACTGGATGATGGTTAACAGAGTCATGCACTGTTTTTGCATTCTATCGGATTAGTGGTGTGTTACTGGTGGCTTCAAATCTTCACCTTTGCACAGCGTATTTTACTTATTTCGAGTTCTTTTATTTGCTCTGTGTTTATTGGGCACAAGTTCTACACAGAACTGGCTACAAAGAATTCTAACAATTTATTCACATCAACTTGAACAGACAGCTCACAGTGCTGTAGTTTGATCCTAAGGGAAATCCTGTAAGTGACCAGACTTCTTATATAATGGTCAGAGTAAATCTGATGTGACTTGTTTGTAAGGACAATAAGAAGTCAGGATTGTAGGCAAATTTAATAGCATAATCAGTTGTTAACACTTGTCAGTCATCTCCAGATGTGAAGACAGTGTTTCTCAATAAGTGCAACATGAAGTCGAGTTTATGAACTGAATTTCGCAAGAGAAACAACAACAACAACAACAACAACAACAACAATAATAATAATAATAATAATAATAATAATAATAATAATAATAATAATTTGGTGGCATTAAAATGTCCACAAATAAGCAATATTTTATACTTAACTAATAATTTAATAATGATAAATTAATATATGCATTTATCGTTACCTCATCAGAAAATAATTAATCATAAAAGCTATCAGCCAAATGAGTAATATGGATATCCACTTGTAATAGTTAAGTATTAATACTTTGTTAACTTATTAATATTATAATATAATTAATATAACTTGATAATAAATATTATGTCTTAGGCAGTATCAATTAATCTAATTTTAATTTTCTTCTTGTACACAATGTAGGTTAACCCAAATTTTCTTTTGTCCTTTTCACAATTCACAATTAACAAAACAAAGCCAACACCATTAACCATTTGCTAAGAGATTAGATTATCCAAAATCAAAATTTACTTTATTTCTATTCTATAATTTCAGTGAACCTGACTGATCCTAAACAGACATTTAAAAAATGTGAATGATTCCTAATACTGTGATATATGACTCAGTTGGCGGTAAATGTATCCAATTCATTATTTCCTGGCGCACTAATGAACTGTGCATGTTTTAATTCACAATAATGTAAGCATTAGTTCAATATGAAAATATTGTTTATATGTGGCCCTTATATTATGTTAAATGTTAGCAATAATTTACCACACAAAAATAGTAAAATAGACCTGCTTTTACCACAATCAGGCTACAGAATTAGATATATGCGACATACAATGCTCAGAACCTTTCCTCCACTTTTGGCACAAATGATGCTTCTTTGTTGTTCTTACACCGGGTTTTAACGGTGGTTCCTGTCCTTCCTAATACTCAGATAGCAAAGAAATCTGCGGGCAACTCTCAAGCTATTCCATCGTGTCACATAGGCCTATATTTCGAAGTTTTAAGGTGAACCAATAAGTGAGGTATAGGAAAAACACAGCAAAATTCAGTTCGAGACCGGTCGCAATTCTTCAGCTCATAACTAACCTAGAGGAAGTTTCCCGATAATGAGTGAATAACGAAAAACTTAAAGAAGGACGAGCCTGTTTTGCGAGTGTTTCCCGAAAACCTTATATTAGGTAACGAACGAGTTATCATATTAGGAACGAGAACCACTAAATATTTCTTTGTTGGCCCAGTCCAAATGTTGAGATAAGCCGCACGCTCTGGAGTTATATTTAATAGATGAATCAACTACTTAAACAACAATACAATACAACAACAACAACACAACAAAAATGTTACTTATCAAAACGTGATTTCACTGTTTACGCTAGATTTCATTTAAATATTCAAGTAGCAAACACCTTCAAGCGTTAAGTTACAAAAAACACTAACATAGTGAAATAGAGAATATGTAGTCGGTCAGATTTAAGTGAACATGTTACATATAGTTTATCTAAAATTTTAAGTTTCTCATCAAAAAGTCTCACACCCAGGCTGTGTGCATTTTTGTGTAGAATTAGAAATAGTATTAGCGACCTCTGTCTTTTTACGGGAAGAACTGCAAGCCAACTCCGAATAACGAGGTACTTAAATAATCACGAATGGGTCAGGTTACTCTGGAATTAAACGTTTTACGTTAGTTAAGAAGGTCTCGGAAACGCTCGTTAATTAAAGAACCTTCTTACGAACTGTATAACTTAGCGTTACGATCATAATTCTGTAGAATGCCAATAATATTAATCATATTTTTGCTTTACATTGCGTAGGGTATGCTTGCAATTTTAATAATATACCAAACTTACTATTCACATTAAAATACAATTTAATGAAATACTTTAAAACAGAGGGCTTAAAAACATGCTGTAGCAATTTACAAATATTTTTAACTTAAACCATAAAATTAAATAAGAGATTCTTGATTAGGACTTGTTAATTAGTCATGAAGATCTTTCGTTACTAACAAGGGACTTCTTCAGATCTACGTGGTAATGGGAAAATCCTCACTATTTAATCGCAGTTTTTGACTCACACCTTAGGAATCATGAGAATGACCTGACACCAGGGTCCAGATGTGAATCGGAGTGAAACCACTGGGGTAAACGTCAGGACGACGTTATAGGTAGGTGATGTTGTAGACCTTGCCATCTTTTCACAGATGGTTACCCTTCATTTTGAATTTAGCCATTTAATGTATACCTGTCCTTCAGTTGTGGGTATACACCTAGGCCCTGACTGAAGAAGCACAATTGAACGATACATGTTTGTCTTCTCAAACCCATCTGCAGTCTTAAAAGTGAACCCGCCAGTGTCCTTTTAGCGAGCATTTGTTTTAATTTAGCTGTTCTACCTGCTAAAATTATCCAGGACTTTGCATTACCCGGTAGTTAACTTGGTGGTGATAAACGAGGCTGTAACATCTGATGCTAGCTAGCTAAAATTAAATTTCAAACAAATTTTCCAACAAAACAACGCTTATTGCTATAAGGGGTTAGAAAACAAGCAACCTGACACTGCAAAACGTAAAATTAACAGCAATTTACTAGCAGCAGAGTTCGCAGTGAAGTACTTTAAATTTACAGTAAATAACTGCAAAACAAATTTACTGTGAGATCATGTAATATCTTACATAGTATAAATTAAAAAATAATCCAGTATATTTGCTCATTTGGTTGATTATTTAAAAAGAGAGAGCATCTGACAATTGAGTCAGAATTCAACTAAATACAAGGTTGAGGGTTTTGCCCAAAGACAAACGTGATAGCTTGGTGGTGAACACACAACCTTCTAATCTGTAACTAAAAACCTTAGTCACAGAGCTACCACAACTAATGAAGCTAGGTTGCAGTGATTCAACCACCTGCACTGACTCTCACTAAAAGATAAATTGTAGTAATTTACTAGACCAAAGGTGTTTTTTAATCTTTTTTTTTCTTAACTATACCAGTATAATATTTACATTGTAAACAGAGTTTATAAACATTATAAACAGTTTACATTGTAAACAGAGTTTGTATTCGCTTAAAGTAGTCGCTCAAATAAAGGGTACAAAAATTATCTACTAATTTGTTAATTTCAACACAATCAGAATTTCAGAAATTCTCACCCCTGCCAAAAACGTTACGTACCCCACTATACATTGCGTTTGTGGTTTTTATAGTAGAGAAATGCATTGCTCTACTGTCTATATCGTTTACAGTACAGTTCTGTAAAATTCTGTAAAACTGTTTTGCTGTAAAATAAATAGTGTAAATTTACTGCATTTTATAGTGGAGATAATTGGAACCAACTTATACCACAGATTAAATACAAAAATATAAAAGAAAAATAAGGTATTACAAATGGCAGTACCTCTCAGCCGGTGCCGTTTGCTTTACCTAAATTTTTCCCAAATGTTGGGTTAACATGACATGAAATAATCCAGCAAAGCGATTATATATAGCGCAGGTTAAACATTCTAAACGTCTAGGCTATTTACACAACCTTATCGCTTTTAACATTTAGGTTAAGGACCTTTATTATTAGATTTTTTTTTATCGAAGCCAACTACCTTGATTTGTTTGATGGCAAAAGCCATCAGAATTAGGCCTATATTTTTTACACAGGTACATTATAATACTTTTGTCTCATGTCTTCAAAGTCAAGTGCTTCACATTTTAGTTGTACTTTAGTTGTTATTCAAACTAATTAAATTATTGTAGAGCTTGAAAAATATCGGTATTAGAAACAGTATATTGGAAACAGTTATATAAGTACACGACAACATAGATTCGGCTATTTTGGCTACTATGAGTTAGATAAGGCAAAAACAGGCATTTTAAAAGACAATGACTTAGTTCATTCTGAATCAAATGTGATTTTTAATTTATTGATTTTTGTTTAACCAGGTGGGTTTGTAGAACAGTGGGTGATTTGGGCTGACCAAAAGTAATTGCATTTTTTATGCCAGTTTTACGATCGCATGGAAATACTTAAACAATCGTCAACTGGACATGTGTTTAAGTTTTGTTTTCACATTAGGACTTTTTTCTAAAAACTATATTATCTAATGGTAGACTGGGCATTACATTGAACAGCTTATGTCACGTGTTCTTTATTAATAAAATTTAAATAATTTTATTCACATTCCTGGATGACGCAACATGGAAGACGCAGCATGAATGGTGCTTAGTGTAAAAAAAACCTGAGATAGGTTGATATCAGGGAGTCGGCCATTTAAGGACGCACCAGATTTGTTTTTAAATATGTTGGCACTGGTGTAGTGTCAGGAACGCCGAGAAGAACTCTCTCAAGTTCACGTCCAACTCCCCTCCCCCATGTAACGCATCAGTCTCACCCCAAACCCCCTCCATGTATTACCCTCTATTTTAGCCTCGTCTCCCTGTCGGACTTGGCTTTTGTTACGGACTTTGCAGTTGAACTTGAGACATCTTGTAAACAATAAGTAGTCTGGCCCCTGTCTGGACAGAAGTGGCCAGCGGGATCAAGCAACATGCGTAGGAAGAGAAGAAAAGGTTTTACACGGAAGGCCCCCAACGACGCGTGGAAAAAAAGTCTGTCCACATCCAGAGCTGACCTTACCGACACAAGAATGCGGTTCCTTTACAGTTATGAGTTGGGGACAAGGTAGAGTTTATAGCATTACCGAAAATGCACTTATGAGTCTTCGCAGTTTCGTTAAAGTATCAAAGTATCATATATATATGTAGTTTGCAGTTTTCAATTCTTAGTGAGCGTGAAACCGGTGTGAAACGCTTTTTAAATAGACAGAACAAAAAGGCAGAGGTTATATTAAATTCGTAATGGAATTATTTAATATTGTCCCTGAACAACAATAACAACAAATCTACATAAAATGTTTATATAGATTAGCTTAACAAAACAAGGTATGAAAATAGCCTAAAATAGACTAGAATTTTGTAGTATTTAGTCTATTTATCATATGATATTTATGCTGTTTTACATTTGTAATGAAATGCTGAGACACGCTATGCTGATGACATAATATTTAACATTTCTATTCAGGACGTTTTCAGTTTTGTTTCTCAAGCCTTGATGTCAGTAGGGAGCTATTTACAAGCATCACGTTATATTCCATATGCATTAATATAGCTGCGTGTGCATTCAGTTAATTACGGTCGAGCATTTTAAGTATATTGTCTTAGAATTGACTTAACCTATTGATTTAATCAAACGGCGGCTTTCCACAAATGTAGACCACTTCTCTGTTTGTCCAGCAGTAACACCACTATTACTACTACTACTACTACTACTACTACTACTACTACACAACAACAACAACAACAACAATATTACTACTACTACTACTACTACTACTACTACTACTACTACTACTACTCAACAACAACAACAACAACAACAACAACAACAACAACAATAATAATAATAATAATAATAATAATATGTGTGTGTTTGTGTGTGTGTTGCTACATTCCCAGGCGGTCGTTGTCAGTGCATTTTATATTTAATTTACACTACATTGGCAAGTCTTTCATATTTCTTATGCGCTCTTAATAGTAGCTGTAATATGACAAATATAAAAAGCAGAAAGAGAGTCATTGACATGGAAAAACCCATGGAGCTAATGAGAACCATAGACCACCCAAGAGTAATGGCGTCACGTGATTCAACTAAATAGCAGCCAGCTTCAAACGACATCAACATAACTTTAGGGCATTGCAATAAAATAAATGTATTGGTATGCAGCACGTAAGTCATGTGTGAAATTTTACAGGGCGCTACATTTACGTTGACCTTATAAAGTCGAATTGTTTTTGGAATGAATTTGGCTTCTGTAATAGACTTAGTTTGTCATCATTTCCTGTTTTTAGTCAACTCAGTAATGATAATGACTGTAAAACTGCGTTGTAACGTCGTATTAAGCCATCTCGTTGACACAGACTTACCAGCAGAATTTTGATGTAATAATTTATTTTTTTTAACCCTGCCATTGTATAGCATATTGAGCATATTGAACTAATTCTCTCTCTCTCTCTCTCTCACACACACACACACACACACACACACACACACACACACACACACACACACACACA
>JAQQZR010000008.1:7538412-7551920 GCA_030068235.1 Notoglanidium macrostoma | reverse complement strand
TAAATACAGCTGCTCTGTGAAGGCCTCAGAGGTTTGTTAGAGAACATTAGTGAACAAACAGCATCATGAAGACCAAGAAACACACCAGAGAGGTCAGGGATAAAGTTGGGGAGAAGTTTAAAGCAGGATTAGGTTAGAAAAAAATATCCGAAGCTTTGAACATCTCACAGAGCACTGTTAAATCCATCATCCGAAAATGGAAAGAATATGGCACAACTGAAAACCTACCAAGACATGGCTGTCCGCCTAAAATGACAGGCCGGGCAAGTAGCTCATCAGAGAAGCAGCCAAGATGCCCCTGGTCACTCTGGAGGAGCTGCAGAGATCCACAGCTAAGGTGAGAGAATCTGTCCACAGGACAACTATTAGTTGTGTTCTCCACAAATCTGGCCTTTATGGAATAGTGGCAAGAAGAAAGCCATTGTTGAAAGAAAGCAATAAGAAGTCCTTTTTGTAGTTTGCCACGAGCCATGTACAGGACACAGCAAACATGTGGAAGAAGGTGCTCTGGACAGATGAGACCAAAGCTGAACTTTTTGGCCTAAAGGCAAAACGCTATATGTGGGGCGGAAAACTGCACATCACCCTGAACACACCATCCCCACCGTGAAACATGGTGTGGGGATGCTATTCTTTAGCAGTGACAGGGAAGCTGATCAGAGTTGATGGGAAGATGGATGGAGCTAAATACAGGGCAATCCTGGAAGAAAACCTGTTAGAGGCTGTGAAGGACTTGAGACTGGGGTGGAGGTTCAGCTTCCAGCAGGACAACGACATAAATATACAGCCAGAGCTAAATGGAATGGTTTAGATAAAAGCATATGCATGTGTTAGTATGGCCCAGTCAAAGTCCAGACCTAAATCCCATTCAGAATCTGCGGCAAGATTTGAAAATTGCTGTTCACAGATGCTCTCCATCCAATCTTACTGAGCTTGAGCTATTTTGCAAAGAAGAATGGGCAAAAATTTCAGTCTGTAGATGTGCGAAGCCGGTAGAGACATACCCCAAAAGACTTGCGGCTGTAATTGCAGCAAAAAGTGCTTCTACTAAGTATTGACTTAGGTGGGCTGAATACAAATCCATGCCACACTTTTGAGATTTTTTATATGTAAAAAATTTTGAAAACCATGTATAGTTTTTTTTTTATTAATTCATTCATTAATCTTAATTAAAGTGCTTTAAAGAACAGATGTTGTTTGATATATGTTTCTATTTAACAGAACATACAATCTTCTTAGGCCTAGAAATGCACATAAAAGGAATATAAAAAGTTGTCCTTTTTATGCTCTGCTCTGTTTTGAATACCTCAGAAAATTTAGTCATTTTTAACTGATAGGAAATCTGTGAGAAAACACCTCCTGCTTGTAGATGCTCTTGTGCTATTGGCAAGACGCCCTGTTTACGCTGCAATTTACGGCCAGAGAACTTTTGATGTTGGTCGACAAACCCAAAATAAACAGGAAAGTTCTTTTTCATAAGATGAAAATTCTATCACTAATTCAGAAAAGAAAAGATATGTCAGGGTATAATGGACAAAGTACATTTGGAGGTTTCTCAGAACCCTGCTGACAAGATTTTGGGATGGGCTGTTGCTTGAGAAGAACTAAATCAACCAGCATACATTTGGCATAAACTGGCTTGTAACTGGATCAGGATGGCAACTCAGCAAGTAGATAATGATGATGATATGGATTATGATGACTGGACTAAAGTCTCTAGGGGGAGAAGATGAAGAAAGTGAAGTGAGGAAAGTTTGTTGGTGAATCAAAGCAAAAAAAAAAAAAAGACCTTAGGAGAGAACAGTTTGGACAAAGGCTTTAGAGTTGTTTGCCAAGAGGATGTGAGAGAGGAATTTAAAATAAGGCATGCGATATGATGAGAAAAGATGGATTATTAATGAAACTATATAAATTGGGTATCAAAGTTTGGCTATATAAATCGATCAAGGACTTTCTAACTTTTACCAATACAAGTCAGAATAGGATAGAGATATTCAGGAATATTTCTTGTTGAAAATAGAACACCTCAAGGAAGCATAGCAAGGCTGATGTATTGCCCTTTATTATTCTCCCCACTGACATATTTACAGAAATAGAGAATGGGATTGGGTTTTCACTTTTAGTGGTTTATGAGGAAATCTGGAGGAGGGGGAGAAATTTGGAATTTATTGTAAAGAAACTGCAGGGGGCCATTAAGAAAGTTGAAGAATGGTCATACAAATGATGTTTTTGAATTTTCAATTGACAAGACAAAGACTATGTTCTTTATAAGGGATAGTAGTAAAATAAAACTAAAATTATATAATCAACAGTTGGAGAGAGTGAAACAATTAAAGTTCCTATGGTTATGGTTTGATGACAATTACATGGGACATACAAATTCAGAAAACATTGGACAAATGCAAGAATGTAATAAACATAATAAGGTGTTCAAATGGAAGAGAATGGAGTGGAGACCAAGCTACTTTGAATGCCCTATACAATGGATTAATTACATCAGTAACAGATAATAGTAGTGTAGTGTATGGATCAGCACCAGCAACATCTCTCGAAAAGCTAGATAATATCCAATATCAGGCCTTGAGATTACACACAGGGTGCATTTAAAATAACTGCTATAGTAGTATTACAGGTGGAAATTTGATAAATTCCACTATAAATTCCTGTATTAATTTACAGGGCCATAGTCAAGATCACCCAATGCAGGATACTTTAAAACCCTGTTGAGAAAAGGAAAGGAGGGAAATAAAAAGCTTTGGATGGGCAGTAATACAAAAAGCAACAGAAATTAAAGTAGCTCAATTAGACATCAGTCCAACTGTACTGTTACCAGCAATACAACCTTGGTTACGTTCTGGTGCTACAGTGTACCTTAAATTATTAGAAAAGAAGAACAAGGATAGGGAGTTTATTTTTTAATTCACCTACCATACAGACATAAATTGATGGTTACCTCTGTAATGTTCACATCTATACAGATGCAAAGAGCTCAGCCAATATAATAGGAAAAGCATATATTGTTCCAGAGTTTCATCTCATAGTAGGGAAAAGAATCAGTGAGGGATTATTAGTTTACACAGAAGAAATGCTTGCAATACTGTTGGCAGTGCAGTGGATACAAGAACTACAAGTGTACAAGAAAGCAATAATTTCTTCAGACTCAAGACAATTTGATGGAAATACAACAAATGCTGAACAGAATTCAAATGATGTGGCTCACTGTAATTTTTTATGGGTACCAGCACATATTGGTATCAAAGGAAATGAAATGGCAGATAAAGCTGCAAAAGAAGACACAAAAAGCAATCACAATGATTTAGCAGTGAGCTTGAGCAAGACCGATATCAAAAGCATTATTAAGCAGAGACTGAATGAGAGGTGGCAAAAATAATGGGAGGAAGAGAGGGTAATGGGAGGAAGAGAGGAAATAATGATGGTTCTATAGAGTTTAAAGGAAAGTAGGAGAAATAAGGTGTGCAGGAAGGAACAGGAGAGAATAAATTTTAATATCAATTAGATTTATATTAAATATCAATAGTAAATATTAGATTAGATTTGGACACACTGGACAAAATATTACACTGTTCAAAATAAGTAAGCATAATACAGGCAGATGTGACTACTGTGGTCAAGAAGAAAGAGTAGAACATGTTATGCTACACTGTTAGAAATATGAGCCAGAAAGACAGCTGATTCAATCCTCAAAAAGATAAAAGTACACTTGGATCTAATAGATATTCTGCAAAGGAATTCAAGACATTAGTGTTATCAAATCCTGTTTCATTATTTTAGAATAATTAAGTTGATTAAGAGGATATAAAAGGTTTCTTTTTTATATTTGAAATGACATTCTGATCCTCACTGCATACCAGCTGACGGCGGTAATGGACCAATTCGCTGTTTGCCAGCAGCCAGTAAACCTCAAAGAAGAAAAAGAACGTAAACGCTGTCGGCAACTTCTTCCATCAATGACATAATCACCCGCAACCAAGTGTCTAAAAACAGCTCGAGAGCTGTAGTTCGGGCTATAAAACTTAACAACAGTGTTATGTCTAGAGGTATGTGGGTACCTTTAAACGTGTGGAAATATGGAAATGGTGCACAACCAAAACACAAAACCAAATAGTGAAGACAATGGCTAGATAGATAGATAGAAACTTTATATACAAAATATATCTACAAGAAGCAAACTGGCTGGGTTCAAATGGCCACACCAACAAAGGAACTCAGTAAAACAAAACGTCCCTACCCTATCTGAGTTTTTAGTGCTTTTTAGCTATTGAGACCCAAAACCAAACCAAAACAAATTCTCACTAGCTACTCTGACTAACTACAAAACAAAACTTACACAGGGTGGTGTGTGCCTCTAATCTAGTGTATCTATACAATTCCATTTCCTACATACTGCATAATGTAAATGTATGAGGTATTAACAGATTCAAAGTGATAACAATATATACAAATATGTGAGAGACAATCTATACAACAGAAATGTCTTGTAGGAAAAAGAAAGTGAATCTAACCTAAACCAACCTGATTATGTATACATATATATACACACCATATACTTCTCTGTACAACAGAACTTCCACAACTATCGCTCCAACGATACTGCCAATTCTCTCAACCACAAGCTAATCAAACACCTCAAAACTCCCTCCTCGAACACCGCGGGGTTACAGTCTTTAAAGGGCCCGAAGGCGGGACATCCGGAGCGATCGTCCAATGGCCGACGGTGCTGACGAACGACCAATCATTGAAGTTGGGAGGCGGGACAGTGTTTGTGAACGTTCGCTCGTAGTTACCTTGATAGGTTGAACGATGCTTTTGGGATACACTTGCATCGCAACTTCATGGTTCCAGCTATGTAATTTGCAAACATAGCAACTATGCTTTTTGGGAAACCCTTGTCAAAGAAAAGTTCTGTACAATCATTTCTATCCACTTGTCCGTCTGGCTTTCGTCAATAGACAGGAGTTTTAGTTTTCTCAGCTCCGGTGTTCTCCCAATGCCCTATGACTTACTTATTATTATTATTATTATTATTATTATTATTATTATTATTATTATTATTATTATTATTATTATTATTATTCCTCGATAGCTTTCGGCCGGATCACTCAAGATATTTGTATAGAAATTAGCGGCCTCTGCCGTTATGAAGTAGAACCGCACGCAAGCTGCAAACGTGGATGAATACTGTGCTGCCTCTCTTTATGTTAATATGCTTTCCTAAATCATAAAAAATGTGCTTATTTTCCACAAAAACGAATTTTATAATTTCAAGTAAAATTAGGTTTACATTTTCAGTACAGTGTAAATCTTGTGACGAGGGATATGTATTTGCCTACAATGAGCTAATGTAGTAATAGCTCATAAATATTTTTTAAAATGCTTCATAAACAATTCATGGGCGCTAACCAAATTTTTAACTACACCCACAAAACTTGCAACACTGGACATCTGAATGTTTTTACCTGTGCGGCTCGTTGGCTCATCTATGTCTAGAATGGCCAGACATACTTTGATAAAAGTCCTAAGTGGTAGGCCTACGCTTTTACTTCAATTTAATGAACCCTGAACAGCAAAAATGGGCGTAGTGTTTATTATAGCATTTGCCCAAAAATTGATCTTGGAATGTGTTTACTATACTTACGTTGTTATGGAGATCATAAGCACACATCCGTATGTAATTTTATATATTTTTAATTTGAGTCGAAACATAATCAACAATCATATTCATAATCAACTTCACTATTCAAACACGATATTCAAACATATTAACACACGATATCCCTTAAAATATTATGTGTTTGTTTACATTAGTGAAAATCTGAGGGCTAAGCGTGGTTTGGGTGAAGTACTTGTGCCCGTAGGAGGAGTTTGCCCGTGAACTACATGTGCTATTGGTCTTTGCCTAAGGAAGCTTGTGAGCCCCTAGCTGTCTGAAAAGCAAACCAGTGGCAACCCTTTCCCCTTCACAAAAATATGCCGCAGCCATGTCATGCTCTATGAGATCGGTTTTCGCCCCACATGTTTAGATCTTTCTTTGCCAAAGAGTCAAGGGCTTTCGGGCCTTTTACAACGGAGTGCCAACCGCAGAATAACTGGGCGTGTCAGAGCTGGCAGCACTCCGGACATGAAAATCGCATTATCTGCCACTGTTAAGGAAGTTTTGGCTCTTTCGCTTCACCAAATCCACAGTGGATCTGTGCTTGGGAAGAATCGCGTTTTCTTTCCTGTCCGACTTTCAAGATTACCGTGGTTTCCCTTAAAGCATATCGAGAATATGACACCTACAATTTTACCCTGGACTCCAGACTGTACCAGATGATCTTTATGTGAGGCTCGTGTAACCTACCAGGATGTTTCTCATTATCCTGTTACATTTGAAGCGCCGTCTAACCACCTAACAGATACTTTCCCACTTTCATTCCAGTCTTTTCAACGTTTGAAGCCTTTCTCGGAGTTATTCATCAAACCTTTAAACGGACCTCTGCGCAACATTCCCAAGCCAATGGAGCGAAAGTAGTAACGGCAAAAGTAGGCTACCATTACCACAGTGATGCACACGAATCCAAGCCACGCTGACGCTACAAATTTGTCTTGTTTATAGCCACAAAGCTTTACAGAATGAATATTGAATATTGCCGAAAAGAGGGGAGAGGTGGGTAAATAATATGTACCCGATAACACGTTCGCATTAATATCTCATTTTATGAAGGTTGTTAGAATGTCTTGATCTTTTCTACAATACTTAGCATATCAAACGTGTAGTCTGATGGGCCACGTGTGTTTAAGGGCATGAGACTATTGTGAGGAGAAAATAATCTCATATGATTGCAGAAAAGTAACATTAGTGACTGATTGATAGTTACTCTCTAGGCCTATATCAAATTAATATAGTTAATAACTTCAAATTTAAAGTATTAACAAATGTATTCAATTTGGGAATGAATGAAAAACTAATGATAGATTTGTTTCCTAAATAGGAACCAAACTTGCAGGGAGCACTGCTTCCTGATGGAGAGAATAAGTCTGTAGTAATGCATTTGGATCACATTTATTTGGACTGTGAAATGATCGCTTTCAAAACCAAATGTGTTTTAAATAACTCTGGAAATGAACTAAACCTGGGTTTGCAAATCTGTTCGCAAAAGTTGGGTTTATTGAAATAATTTATGCCATAGTTTCAAAATGTTTCAGTCATTGACCTTATTTATTTACCAGATGTGTAGAATTGCTAACTTCCATATTTGAAGCTCAAAATTATTGTATGTTTTAATAATTGTAAAGGTTTCTAAATATTTACTATATTTAAATATATTGCTTTTCATGGAGCTTTATTTTGTATTCAAAGAACTGGGTGATTATTCAGAACTTCAAATGAACTGTATTTGAACTACATGAAGTATATGGTCTGGTGTATATAATTTGGTTTGAACGGTTTTAAGACACTGCAGGGCCTTTTAGGATAAAACTGAGAAATTATAGTTGGCTTTTCATATAGACTTTCATTCCTTCGGTGTGAGTATTGTGATTGTTAGCTTGCTTGGTTGGTTTTTGTTTTTGTTTTTAATGTAATATGGTAACAATTTTAATAAAACTTATATATTGCTGAAAAAAATGAGTTTCTAACACTTCTTTTAAGAATTCTCTTTTAGAATTCTATTCTTACTCTAAAACTCTAATTCTAGAAATTCTCTGTTAGAGAATTCTCTGTTCGTGTTGTAGTTTTTTTTTTTTTCACTTAAACGATAAGCACGTCACTGTCCAAGTTATAGAAGAGAGTTAATAATTACAGCCTATCTTTTGTTATAGCATATCGAAGCTTAGTACATTTAGCAGTAAATATCATAGGTCTTATCTCTCTCTCTCTCTCTCTCTCTCTCTCTCTCTCTCTCGCTCTCTCTCTCTTTCTCTCTCACTCACTCACTTCTAATATGTTCATCAAAAACATCAAAATATGATGGCAAAAAACATTCAGCACAAAATCCACGAATTGGAAAACCATTTATTTTCAGAGCGTTAGAGTGCCACCTAGAGATCGTCAGCTGAATCAAGCTTACTGGTCTACGTGTTGAATTATATAAAAACAAACAAACAAACAAACAAACAAACAAATAAACAAACAAAGGGATAGACGAATTCAAGACATTTCGTATGCATGTCTCATGAAAACATGCAATTTTTCAACTTAGCTCTTAACTTCCAATTTTCCATACTTGCATTTTGATATCGATTTTCCATCCCTTTATGGACCAACATGCACTTTCCCTTGTATTTTCTGGACTAATGCTTAATTGGTAAGTACGGAAGAGAATTGATCACAATCGTAATTATTAAAAATCATACATCAATCAAGTAAATGAACCATCCAGTAACAGAAAAAAAAATACAATCACAACTTTCCCAATTTACTCACGTCAAACTAGGTTTAGAATTCTGAGAGTTTATTATAGTCTTGTTACTTGTTTCATGCTTTACTTTGTTTTATGCTTTTATGACGGAAAAATAAGTATTTCGGTGTTTATGATTTCCGTATGGCTTAACAACAACAACAACAACAACAACAACAACAACAACAACAACAACAACCATCATCATCATCATCGTCATCATTATTATTATATGCCTAGTATTCCCCCAGATGTACTCGTCAACAATCGTCTCTTTAATAACAATTTTCACAAGAGAATCACAAATTAACAACGAGATATGCATTTTAGACCTGCCACAATATCAACCAAAATTTCTTTGAAATCTAATAACGTAGACAACGAACATAATACTCATCTTCACATGTTTACGATTAGCATATTGTCTTTCTGTAATGGCTCTTGAATGCTTTATTAAACTCTTTTATTAAACCTTCTCACATTCAGAGCAAGTTGCAAATAGCAGATTCGTTCATTAATTCGTCTTATACAATACCCCCGAACTATTAGCTCAGGTTTTTTTTAATTAGGCTGTTGCCCAGCCTGTTTAACGGCTAGACAACAGAAACATTGGCATTTATGCAAAACTTTCCAGAGGACCCTCGTAAATGTCCGTTATTTCATTCTTCACAATATGTTATTCATGAGAACGCGACATAATTTTTAGACAATACCATGACTTGATATTTTAATCATTTTAATAAACAGAATTCTACAACCTTGTGTTTTCCTGTTTATTTCCTATCGCTTTGGACCTGAAGAAAGAAACCTGCACTCAAAATACATCTGTTTGCGCTTTTGTCAAATGAGAGACCACGTCTCTTCTTTTGGAAACCGCCATGTTTCGCACCCACAGTTCCTAATGTTATTGGCTAAGCAGGACCCCCCTTTTTTAGCGGGGCAATCGAGCCTCTTTTTTTATCACCAATCTAAGCTGTTGAAATCAAAGCACCGGATGTGCTTGTGAATTAAAATTATTTTATATATGGCATCTGCTTAGAACAATAAATTAACATTTTAACCGAAAAACATTATACTTACTGGAACGCGTTCTTTTTGTTACGATTCTGCTAGTTATGGCTTACATTCTGTACGTTATTAATGGGTGGTTTTTCCATAATAGTCCAGCAATGATCCGAGTGCTTTTCAATATCTGCTGGTCTACGTAGATATCGTTAAACTGGTGTGCCATTTAAGTAATTTCGCGTTGTGGTGATAGAGGGGCCACAAAACGATTTAATAATTATATTGAAGAAGAATGTCGTACTGACATAAGGATCTGTATTTTTACTATCTGAAACCAGCCAATAAAAATTGTATTCATATTTTTTTTACTGAAGTAAAGCTACCGATAAACTTATTGACAACCTGTTGCGCGAGCAACATGAAGGCCTAATCTGACTACAGTCCCTTCCTTTTATTAATAAACAAACAAAAATAAGTTTTATTAACGTTTCGCATCGCAGCTGTTGTAAATCTGTTCAACTAAAACACATAAAGCCTTTCTTGATTTTTACAAAATGAGTTGTCCATTACTGTTTTTGGCACGTTTTCTGCAGTTTATCTCATAAATGCTTAATTTCTCATGCGCTATTTGTTTTTATTTTATTTTATATTAATATATATCCGAGGACCTGTCATTTCACTTTTACACTTAAACATTTTATTAAAATTTACTGTCATGTTTCTTACAGATCTAACTGGCACACGCTTTACAAAAATACTCCACACACTGTATATATGAGCATTTACCCTGAATACATTTTCTGTATGTGTCTTAATATATATTACATACATGATATTACATTGTATTATTTCATTTTATATATAATGTGAACATGCTTTACTACTTTTCTTGTTGTGATGTTGTTGTTATTATTTTATTTAATTTTATTTTATTTTATTTTATTTATTTATTTATTTACTTAATTATTTTTTATTATTATCAACATCGTCATCATCATCGTCGTCGTCGTCATCGTCGTTGTTGTTGTTATTGGTGGTGGTTCTTTAATTTTATAAAGCAACAAAAAAATAAACAAACATTAACCTACCGTGTCCTAGTATTTCTATACTGGATGTATACTATATATGGACGCAACCAGATCTTAAATTAAGAAAATGGAAACACTGGCCTTTCCGGTTGCCAACATCTGCTAAGTAAAACAAGCATATGACGGTCAACTATAAGTTGATGTTTCATGGAAACAAATATGATGGAATAGAAAGGCATACATAAGCATGATCTTAAGATAAACCGCACAGTGGTATAAGAGATGTGAACAGAAAGCCATAGTCACATAGGGGCATTTTAATTGAAACGTAAAAAAATGTTAATTGTTTATACTTAGGGTTAAAAATCTCCACAAATCACGGCGCTGAAATGCAAGTTGAACTCGCTTAATGTTAACTTAAATTACAAAAATTAAGTCATGTGATTTCATACAAACTAAGAAGTTTATACAATATATGACTATGCTTATGGATATTTGCACATGGTTTCATAAATCAGAGGTATATTGTATCAATATATCTGTATATAAAATTAGCTCAGCAACAAACACAAAAATTTTATAAAGCCCATATTACAAACATAAATCCGTCCTATAAATAGTAGAATATAAATGCTCCAATGTGTTAAACAACTAGTTTTTAAATATTTATTACTAAAGTAAAGCCTACAAATGTGTCCAAATACAGCGTTCACTATGCCTTGCTGAAGTAATCCAATCCAGAAGTAGGCCAGCTTGTAATTACACCAGTCTGCAGTTAATATTTTTGTATGTTTGGCGTTGACGAAGACAATGCAGAAAATTGCAGAAAAGCCTTTCATCTAGGGTGTGATGTCACATTTTCCTTACCTTCTTTCCAGTTTTCTTTGAGATTATCTTAAAAATTATAACATGCTTCTTGATGAACCAGAACGAGTCTACATTCTGGGTATTTCTCGAGAGAACGGTCTTGAAATGCTATGGGCTCGTTTACGGTAGTCCCAACAGGCACTATATCAGGTCCATAAAAATCAAAAGTACTTTATTGCAGTATTAAACCATCTGAAAATGTAAGTACTTTCATAAATTAAAAAGGTTTGTAGTTGTATACCGTTAAAACACTTGTAAAAAATTGTTGATCTCCTAATAAAATCTTTCATCATTTTCTACATGTGCCGAATTAAATTCATTCTAAAGTAAAGGAGCATATTAGCGCTGTAAAATATTTCAGAAAATCGGAATAACAACAAACAATAGCTAACGGAATTTGAACGTAAGGACACGTGCATTTTTCTCCATTGGGCTCATTCATTTCTTTATTTTTTATATGTGCAGGTAATTTTTAATTTATTTTTAAATGAATGCAGTACGTTTATTTATTCTTAATACGTAGGACAGTAGTTTCTTACTACTGTCCAATTGCTTCGCATGCATTTTACTGTAGTGTCAAAAGCTTCCATAATTTAAATGGATATTTCCTCGACAGGTTGTACATATCGCAGAATATATAGACACACTCCCTATTGCATATTACATACACAAGCCAGTTTATTTAAAGGGGAAAATATGAATAGTGCAAGAGGGGGGATAGCTTCCCGCAGACCTTTGGAGGATTGATTTACGCCCCATTGACTCTTTATCAGGCTCGCGAAAAAAGACTGACCAATCATTTTGCTCGAAGCACACAGCATAGCTGCGCGACTCCACTTTGTTGGAGAGCGAGTGCAGAGAGCATCTTGGATAGGGGAAAGCCCAGTTCTATGGTACATGGTTTCCCTTCAATGAACCGCAAATAGTATAATGTCCGAGAATGTCCATTTCTGGACCTCTAAGCAGCTACTTTGTCGATTCCATCATAAGTCATGAGGGGGAAGATCCGAGCGCTGCCCGATTCTCCAATGTACAATATTCCAACACTAGGCAACCGGGAACCGGCGAAAATCATGAATTCCCTTCGTGTAGCTTTCAGCCCAAGCCTCCTGTGTTTAGTTCATCATGGAGTCCTTTCAGTCCCCACACGCCCAACAGCTTACCGGCGGTCTACCATCCCTATATCCCAGCGCAGCCCGTACCTTCGACGGACACCCGGTACCTTCGCACATGGCTCGACTGTGCACCAAGAACCGAGCCACTGGACGGCCAGAGTCAAGTCAAGATAGAGCCACCCATGGGACTCCACGAGGAGCCCCCGAAGATTGGAGTACAACACGAGTATGTTTTGGAATCCTCCTCAGCTCGGGAGATAAATCCCTGCCACGGATCTGGATTTGAAGACAGCAAGGATATTTGTGACGGTAGTGAAGACAAAGAGGGACCGGATCAAAGTAAGTTATAAAACAAGGAAGTGAACAGTCTGTAAAGCGTTTTATACTGTCATAAAACACTAACAAATCAACGAGAAGGCTCAGCCTTTCCATCTATGTGGAGAACAGAGCTTCGAGATGCAATATGTTTGTATGTCAGCTATCCGACCCACAATTTTGCATCTACATAATCCAGTGCTTATCACAGAGGGCGTATCTTTGGTCTGATTTTGTGTTGCTGGTAAACCACTTATAAAGTGTGAGCAACGGGCAGGAATTACGACCTTATTGTTGAAATTGTGTGAATTTTGTATTACGTGTCTCTGTATCTTTGAATGAAACCGAAGAAAAGAGGCTTGTTATTTGTCTTTCAGCTGGTCGATTTAAGCAGTTTGTTATTTCCCAATTGTTGGTCACCGATCAAAATAGCGAGTCAATAGAAATAGCTAACCGAGTTTTACAGAGAGATCCCACCACAATGAAAAATATTTTAATGCCCATTTGATAGACAGATATTTTCGATTTAAGTGCACTTACTGGAACGAACATCAAATTTAATTCGTGAAAGTAGGCTCGATCAACACAAACTGGGCACAAAGCAACTCTCTATTGTCTTGCTCTGGGCGGTGTTCCAGAATAAACTGTAGAAAAATAAAGCAATGAATTTGAGAATTATATGTTCCACTTTTTGCTGCCCATGGGAAAGTAAGTTATTATCCCACAAGTTTATTAAGTTATGAAAAGAGCTCACATACCCTTTAATTGGTGTGTGTTAT
>JAQQZR010000008.1:7445712-7466983 GCA_030068235.1 Notoglanidium macrostoma | reverse complement strand
TGGATGGATGGATAGATAGATAGATAGATAGATAGATAGATAGATAGATAGATAGATAGATAGATAGATAGATAGAGGGCAAGTTGTATTCCACTGACATGACCTTTTGCGTTATAGTGTTATGATGTATATAGCTGTTTGAACTTTGTTTGGTGTACTGCTAATCTCCACAGGTCTGTGAGTGGCAGATATATTCTGTCTCACTTTGCCATAATCTGTTTAAACTTGTTTATTTATTTTCAAGTGTACAGGTTTTCATAGTGCTTCCTCTTCTGGAAAGAGTCTAAGCTAAGCAGAGGTGAGTGGGAAGAAGATTTATTCAATAAGGGAAAAGAGTTAACAGTGCAAAGAAAATTACACATATTGCAAAAAATACATATTTACACTGGAAATATTCATATAAAATTTTAAATTTTAATTCTATTTTAATGGAAAATGATCAGTACCAGTACCAATATTTAAACATTTCCATCAACATAACACATTTTATTGAATCTATCTTAAGAAGTGTTAATATGATTGATATTTGATATACATAACAGAAATTGTGAACATATAGGCAAGCTTTATATATACCAATAATATTATATTAAATATAATAATATATTTTGGCAATTCAAATATAGAAAACCACAACAAGTCTTATACTCTAATTCAATCTGATAGCAGTTGGTTTACAGTTGTGATAGACATAGCCAGGAAGGGAAACTAGTTGTGCCACACTGGGGCTCTTCCTCCACCCACCCACAAATGAAAAACCCCAGTGCCTATAACTTGAAAGCTTTTGAGAAGACACTTAAAACAGACCAATAGCCACATCAGTCTTTGCAATGTACTCTCTTATGGTGAAATTCGTACCACATACAATATTGCATATCATGATACTCTCAATAAGCACAATATGCCTAAATTTGGTATCTTGTTATATTGTTCGGCAACTATTTATAAAACTAAAAGGAAAGATATTTAGTTTCATGAATGATGAATGCAATCCAGTGGCTTTAAATGGTAACATGTCCTTGCAATACCTTTGTAGGTTAAGGGGTTGGAGTCTTCCAAAAAAAAAAAAAATGTCGCCATGTCTAATGTGAACAGTTATTTGAAATTCCAGATGCTTTGCAGTCAGTGTTGTGTACTTATCAATGAATGGGTCATGTAAAAGAATACTGAACAGTATTTTGCTTATATGCACTTATCTGTCTGCCCGTAGAATTTTAGAAGGGAAGTTATGCCAATAGGGTTAAAGCAATTTTCCACCCACTCAAAAGAAAAAAAGGATAATTTAATCCGAGAGAGCCTATCTAATTCCACTTTCCTGTAAAACAGCACCTGTATATGGTAAAATCGTTATTAATGGCATACAGTCAATCACGTGATGCCCTAAAAGCATGAAACCAAGTCGGCTTTAAAACCCAGTATGTAAAAATATCCAGGACCTGTGAGATGCATCCTTAAAAGATAAAGCTTAGGGTTGTAGTGGTGTATCTGTTTTGTTACAGTTTTCAGGTAAGCATTTTTGCAAGTTTGCAGTGATACTATTCTCTTTTGCACTATTCTTACTTTATTATATATGTAACCCAGTAAAAAAATTTCCCTGTAAATTTACTAGTCATAGCACTAGTAGTAGTTTCATCAGAGTTTCTAAATGGTTACTGTAATTCATTTTTATATCATATAATGTTGCTTTTCACTTATGGCAAATTGTGCAAAAAACACCTACATATTGATAACAGTATATTACAGTACAAAAACTCCACTACGGTTTAATAGTTATCATGTTGTTTTAACTCTTTAAAGAGTCCAAATCTTAACAGATGAATCTAATTACAATGTTTTATTCAATAAACAATTTCATTCCACACAAAGATAATGTAAATTTATCTAAAAGTATCACAAGAAATTTGTAAAAATCAATAATAAAAAAAAAAAATCAACAATGAAATTAATAAGAAACTAATAGTAAAAAGAGTACATAACAAGGAATTGATCAAATGAATATTGAAAACAATAGAGACACAATCCCTGGGTCAGATTACTAAATATTTTAGGAAAAAAACAAGAAAAAAGAAAGCTACATGGGTTATCTATGATAAGCACCAGGATAGCAAGCAAATGTTAGCAACCTAGATATGCTAACAACACTGTAGCACTTTCTAGCTTTCCCTGTAGGGTTAGGGTTTGCATTTACCCTGCTTCACTAAAACAACTTACACTATGTTTTTAAATCAAAACTAATGAAAGAAATAATAATAATAATAATAATAATAATAATAATAATAATAATAATAATAATAATAATAATAATAATAATAATAATAATGGTTTTCTGCTGCAGGCAATTGCTTTGCAACTAGTTTTATAGTAAAATTAACACCATTTTAATACATTACTGTTATCACAATATAATAACAATAGTGTTACTGTAGGTGTACAGTAAGCTCTTTTGATACAGTATAATCTGCCAGTGTGGGCAATTATAAAACATGAAGTTTTCTTGTTTTGATTTCCAGTTAAAACTTAATTTGTTTAAAATAATAACAACATATGATAACTGTTTGTCTACTCCAGTTGTAGTTAATATTTTAAGGTTTTTCGTCACCACCACATTCTTGATAAATTTTTGGCTACCTAATAATGTACCTTGTACATACGATCTATCAAGCCTAAGCAAATAACATCCCCCTAAAATTCTAATATAGAGCCAGTCACAGTAACACTACCCTGAAATAGAAGCATAATGAATAAAAACATGAAATGGAATCATGGCAAATGAAATGTGTGTGAGAGTGGAAGGGCTCATATGCCACATGTTTTGAAAGCTCTTTTTTTCTTTTAAACCTTATTGCTAATTTGTTTAAAAAGCAAAATCAAACACACTCTTTATGTAAGCATTTCTGTCCAAGGGCTGGACACATTTCCTGAAACTGAGTCAATAACAGTGTAAACTTTCCATGCTAGTATCACTAAGTAATAGTGCTGAAAAACTGGCTTGAAAAAGACTTTTCTAACAAATACGGCAGAGAGTACAGGAAGTATTCTAGCTCTCTGCTGATTTTGGCTGCTTTAGAAAGCTCTGCTTGTATGGAAATGTTGGTGTCCATATCTGGCTAAAGCACTCCAAATTCAGTCACGCATGACCCACCACCACTTCGCTGTTCACCCACCTGAAACGACAGCACCTCCGCATAGTGTTTGCATCTCATTTGTATATAGGTGAATGGGGGACTTAAATCTGTACAGGTGAATAGGTGAGTTGAGGGCAAGTCTGCTTAGTTTCCAGCAGTAGAAATAAAGGCATGTCCTGAGCATATATTTTTGCACATTTTTTTGCACATTATTAAATTTTTGCATGAATTGAATCATATTTTGCATAAAATATGCATTATAGTAGCAAAGCTAATCTTATCTTCAAACCAGAGGGATCTTTAATTTAGTATTAAAACAGAAGCTGAGCCGATATGACATATAACCAGAACCTGCAAAAAGGTTTTCTTATAAGTTTAGTTATAACTTTATAACTTTACATTTAATATAAGAATTCTTGAGATCTGTGGTATTTGTGTATTTGCATGTGCTGCATTTATAATACGACAAAGGAACATGGTGCCATCTTGCAAAATTCAGTTTATTTTAGCCATGTTTTCATGTTTTGCTCTGTCAAGCTAAAAATGCATTTGTATGGATGTTTCAGAGTTTGATGAACATTCCTTGCTGTCATGCTGACTTAGAGGAAGTATGAATTACAGTAAATTGAAGCATTATGTATAAGGTGGAAGATCTCTTAAGGAATCTTGAAATGTATTGTAAAGTGAACCATAGTATAGTCTGCAGAAAGTACTGCTGTTGTTTGCAAAACTGCAGGATTTGTATTATTCTACATTTGCTTTGTGTCATGTGGAAGTTTCCTATAAACAGAGGTTTGTGTTTCAGAATATGACTATACCAGATTGACTGAATGGGATAACACTCTACATAAATAGTATACATTTATAAATTTTTATAAATCATCACTAAACCCAAGACAAACCTAAAATGGCCACACATTTAATAAATTAAATAAACTACCTACACTTAAAAGGTGATAATTACCTTTTTTTGGCTTGTTGCCAATCAATTATTTTAGAATATTAAAATTTTGTTGACATAAATAACAAAATTAGATCCACTGTTTAAGCTGATATTTCAGTATTAAGTTCCCCAAGTGAAATTGTTAAATATATTTTAGGGTGTTTGTCCACTCTGCACTTTCCGAAATGAGAGCAAATGAACTCTGCTTTTTAGATCGGAAAGATGACAGGTAACGGTATCATTTCAATATCTATCTTTGTTGTTTCATGGCTTCTGTAAAAAATCTTCAGTCTGCTTCAACTGAAATTTTTTCCCCACCCATTTTCTCCTGCCCACCAACCAGCTCACCCCAATCAAACAATGACTACCAAGGAGGAGGATGGCAAGTGCTTCCTCTGATACATGAAGCCAGCCAACTGCATCTTTTCAAACTTTGTTGCTCATGCTGTCACAGGGTATCATAACACACTCTGAAGAAAGTGCTATCTACCCTCTTTTGAATACATAAGCTCACAGACAACCACAATTGGCTAGTGTTGCTGTGATTGATAGGGGAGCGTTTGCAATCCTTCTACCCAGAAAATCCCTCCCATAAGTTGTTCAAATTTGTTCCCTTGGCTCCTGGCCAATGATGGCTGTGGCATTGTCAAGATTTGAATTCACAATCTCCTGACAACAGGGAAAATGCTTATATGTTGCACCACACAAGAGCCTCAAAATTCAGTATGCAAAACCAATCAGGAATAAATTGCGTTGCAAAGACAAACCCCCAACTAGCATTAGTTTTTGTTGGTGTCTCTTTTAAGCAGGTACCAAAACTATACATCTGTCACTGCAATAATGTAAAAAATCACAATTACAGTTTCCAGTGCAGTCTTAAAAAGGGTTCCTCAAGAGTTCCTTTGACAATTTTTGTTTTTAGCTTCTTAAAAGTGTTCTTACAGCAGCCTTGTTTGTCAGAACAGTGGACAGTTCTGAGCGTAGACCATTAAGAATCATTAATTGCTACACAGGATGCACCAATATAGGTCTAGAGTGCGAGTCATGATTGGTTAGATTTGGATGGAAATAAGTACTTGTGTGTGGTTTCTTTAAATATTACACAAATCCATTCTCCAGTCACACAAGCATGTGTGCATAACATTATATGCATAATGTTTGTATATGTGGTATATTGTATAATGTACACTATATGTGGCCAAATATTACAATGAGTCTTACGTATGTGCTAAGCTATGCTTAAAGAAAAAAGGGTAATCATATGATATATGTCACTTAATGAATATCCACAACTCTATATTTAAACGAATGCTAGTTTTATTATATGCAGACCTTGCTTAGGCTGTAAAAGGCCACCCCTTCCAGGGAATCAACAAGTCATTATACTGAAGTTGTTGCAGCCACATGGTCATGACAGTGGTTATGGCTACAGAGAGAGAGAGAGAGAGAGAGAGAGAGAGTATGTCTGCAAATTTCCACTATACCATTTAGATCAGAAAAATTTTGGCTTAGCAAACATAAAAATTGCAAAATAAACAAAAACAGTATCCAAGAACAAACTAGTCTAATGTAACCTTTTGGCATACAAACCCATTATCCGAACAAAATCAAAGTAATCATTAGCAACATTACACTAAAGACTAGTAAGTTTTACTTATGATTAGCACATAAAATGCTAATTCTGCTGGAGGCCTTAAACAGAGTATTACTTCTGGAGAAAAAACGTAGGCAAAGATGTGTAGACTAATAGCTGGGTGATAAAACTCCTACACTGTAAAAAATTGCTGTAATTTTACAGTAATTTTCTGGCAGATTTGGTTGTCAGTAAAGTACTGTAAATTTTAAAGTAAAAAACTAATATATTTACAGTAAAGTGCTGTTACTTAATTTAAATTGCATTTGCAGGATACAACTGAGCTCAAGTCTTACTTAAGGACCCATTCAAGATAACTTGACACTGCTGGGATTTAAACACACAACCATCATATCTATGCTATAAAGCCTTAGTCATTGAGCCAGCACTGACTGACACCAGCAGCCATCACTGATTCAATGCAATCTGTTAATGGAGTTAAATCAGTGTCAGAAATAGTTGAATCAGTGCAAAGCTATTGCAATGTTGTTGTGTTGGCTCAATGGTTAAAGTGTTGACTGTAGCACAGAAAGTTGTGTGTTCAAATCCCAGAATTGGCATGGTTTAGTAAGTCCTTTCTCCTCAACTGTATCCTGCATCAGCCATACAAGTAGGTATGCTAGCCTATGTGCTTTCTTATATAACACTAACTCCATTAATATAGAGTTATTTACTGTAAACTTTATAGTACTTTACTGGCTACCCAAGCTGCCAGTAAATTAACATAAAAATGTAGGGAATTTTTTACAGTGTTTCAATTGATTTCATTTCCCCTCTGAATTCAGCAGGGCATGCTTGCGAACTACAGTCTGTTAAGGTTAGCATGGTCTGCTACAAGCAGAGCATTTTCTGTGAAAGGAGGTTTTTTCATCAAAGTATACTAGTAAATTAACTTTACTCTTGCATTAGAATCAGATAAATACTTTTCCCTAGATTTTTAAAACATCATTTTTTATTTTTATTTTTTTGTAATAATCTTTTATTTATTCAAACTTTTTTTGTGTGTATTTTTATATAGTTTTTCTTTGAAACAATATGATAATGGAATAACTGCACTGAAAATTTTTATTTATTCCTTGGGGATCCAAAGTTCAGGGAATATAGATGAGCTCCTTCTCCTTACATCCTTGTGGCAATATGGAACATCTAGAATGGTTGAGTGCCACAGGTCATTTTAGCCTGATCATGTAATTCATTCCTGAAAAAAAAGGTCTTTCATATTTTTGTTCTGTCTGTAGGAGAAGGAATGGAGGTTTGCTAAAGAGGGTGAAAAGGAAGCTGTCTCATGATTATGCTAGAGGATTTTGAAGTTTTGAGTATAATATCCACACACTGCTTTGTTAATAGGATGATAAGTATACACCAAAGCAATTCTCTCTCTCCTAGCAAGAGAGTGTGTAAAGGTCAGTGGATTAGCATTGTAGTAAAAGTGTTTTTGTCTGTTTAATATATTTTTATCAGTCCTTAAAAGTAGATCTTGATTGACAAAAATACTATGCATTGTATGTTTTACTTGAAATTGACCCATGATGTTTATTGACCTCAAAAACATGCTTTATATTGCAGGATCTCCTGACTGGTGGTTTTAGTTTTTTTGTAACCACCAGAATTTCTGGAATTATGATTTGGAAATTTATGAAAACTCATATAACAAAATTCCTACATCACAGTCAAAATGCAGATTAAAGCTGCAAAAACTAAATCTGTTCTTATAAAACTATAAATGCATAAAATTTCTTTTGCATATAAGTTGCTAAATTTAAAAAGCAACTTTCAGGCAACAGCAAAAGTAGTCAGACCACCCTGCTTCCTGTTATGCCTAAATAAACAAAGTGGACTGGGGCTTCACAGCAGATTTCCAACAAATTTGACAAATGATAATCCCAAATTTGCAGCTAGTCGGTATTCTGACTAAAATAATAGATTTAAGGTAAATGCCAACTTCTAGTCTAAGTTTGGAGTGCCACAAAACAAGTTTTAATTGACTCAGATCTCTGATTCAGCAGTCATATTAAAGTTAGCCATTAACCATTTCAAAAATGGTGAAATTCAGAGACTTTAAGCCTGCACAAGATCTAGAAAAACTTATCTAAGAATTTATTTACAGCAGACTTGATTGCTGTATTTTCTCCCTCTACTGATTCCTCCAGAAAGTCTATCAAACAGCCATAGCTCTTTCACAGCACTGCTGCTGTAATAATATGTGGACATATTACTCCAGTACTCAGATCCTGACCATGGATCCTTCTCAACTACAGGATTAACTTCAAAGTGATAATTCTTTTTTAGCCTATAAACCACTAAAAGGCCTTGGTTGTTAATAAAACTAAAATAAAATAAAAAAAATAAATAAATAAAAAGTTGGACATATATAACCCTAGAGGGCAACTCAGTTGGGTCTAGTCAGCAAACAGTGCTCAGAATTAGGACAATGCATGGTGAGGCAGCTTTTTCTTCTGCACTTATCTGAAAGAATATACACACACTTACACCTTTGTTTCTAATGCAGACTGAAAACATTTCTGCTGATCTTTTAAAAATCTGTAAGCAATTTTACTGCACGATTAGCATTCAATTTATATTATTTTACTTAATTACTACCTAATTTATGTTTTATTTTAATCTCTATTTTACTTTATTAATATTTACTAACTTTATTATATTTTATTGTAAAGAACTGAATTGTATGAAGTTGGGCTACATAAATAAACTTATCTGGTTTGCCTTGCCTTTTTATGAACATTGCTGAAATACCTCAACAATGAGCTACAACAGCTGTGAAATAACTACTTATTATAAAACCAACTAATTATGTACTCGTATGAAAGTCAGTTAGTACAAACCTTGTATGTAATAGATCACGTCATTACGACATCCCATATTTGAAAGGTGCAAAATAAGATGCTGTGAGAACGGCCCTGATAGGATACCCAAAATGTTTGGATATTATATATATAACAAAAACTGACATGGACACACACACCCATATATATAAATTTTTTTTTATTTTTTTTTTTTTATGTATTTATTTATTTTTTTCTCTACTCCTACGTCGCTTGTTTCTCCTATTTTAGGCCACTAGGTGGATCAGTATTCACTCCACACTGCGTCTGTGTAGCTAGCCTCGTAGCCTTGTCTCGTTAGGAAAAGTCAAACACTCATGTTAGGCTATATAGGCTACTACACATTGCTTTTTTATGCTTATTTTATACCTATTTATGACGGCTAAATTCTGGGTGTTTGTTTTTATCTACATTTACAGACGTCATGTAGACGATGGCACATTTTGGCACATATCCAGACATCTTATTTTATGTGATCAGTGAAGGCTAAGGACCTTGCTCAAGGGCCCAGCCATGGTACCTTGGTAGTGCTGGGGTTTGAACTCCCAACTTTCTAATCACTTGTCCAATGTCTTAACCACAGAGCTACCACATGTCATGAAATGCACCACAACCCAACCAAACTGACCAATCTAGATTGGCATGAAACAAAATGAAAAAAAAAAGTTAATTGCATGAAATGTTTCAATAGACTGTATTGTGAAGTAAGCCTAGGAAAAGTCAGCACTAGCATCCACAGGAGAACACAGAACAGCTAAGGGGGTGGGGTGTGTTGGTGGAACGGGGGAGGGGTGGGGGGTTAACACAGCAGACATACAGCGCATCTGATTATATACATGTCCAGTAATATTGTTCTGTGCTGTACTGATGTTTATAAAAGGTCAAGGAAATAATCATTACGATTCCAAATTTTACCGCACCAAACACAGCTACACTCTAAGCAAAGTGTGGAATTTGATTTTGGAATGCAAGAGTTAATTTCACCCCTCTTACAAACAACTTATTTAAATTATTCTCATAAGAGGGGCCATAAAGGTTTTTTATTCCCTGTGCCTATTAACGTTATGGCAAGATCAGTCGATATTAGATCATGCCTTAAATAGCTTAATTACACTTCCTTACTAGATCACTGGCACAGAATCATATGAACGGACAATAGCCGATAACGTTACGAAGATCTAACTGTAATAGGGAATACAATTATCAGAAAGCTGCAGCGCAATGTTTAAAATGCCAGGCTGAGCAAACTGAAATGACGAACCAAATGATTAGAATATCTATTCACAAATATGTATCACATAAGAAAAGCTATATTGTTCACATTTTGTTGAACAAAAAATAAAAAGGTTCACTAAAATACTACTGAATAAAATCTATCTATCTATCTATCTATCTATCTATCTATCTATCTATCTATCTATCTATCTATCTATCTATCTATCTGTCTGTCTGTCGGTCTCTGTTTATTTGTTTGTTTTTTTGGTCTCTTGTTCTCTTGATCATACCCTGTCTGGTCCTTAACAAGATGGGCAGTTTTAGAGAAGAGAACTAAAAAGAATATTAGCCTACTGTCAGCTAATACGAATAACAAAATCAGTCTAACATTTCCTGTGCATACTATTACATAGTAACACTATGGGGTTCCATAACAACAGCAGACATAGAAAAAGCAATGTATAATGTTAAATCTTTATGTCAGTCCATTATTAATTTGCTGATACACAAACGGACTTGCTGAAATACCTGTAATACGTAAAACTGAAGCGTGCTGACTGAAACATTCAAGGCCACATTGATATAGCTGGTTAACAAGCTCTGAACTTTTGCCCGCGCGACTATCGCTTCTCCAGAAATGCGACACCATAGTAAACATACTGACAAGTAACAAATTACTGTGGGCGTCATATTGTTAGTTGCTCTTGTCTTTCCATGTACCAGTGAATGAACACCCAATATTCGAGATCCCTCTACCACCTCCTTTGTGCGTGGGTTTTTATGAAGAGGGGTTTTGCTAAACTATTGTCACCCATTAATGATTAGCTGTAGCTTTTCGTTCCCCCCGCCAACGCTTGTCAAGTTTTCTAAGTGCTGACTAAATCAAGGAGGTGTAACAGACTCAAAAGTGAACGAGGACGACATATTTGTTGGAAAATATGGCCCAGCAAGTAAAATAAATGGTGGTTGGATAATTTACCAGGCACAGTCATCAATACAGATGTAAAAGTACAAATTTGCATTTTTACGCAAATTTGCATGTGCTGGGACTACGTGGAAACTCTTTTCCTGCTAATCCGGACTCAGCCCAAGGCTTGCTGTCCACCTAACCTAGTTTTAGTAACAGATCCATCCAATGATTCAATTAAACTGTCCCAAAGTCGACCCGGGACCGAACTGAAAAGATGGCGTCACTTCCAATTCGAGTGTTAAACGGATTTCAAATCTGAATAGAGATTTTGAACTCTACATAAACCTTGTGTGAGGTCAGGAAAAATGAGAATTTAGTTTTTCAGAGTAAAGATAGGAGAATAATTCCGTTAAATATACACCATAAAATCTTAAGTAGCCTAGCCAAACAGTATATTTGCAGTGGTATGAAGGCCTATGAGGAAGGAGAGGAAGACGGGTTAAAATCTCAAAAGGACATTTGTCCTTTTCTTCGTTTCTCTTTCGGGAGAGCCTTTCACGCGGGGCTTGACATATTCGTGCTGTTATCAGATTGATGGGCCAGTTTGATTGAAGTGGCTTTGTCATGCAAATGTCAAGCTCGTGATGGATGGTCACCGTGCGCTGACAAACTTCTGTAGGTCCCCACACCATTGGCGCCGTGACGGCTCACGTGACCAGCAGCTGAGGTATAGATGCGTTATAGAGAAGCAGGAGCAAATACTCTGGAGGTAATCATTTTCTTTTTTTCCCCTCATGACAAACTGCTGCGAGGTTGTAGCACGGCCAATTTCTCGCGTCTTCCTTCTTTTCGCCATCCAATGCGCATGGACAATTCCAGAATGAACTCATTTTTGGAGTACACAATTTGCAACCGGGGATCGAGCACTTACCCCCCAAAGTCTGGATACCATCATTTGGATCAGGCTTACTCGGGCCCCTTTCAGTCCGGTGACAGCTATAACGCTGATGGACGACTTTACGTAGGGGGCAGTGCGCCGGCGGCCACGGCACAACATCAGCACCAGAGTGGAGGCTATGCGCATCACCAGCACCAAAATCAAACCAGTGGCATGGGCCTTTCATCTTACGGTAGCACAGGCTATGGAACGCACGCCTCTGCCACCCCGGACTACGGCCATCAGCAGTATTTCATGAACCACGAACAGGATGGAATGTATTATCAATCTTCTGGCTTTGTTGCTCCAAGTGTCGGTCCTAATTACGGGTCCTTGGCCGGTGCGTATTGTAGCACGCAGGGAGCAGTTCCGGCAGCGCAATATCAACACATGAACGGCTGCGAAGGCCAGGACCACCAACTCCACTGCGGCCAGGGTACATACGCCGACTTATCATCCTGCCAGCAGAAGGAGACAGGCTCGGATCAAATGCCAGGGAAGACCTTTGACTGGATGAAAGTTAAAAGGAACCCTCCTAAAACTGGTGGGTTGTTTTTAATGTTCCAGCTACGCTGAAACTCGATTATCACAGTTAAAAAAAAGTTTTGAGCTCGTTATATTCGTACATTAAAAAAAAAAACCATTTCTTTAATTATCTTTGATCCCCAGAAGGTACATGGGCCAGTCTGTTTTGGAGTGTAAGGCCAAACTGCCTACTTTTTCTGTTCGCCTTAATGTGTCTATGAGATATGCTTTCTTACCCCTTAAAAGGGCCCAGTTAGTTGCCTTTAGGTTGCCCTGGCCTTCCACATAAGTTTTCATGTGGCCTTTCCCCCCATTTTCCTTCTGTACTCTATCCAAGACTTTATGTCAACTATAAAATCTAAAACAAGTCTAAAACACTACCCCTTACTCAAATGGACTATTGGACTTGTACAAACAGAGCCATAAAGTACCCTTGAGGGATACAGAATTATATGAGTTATATGTAAACAATTTACATATAGTACATTTATTTTTTTTACTTTTTATTGAGTTTATTGGAGTTCATTGGCAATATGACATTTTGTTTAATTATTTTCACTCTTTTTTTACCTTTCACACAGCAAAAGTGACCGAGTACGGCTTGGGTCCACAAAACGCACTCCGTACAAACTTCACCACAAAACAGCTTACAGAGCTCGAGAAAGAGTTTCACTTTAGCAAATATCTGACACGAGCTCGCCGGGTGGAAATCGCTGCCACGCTTGAACTGAACGAGACACAGGTGAAGATTTGGTTCCAGAACCGACGAATGAAGCAGAAGAAACGTGAAAAGGAAGGGCTCGCTCCTACATCCTCCACCACCTCCAAGGACTTTTACGAAAACTCGGATCATTCGACAACAACATCTCCAGGGACGTCCCCAAGTCCTGAGACCTAAGGAAATAAACGAAGCTTAAGGTCCTAAAATGAACTACAGACCTATATAATATAAAATAATATTTCATTAAACATTCCAAATTATGTCAAACAGACCGTCATATTGAAATGGGTCACAGGCTATACATTTTTCCTTACCTTTGACCTACAGGGGAGCTAACAGTTTGTTCTACAGCAACATAAATGGAATAAATTTAGACAAGTTGTCTTAAGATAAACTCCCATTTCTAATTTCTAGGCTATTTCAGGGTACGCTAATTCCGGCTGTCATTCAAAAGTTGGTAATGCACTTTTAGCGTGTTTACAAGTCTCTATATGGACCTTTTACAATTACAGGGAGTCTATAAGGACAACATAATAACTTTGTATGGTTGTTTCTATTTTGTGAGTGTGTAGATATGCGTTAGTGAATTGTTTGTTGAAAGTAGGCTATGTCCTAAGGTTTAATCGGACCGTTTGCACTATGCGGTTACAGGGTAGGCCTTCACGCCACTTATGCACCTCACAATGTTATTACTGTAATCCCAACTACGACTAAATGAATGACATTATTTTTCTCTTTGGTGCTGAATTTTCAAACGTAAATCAGAACACAAAGTGCTATGTGTTGAATGATTCGGGATTTTTTTAAATGGGATATATGGGATGTACTATTTGGTAGCTTTATTTCAATTTCATGTTATGGACAAAGGTTTTGAGACTTGTAGAGTGCAGTTGTTTAGGATAAATGCAGGGTAATTACGTACTTTTCGTTATCCAAAACCTTTAGATAATGATATATATATATTTGTGGTGTTAACACAGACTGGCTGAGTTTTATTAGTTTGTCTGTGTGTTTTAACGAAAGTCTTATTTCAAATATATGTCTACCTCAAATAATAATAATAATTAATAATAAAAGTATTTTTTACTGATTTACTGGGCTTAACATATATATTTTCCAGCTCTGGAACATGTATTGTTCATTCATCCATCCACTCATTTTCAGTAACAGCTTTATCGTGTTCATGGGTCGCGCTATTCGCGAAAACACTGGGAGCAACGCAAGGCTAAGATACTTAAAGTGCATCGAGAAAGTTTCTTTTAAATAGACCAATAATAATTTAACATAATTTATACATACACAAGCGCGCACACACGGGCGCGCGCACACCACTTTATCGAGACAGTGATGAAGTGAGAAGCAGTCACTGTGTTGTTCTGCGGGGTCGCGCTGACCTTTTTACCTCTGTGCGCCTCTGTGACGTCTAAACAAGTAAACAAACTCAAAAACACTCTTTTTCAGTGGTACTAGCTGCAGAAAGATATTTTATTATTTAAACCAAATTATGTATAATAATCATCATCAACACAGCTGATGATAGATTCCTTAAGTGACTGCATTTTAAAGTCGTACATTAGCCTTAATGAAGGGTTAATTAAAACATCCTTGCTAGCGTATTGAAGAGAAGGCAGACGTTTTCATGCATCATACCTTAAACTTGTTCACCAGAACCACCACTGTTCAAATGAACAGATAAAAAACATTCAGTTTTCAAACGCACATTTTTTTTTACCGAACAATACCCTTTCTTTTAAAAAGACTCAGATTAAATGTTAAGTAAAATGTCATACAAATAAGTTTGATAATTACACAGAAAGTGTCCTTTGATACGATTTAGACACTTGGCTACATAAAAAGTCACACAAATAGGCTAACTGTTATTTTACTACTAAAAAAAGGGTAGCTATTTAATGCCGAACGTTGATTAAAACATCTTTGTTAAACAAAACATTCTACATTCGCAAACCTCTTAACATTTTAATTCCGATAACGCTGAATTTATTGCTGTCTTGCTGCGAGAAATTCCGAAGACCTAATGCCAAAGACATATAGGCTACCTTTAAGTCATTTTTTTTCTGTGAATGCTACTCGTTTGTTTTATTGTGCAAAATCTTCGTAAAACAATTAATACAAGCACTAGAATATGGTGGTACAAAACAGAAGTGGCCTAAATCACAGGCTAACTCGGGCACTGTCCGCTACGAGGAAGGTATTTTCTGGCCATCTGCTTGCGCAGTTGGTGTGGATTTCAGTCACGCTGTTCGAGGCGTTTGTCCTGGTACTCCAACACCCCCCCTCACACACACCCCCGCCCCACCCCACACACACACACTCACAAAAAAGGAGCTTTGATCACACTGCCGTTCCCCGCGGTCAACATCCCGAGTCTGCATTGAAACGCAAAGAGGCCAAAGCAAACGGACCCGGGTTTACCAGGAGGTCACCGTTAAATTCAGGTGAACTCGTACATAGTCTGTAGGAAGTTTTCCAACCAACCAATTCATTTGTTTTCTTTCGTTCTAACAGTTTATATAGCTACACAATGTGGAAAACCTCATATTTGCACTTTATTAAAATCCCAATCCAAGGGCGAATCCTGAAGCTTAACTCAAAAACAAACGAACAAACAAACAAACAACAACAAAAAAAGCACGCTCGCCACTCGAAATTTAAAGCACGAAGATACTTCAACGTCAGCCTCATAGCCTTCTCTCACTGCGCACGAAATGCCTGATTTGTGCACGTTTCTGGTCAGAAGCTTCAGACTCTTGAAGGCTGCATACTTTATGAGGAAGTAAATGCCCCGGCTGACGACGACTAAACAAGCTTTTAAACATTTGACAAAATCTTCAGAAAAAGATATAGTCATACAGATATTGAGTAAGGTCCAGGGCATCATGTATTATACATTTTTTTTTACCTTTTTAAAGTTTTTAATGTCGTTAAGTTTTACTTAATGACTTTATTGGCCATAGACTTGTTACTCTTACTAGTTAAATGTGATCTTCTTAGAGCGGTACAATATAAACTTTGTCTTAGTGGATAAAGTTATGAACAAGGTTATGAGTGAAAAGTAGACACATGCATAGCCGTAATTAAAAAGTAAAACTTTAACGGATATGTGCAATATCAAATTCACAAGTAGCAGCTTGATCTGTGGCTTCTGAAGAGTAACTTGTGAGAATGGGGTTAACAAATTTCATTAACAGATCTTACGTGATCATATACAGTTATATGCATGGTACTAAATACTAATACTCTGACCACCAATATAGAATATATTCACGTTATATTTATTAACCCAGTGCAAGAAAGGACATAAATGAATGCTCCAATGTCCGTGTATTTGATGCACATGAGTCATTCCCAAAGGTGTCTCGGACGATTAAAAAAATCTGATTGAGGGCACTTGATTTAATCGTTAGGGCCCATATTATGTTGATTATTTAAGGCAAAGCCCTGCAAGACGCACAAAAATCAAAGTGTTGTTAAACCTATAACTAGCATAGCCTATTCAATTCGAGTTTTAAGAAACAGGCTATATATTGGTGCAAAATGCATCAAAATGCCCGCAGCAGTAAAAGCAGCTACAAATATCAATATGCAACACTCTATGATAAATTCTAGGAAATTAAGCCCCAAAGATGAAATGGCTAATATTAATGCAAAGGAATGTTAATATATATGTATTTAGTAATCTATTTTGTTTTTGAAAAGCGTAGAGCTGTCATATGGATAACACCTTTGTACTGTTAGTGATGACTTTAATTGCTATTGCTATAAGATAGCAGCTAAATTTAGTTAGGCCTATATATTTAATTGATGTAAACTAGTCATAGTTTAAGTTGACGTTTGCGGGCATGTTGCCGAATTCTCCATCAACACAACAATGGCCCCAGAAATGTTAGCTTGAGCTCGAGTGAATTATGTGAGTTAAAACAGAGGTCTAGCTGTTACCCTATGAATTCAGCCTAAAAGAATCTCATGCAGTGAGTACACACACCCACCCACACATTTACACTCTTGAGAGATCCTTAAAATTAGACATCATATTCAAGCTTCACCGCCTGTTGCATCACGTCACATCCGAAACACATGTGGTGCGTGGCAGGTGAAAGATTCGTGCATCGAGTTCAGAGGGTGCTGACAAGAGGTGCTGCAGAAAGAGCGCAGAAGGGTCAGAAACGTTTTGGGATCATTTTTTCCACGAACATTCGAGGAAACGAGTTTGCCAAATTCTTTCCCTTCTCCCTCTCGTGGCCTCCCTTCTTCCCCCAAAGTTTACGCGCGCTTGACAGTTCGATTTCATCCCCGAATCCTCTGACGGACTGCCTCAATATTTACACAGGCGGATCGGTTTGCCCCAAGCCTTTCCTCAAACAGCTGAGGCCTGCCAGCTCTCCCCCGGATTTGGTTCACGAAGAGTTCAGGCCCAAATGAATTCTCGCGAGCAGTGGGTCATCATGTCAGGAGTTTCACAGCTTCCATTTCGCAGAGGTCAAACATAGGTTTCTGCCATCAGCTCGCGCCCCGAGCGCCACTCCGGGCCTTCACTTCGTCCTGCTCACCCTCGGAGGCCACTCACCTTTGTTATCTTTCTCTGTTGCCCTCGCCGTGCCCTTTGAGTTCCCTTTTCTTTTAGTCATTCTGCAAATATCAATGTTTTTGGAATTCGTTAGCATTGATGAAAGACTCAAGCAAACTCTATCCATGCAAAGATGGATTTTAATTGTTAGTCTTTGTATCTCCCCACCATAAATCATACCGAGGTAAACCTGAATATGTCAAGGAAAGAGAATTTATATAATGTATTCTGGAAAAATATATTTTCCAAATCTCCGACATAAATCCCAGTCTGTAAATCCACATTACATCATAAATATTTTTATATATAGTATTAGTAATTTTTATGCAAATAAAACTATGATTACCGGGCAACATGTTTAGAAAAACAATCTAAGCACACACATTATCCATCTATGGTCCAACATATCTTAGGACATACATTTACATACATGTCTTAGGCCAACTGAAACTCGCACTTGAATTAAAGGGTCACTTTAGGCTGCCAAGACAGTGGACATATTCACTCAGACGTGAGAGTACACGAGTATTGTACAAGCGCTCATTCTGGACGAAAATGTGCTTCTTCAGCCAGTATAATGCATATACACAACAGGCTAGGCAAATTAGATAACTATAGTCTTAGTAGTTTCATTCGTCTAATGCAAGATTCAGTTGCAGAAAAAAGCGAATAAGTTGTAGAAGTGCAATAAGATCACGCATTCGTTTTGTTTAGGCTGCGAGTGCATAATGTATAGAATACACAATGGTTAAAAATCGTACAAAAATAGTTCGTTATGGTTAGATCAACTTAAGTTAAAACACAATTCTAACTTTAGAGTTAAATTAATTTGCAGAATCAGAAACATTCTTTGGTAAATCATTTATAATTTTATGTACAACACATAAAAAAAAATATTATAAAGTGATCCCTGTCAAAAAAATTTTTGTTTGAGAAAGGCATTTTCCATTACAGTACTAAACTTAAAGTTAAGCTTGTACTTTGAAATTAGTATAAAAAACTGGTAGTATCCATTAATAACAAAATTTAAAACAACAACAACAACAACAACAACAACATAATAATAATAATAATAATAATAATAATAATAATAATAATAATAATAATAAAATAATAATAATAACAGGAAGATGGAGAGAGAGAGAGAGTTAGAGCAAAAGAGAGAGAGAGAGAGAGAGAGAGAGAGAGAGAGAGAGAGAGAGAAAGGGAGAGAGAGAGATTCACTGTCCAGCTAAAATAAAATAGAAAATTTATTGGGTTTATGCAACTTAGTGTGTTTAAGAAAAACGTCACTGAACTCCTGTTCACCTCGCTTAGGAACACAGCTACAAGCATCCTGCACATGGCCACAAACACACACAAAGAGAGAGGGGGGGGGGATGGGGGGAAGGGGGGGGCTAACAGTCTAGTAGTCATGTTAGTTACCATTACTTGGTTAGCAAAAAACGGATGTCACTTACATAAAATATTTAGTTACTGAAATTTATAGTTGGTGACTCTGGCACCTCTTTCAATTTTATCACTTTTATCCACAACTTCACCTACTCCTGCATTTTCTCACATTCCTGGGTGAATTCAGAGCAAAAGGTTATCTGCCAAAAACATTCCTTCATTCATTATGGCATAAGAGACAGAAAAAACACCCCTCATTGACAAAGAAAGGAATAATTATAGAAAACAAATAATAGTTAAATAGTACAGATGACACAGTTCTAATAGATTAAAAGTCACATATCCACATTGGTGCTTCTGTTACTTTTTTTTTTTCTTTTTTTATCTATCTAAATTTTTTTTTAATCTATAGCCTGAACTAGCTTTGTTACTTAGTATACCAAATTTTAACTCTTGGCATAATCCAAATTTTTGCACAATGTTATGCATAAATGCTAACTCCCCTTTATTTTACAATATGACGTTATTTTACAATATGACGTTAATGTGCATACCATGCCATAGAAGGTTTCATTCTAGGTCACTCACTTTACCTTTTCTTATGTACTTTCAATTACAACCACTCCATCCCATTCATTTCCATTTTCTGCAGGAAATCCCTTACAGGCAGCTTTGTATGAATCAATATTAGGAGCACTCCATAATGACTGTCTTATTATCCAACTAAACTATAGAACACAACTGCTAATCAAGTACAATCCCTTTAATTCTAGAGACAATCCAATATATCAAACTCTTCTATTAGCTCAAACACCACCCCTGATTCAAAAGCCTAATGACCACAGCAACTACGACAACCTTGTGTAAATTCTATAAGATTAAGAAAAAATGTATGCACAGCAAAACAAAACAAAACAAAACAAAACAAAACAGAAAAACAACCTCAATGTCCCTGAAAACAAGCCCCTACAAATGTAGAAAATACATGATTAGACCTTTTTGACCTTTTCAGAGTTTTTCTCAAATAAACTCTCCTGTACCAAAACAAGGACTGTTATGACATGGAGACTATTTTGCTGGCATGGTTTAGGTCCACTTGTCTCTTTTGTCACTGCAATTCAATAAAAAGGTATTCTGACTGAACTTTATCCTTTGATGAAATATGATGAATATGAAAATGTCAAATGCTATGGCTTTTGGACAAACCAGATCTCAAAAAACTTTGGAGACAATAAACTGGTACATTTATGGCAATAAAGACAGAGAAAGAATGGTAGGAGTTTAAAACATGTAATTGATGGATGAAATTGAAATTTCAATTATAATGTGAATGCAATATCAGGTAAGAATACTCCAAAGGTGTAAATCTTCTATAGTGTATAGTATGATCTGGTAAAAGAATTTTACAGTTAGAAACTGTATGCAACTTGGCATTCTAATTACATATAATAAAAAATATTATAAAAGCTATAAAAAGTCAGTTCAGATTGCATAATAGTAGTGTCTCTCTGGCAAAACAACTTGTGAAGCTCTAGTGCTAGAAAAATGTATAGGAATGACAGCAATTTTCTTCACAACTCCAGGATGTTGTGTGGTGTCCTGGTGTATTTTGCACATATAAGTGGCATTGTGCTTGTGCATGCATGACTGTTTACTTCCTGCTTCAAGCTAGTTTAAAAAGCTGCATGGATCAACAGCTTGGCACTGCATTATGCAGTCACATGTTGCAGTCACACATGTTTAAAGAATGATTAAAATGAGCTTCACTTTCCTCTCATTTAACTGCTTATTGTCACACAGCAGCTAGCCACTTATTAATCATTTAGTCTTGAGAATGCCCATGTGTAAGTACTATATACAAAAGAAATCTATAAACACAACATGCCAACTTTTTAATGTAGATGTAAATCATGATTATCTTAATCTTTGTGTGGCTACTTTGTTAAATAACATTTCTTTCATAGTAAAAACCAAATAAGATCAAATAAATAAATTCTAACTATATGCAGTTTTGCTCACAATCGGATACAAAAAGCTGCAGTGAGCAGTTATAAGTTTGTTCAGTTTCTGTGGTTAGGGTAAAGAGAGAGCTGACATAAGTAGATGTCTAATTCTGGTACTTTGGTAGCATTGTCACTTGTACCATAGTCATGTCCATCTCAAATAGGCTAGAAGAACACAGCAAAACAAATTAATTTAATAAAAACGTTGAACAAAAAATATGTCTCTTTAGTTTTGTTGTTGATGGTAAACTACACCAACATCAACACAATAAGAAGCTAATTATGAATATGAGATGACAGGCTTTAAATACTTACACTACCAGTCAAAAGTTTGGACACACCTTCTCTTTCATAGGTTTTTCTTTTTTTGTTTTGTTTTCTACATTGTAAAACAATACTGAATACCTCAAACTATGAAGCAACACATATACTGAATTAT
>JAQQZR010000008.1:7431037-7445274 GCA_030068235.1 Notoglanidium macrostoma | reverse complement strand
AGAGAGAGAGAGAGAGAGAGAGAGAAGAGAGGCTTAGTTTGAAATAAAAAATGGTGCTGCAGAGATATTTGTGCCTGTCCCTTAGTCTTATGGATAGTAATATGATATAATACTATATCTAAACAAAAATTAGGTTACAACTGAGAAGGTTTCCTTTTATCAATTATTACTTCTGAGAAATAAATACAAATTTTTGGAGATTCATATTTGTGCAAATCTTTGTGATTGTCCATTTAAATGCTCTTTAGAACCACATATGTCTTGCCCCCACAGGCAGGTCTTGCTGTACAGTAGCAGCTTGTTAGCAGCAGACGTCCATGTACAACCTTACCTTGGTTGAAAAAAAAAACTGGTTGTTGTTTATTCTTTTGAAGAGTATGGGATTTCACGATGTTATAGGGCAAGCACTTTTAGGAAGTGTTTTATCAACTTGGGGCTATTCAATGCTGGAAGATGGAACTTCTTTGATTCCATTTTTATACACACTTTGGGCTTCTCCAGCAGTAAGAATAATGAAGTTTTTCCACCACATGCTACTGGCTCAACTTGAATCAATTCTACTTGCTTTTAGTAATTTAGTAGTTACTTCGTTTTCTGCTGCAGATATAGTACCTCTTCAATGTAGCAGGTTGTCATGGCAATGACACATCTTCATCTTCACAGGGACATACAGGGTTAGGGTAAGTTATAATTATCTCAGTTTTAATTTTGTCATAATTTTTTCAGACAGTTTCATGATACTTCTTGTAAAATGTGCCCTGAAGCTTTAAGATGGGCTATAATGGGAGGGGTACTGGGAGACGACTTGTGTTGTTACTATGTTGAACTTATGTGGAGTTAGCCACTCTGTTACTGTTTTGGTAGATGTTGAGTGAAGACAGCATTTTGCACACTGTGATGGTGATAACTACTATTTTCATATAAAAATGTTACTTCATTAAGACCAATGCCATGTGTGTCCTGACTCATGACCTGTTAGAATCTAGGAACATTATGAAAGCTGCTACCAAGCCTAGCGAGTCAGAGTCCCTTGTTTCACAACTATGGTCACGAATGTGAAACTGGGACGGTAATACACTGTAATGAATTTTGCTGAAGGATATTTCTAGCTCCTAGCTGTAAAAACTCCCTTGAGAAGTTAGCTAGTGTCCGAATGTTCAAACAGATTTTCAGATATTTCATCTTGCCTATATTCATCGCAGCATAATGAACAGAGATTTTGCCATAATTTTCATTGTCAAATGTTTTTTCTTACATGTTGTACATACAGTTTGTAATGAAATAAAAATCCAACAATGAATTCTTGTCAACATTTTCATTGACAAAATGAACACTGGTGATAGTGATGAATCTCTCTGACCAATCAGTAGTTTGCAGTGTTTTTACATCACCTTTGGATATCACCTCAGCTCTCTCGGACCCTTGACGGAGGTGCTACCAAAAAGAAATACCAGGTACTAGGTATTAGGTAACTTTTGCTTGATGGAAAACCAAAAAAATCTAGTAGAGTTGATTCAAGTCAGTATCATGCAGTAGAAAAGGGCCAAAATTTTAACTCTCTGACTAATCTCTTCACTGTTCTCCATATTTAACTAGCTTATTATAAGCTATTATCAGGTTTGTTTAAGATTCTGTGAGGGTAGGGGTATCTTAGTCAAGCATTAAATCATAATGTCACTCTGACTTCCTGAAATATGTCAATACAAGGAATCAGCTCAAAGCTAAAAATGCATTTCATGGGAACTAAGATAGTGGGATTTCAGAATATAGCTGTTATTGTAGTACATCAATAACAAAATAATATTGACATAATTATTATATTTGTGTCACATTAGTACAAATGCATAAACTAGACATTTTGAATGCAATGGTAACACAAATTAAGCCATGTATATTTCTCGTCTCTTGTCCTGTCTCCTCACTGTAATCAGACATCCTACCTCTCAAAACATAAAATGGAAAATGCTCCTGTGTTTTCTTTGAGGTGATTAAGTGATTAAGGCTTGGTGCAGTTGTCCAGGCTTGGAGGTTTTGTGACTTGACACAGTGAACAGGCCTGCTGTGTGTGTGCGTGTTAGTGCACAGGCCTCAGGCCAGAGGGACTGTCCCCTGCTTCCCCCTCTGGATCTCTCCGTTGTCAGATTGGGGTTATTGATGGGACAGGCAGGCATTGGAGACCCCCTCTGATTCTGAACCAATGAATACGACACAGCTGGAAGGACTGTCCAGTGCTGGGCAAAGAGCAAATGATGTATATGTGCCAAGATATGGTGTGTGTGTGTGTGTGTGTGTGTGTGTGTGTGTGTGTCTGTCTGTCTGTCTGTCTGTCTGTCTGTCTGTTTGTCATCCATTCTGGGTGTTTGAGCTCAGACAAGCCATGTGTGGTATTTTAGATATGTATTCATGAGGACCAGAATTAAAGAATTTGAAGGCCCTTTCTTTTTCTGGACATTAACAGAAGCTCTTAAAACTTCTATCAATCCCTGTAAGCTAGTTAAAAATAATCACACATATTAACAAAATGTGGCAAAAAGATACATTTGTGCCTGGGAATGTTTTGGAATAGACACATGGGGTTCTGTAATGTTATTATGAAAATTACTGAAAAATGAACACGAGTGGTACTAGTTTATATAGAAAAATAGTGTCTTTGTACTCCCTCTGTGAAGAGGTTCTGTCTTAGTTAAGGGTTATATACCACACAAATAAATAAAGCACATAAGCTCTGGAAAGGAGATCAAAACAGTGTTTCAAAGTGATAGGGGAGGACAACTGGAAAAATTGCAAGTCCAAAAGTACCAGGCCAACTAGACTGAGGTCAGAGATACAACGTTATTGTTAGAAGATTTCAGAATTTCATTTATTCATCAAAGAATCCACATTATCCTGGTTGGGGTTGCAGTGGATCTGGAACCTATCTTGGGAACACTGGGTGTGAGGTGGGAATACACCCTGGATGAGACCCCAGATCATTTCAGGGCTCCATACACATGCAATGCTTTGTAACAATCAGATGTAAACCTGTTCCTTTAAGTTTTCCAACAGGGTAGAGGGTGCAGTTTCTCTGTAACATGACAAGCAGCATTTTTCATTTATTCATCTTCAGTAACTGCTTTATCCTGGTCAGGGACATGGGGAATATGGAGCGTATCCCGGGAACACTGAGTGCGATGCGGCAATACACTCTGGAAGGGATGCCAGTCTATCATAGGGCACAATGTACACACTCAATCACACGCTGCATTCTTTTGTCTTATTATCTTCAAGACAAAGAAAAATAAAAAGAGGGAAAGACTATTTTCAGCTACCATAATGTAAGTGATAACAAGAACTAACAGGTTTAAGGCCATTCCACAACAATAAAAAAACAAAAATGAACAAAAAGTACAATTTGTTATTTTATATAATCATATAAACGCATATGACATCTACCTACATATAAAATCATTGTTATTATTATTTCTGGCTTACTAGCTAGCGGGAGCATCTCTTTTCTAGTGTTATCTCCAGGCGTCTAGAAAAATTGGAACTTGAAAATGTTGTTGAAAAATTGGACAATGAAATATGGCAGAATTTGAATTCTTTAACATTTTCTCACCTCAGGGTGGTTCTGCATTCAAATTCATTGTGGTTAAAATAGGTAAAGTTTTTGATTGCTGATTTCACTGCCATTATAGACTGAGTGGCATAAAAGTTCACATCATTTTAACATTGTGCTATTTAGAATCAAATGTATTCAATGCATGCTGAATTAGAGGTGCAGTGATGATTTTTCTTCAATTGAAGCCCGAATGGGAATACAATAGCCTACAAATTAAATTTAAACAAAAATTTAAACAACAAAAATTTAAATTTTATACAACAAGGGTTGTGACATGGAAAGAAATAAGGGATTAATTTCTGTTTCCAGTTGTGTAGCTAGCTAATTAACATGCAGACACACTGTTTATTTAATATTATGACAATGTGAAACTATTTTTATGCTCTGAATTTGAAGAGCTTCAAACCTATGTTGCACCCAGCATGGTAGAACATAGTACCTATCTTCATTGTTTTAATCTGACATGAAGAACGCACTTTATTGTACAGTCTGTTACAGAATTCTTACTAGGATCATATCATGAAGTGTAACAATTAACAATCATACAAGACTGCTGGAATCACACATTATAAAACCAGCTTAAGATCAGATTTCATATTAAACTTATAATGAGTTATATTATTGTGATAAAGATAATAATCAGTCCAGGATTCACATTCTACAACATAAGGATGTACTGCTACTTCTCATAAGTCCTCAACATCCTTGCTGACGATATTTCAAGGTCATAGCTCCTGAATGCTACTGTTACTTTATGCAAGTCATATAAATATCTCAGATTGTTTAGTCATAGGAACTGGTGACCCAGACAAGTGCTAAGAAACAACAATCTGTGTAAGAATTTTTGCCATTTCAGCTGTGTTGTAAGAACAGTACATCAATATGCACTCAGCTAGCACCTGCATCCTTCCATCCCTTTTTCCATAACTTCCTTCTTGTCACCTAGGCCACCAGGTCTTGAACATAAGCTTGTGATCTGCTGATGTGATCTGACAGAACTGTCAGAGACCAGGTGGCATCCCCACCCTCCTCCCTTTTTCCAAATTTGGGGATGATGCACAGAGAATCTCTCCATCTCTGTCTCTTATGTTTTTTTTTTCTCTTCTCTTGTTCTTCCTTCACTGCAAGGGAGAGTTGCGGAGTGTCTTAATTTCCCTGTGCGCTTTTGCTCACTGTTCGCAGCATGACAGTGAAAAATGGTTCGTCAGCTTGGATCTCTTTGCTGGGCGACACAAGGCCAAACGACACAACATCTGGCGGCAAAGCACTGTCTCCGGGGTTTCTTGGCATGTGCTCCTGGCTGCTGTCTCTGCTCTGCCTCTCGTTTTATCTCTGCCCTTCCCCCCTTCTTTTTCTCCCTCTTTGACTCGTTCGCTCACTCCTCTCATCCCCCCCAGAGGTGTCGGGAAGCAACAGCAGGTCCAGGTGGGGCCTTTTTTGACTGTCCGATTCTTCAGTAATGTTGCCTAGGCAACCTAAATAGGATGTCACAGGCCTAAACTGTGTCCTTTAGGCCCATGACTGCACTGTGTTCTGCAATATAGAAGAATTACCTCCCCACATTATACAGGCAGACCTACTGAGTATATATACAAGCATTCAAACATGGACAAGCACTCAAATAATCAAATGATGAAGCAACGCTTGCATAGCTGTGCATAACACGGCTTGAGTATCATTTGAAAAATGGCCATCGCAATGTAAGTACCCTTATCCCCTCTTAAGTGCTCACATGTTGTGGTTTTTCAGAACACCTATAATTCATTAAGCAGTACCTAATGAGAGCAATTTTCATCAATGCTGAACTTGGTCTACAGAAATGCACAACACATTTTGACCCCATGCCTTGTTCGGGTGCAGTGGGTTCGTCAGCATTTTCTTCATTTCATGCAGGATCTGTGAAGAACTGTGAGGTTTTGTGCCTGTGCATGTGCTGAAAAGGAAATCTGGTTGCAACTACACCCCTATTAATCATTTCTTAGGATTTTTCTTACATCATGTACAGTACAATATCCTGTGTTCCTGTAACACTTTTCCTGTTTAACCCAAATATCCCTAATGTGATCCTAAAGCATGCCGATAATTTAAGGAGAAACACAGGAAAGGGTGGAGACAAGGATCAGCTTGTTCAGCCTGGTAAAGTGCAAGAGAGGCAGGAAGCCTGTTAAAGTGCAACCATGCAGGCTTTATGATCAGAAGAATTATACTATAGACCCTTTAGGGTGTTTGAGTGGCAGCTTTAAAAAAAATCGTCACATGGATCGTCTATTCATTTTGAATGCTGCTGTATAGTTCATACTGACATGGTCCTCATTTATCAAGCTGGATATGAACAAATTTATTTGTAATTTGTTTGTAGGAGCATTTACACAAGAAATGTGGTAATCATGAAAATCCAGTTAGTTGGAAAAATGTTTGTATCATACTAGAGCTCATGTGCAAATTTATGTTTAATGAAAATTTTGCAAAACTCAGTTGCTTCATATTAATCATTTGATAGAAAGCAATCCAAAACAAATCCATTAAGACAAATGAGACTAGCCATTCACTTAGGACAAAAGTAATGGTGCCCTATAAAAGAAAGAAGTTAGTATATGCTTATGGTAGTCAATGTGCTGCAATGGCTGAGCTGCATTAATGGAAGATTTAGTGCACACCGTGCTTAGGAGATCACTGTTTGGTTATTATTTTGTTATTTTCATATCTCTGTGAGCTTTGCCTTTTATGAGGTTTTGTGGGCATCGCTAAAAGTAAATCAGTTGTACCATGACCATTTGATCATTTATGGTTTATTGGCATTCAGTAATATGTGCATTTGAGTATGAAGAAAATCAGCATTAACAAACTTTTGGTGAGGGATTCTTAGTTCATTTTGTGCTACAAAAACATTTAAACACAACTTTGCTAAAGGATTCATAATCAAGACCCATGGAAAGTGCTGATGTTGTGAAGACAAGAAAGCCAAATTAACCAAATAAATTAAATACAACAATAATTTCAGATCCTAATAATAAATTCTTTTAGTTAGGCCTACTCCATTCGACATTGGCCTTTTTGGAATACAGACAGACTCCGATTTATTTCCATACTTTTTATGTCTACTCTTGTGGAAAAGAGACAGTGAAAGGGAGATAAATCAAGTTTGTGGTTTTCTTTCAGTGCGCTGCTCTTATAACTCAAGGAATAATGGCTTTATAAGCACCTAGCCAACACAGGGCAGGGTTTTGCTTGGCCCCATAAACGTTTAGCGTTTTATGAGGCAGCGCTGGAAGGATGTGATTGTTCCACTGGGACAGAACACTCAAACAGGAGGAGCAGAGCAGCACACTCGGAGTATCCCAGACACAGAGAAATACAGTGGTGTAGTAAACTTCATATCTACATGCCATAACACTATCCCACATGCAAGCAAATATAGCTTCAACACATGGATATATGTATACATAAAACATATAGGTACAGACTACTACAAGCACACTATTACAAGTTTAAAAAGTGCAGCAATGTTAGATTTATTCATACATAAAGCAACAGCAAATACTCAAACACTCACATGTACACAAGCACAGAGTAGAGTAAGCAGAGTATCAAGTGGAAAACAAGCTTTAATATCACACACAGACACACACACACACACACACACACACACACACACACACACACACACACACACACACATACACACACATACATACAGAGTACAGTAGCTAGAAAGCAGCTGAGACAGCACAAAGAGTTGAAAGGAGAATGAGAGGACGTTTTAAACACAATAGACTCCATGCTGGGTGCAGTTGTCACACAGCCCTTTATCAAACACACTCTTTGGGTTTACTTCCTGGGCCTAGTGTTGGATAAACACTTTACAAGACATTGCAGTGTGCAGAGAATGACAACTTTAATTTCAGTAAGGAGAGTTCAGTGTTTCAGCACCTTTCAGGAAATCCCTAACAGGAGCATGCAACAACAGATGTGAGAGTGAAGTGGGTAAATGTTAATGTTTCAATCTCCTAAATAACTATTTTATTTCTATTAATATTTTATAATACATAACAACTTCCTCCTGCCATCAGTACCGCTTATCATTCAGGGTCTCAGGGAAGCTGGAGCCAATCCCAGCTACTGTGGGTGAGAGGCAGGGTACAACAATCTATCATAGGGCTAACACAAAGACAAACAATCATTCACATCTATGGGCAATTTAGAGTAGCCAGTTAGGCTAATCTGTCTTTGAACTGTGGGAGGAAACCGTAGCTCCCAGAGGAAACCCACACAGGAGGAGGACATGCAAACTCCACACAGAAAGGCTCCTGTTGGCTGGCAGGTTCAAACCCAGAACCTTATTGCTGTGAGATGACAGTGCTAACCACTGCACCACATTACATGTCAACTTTTAGGTTTACAAATTTGATTTAGGTGTGGAAGCTCCATGCTGGAAACTACACCTGAATCACTAACCATAATAAAAGCAAACCAGCAGCACAGGCTGTATTCAAGAAAGAAATTCACTCGGTGGAAATGGTATATATTTACTGCTAACAAATGAACCTACAGGAAGTCTGTGGCAAACTAGCACATCACAAACATAAAATTAAATTACAGCATTACAAACAAAAAATAATTGTGTTAAGTAACCAATTTGCCACTCATAATGGTGTAAACTGAGGTTAAACATTTTGTATTACAGTTGTATGCATTGTTTTTAATGTGTTAAATTGTCTTTGAAATTAGAGTGGAAACAGATTAGGCTAAAAGGACCCTACAAAATGGTAATGGAATAAATATACATAGCAATGCCAGGCTACAGCAGAAAGGCTACATTTCATGGTGGATAAAAGAAGGTGAACAGCACAATCCCAGTACAAACTAAATGTAAATGTTATGAAGATGTATAGCCTAACACTAAAAGCAATGCTACTAACACGGTAGCATCTAATTTCACATAATAATAAATCACAGTTGGTCTGTGACTAAAGATTAGCCACAGATAACTAGCTAAATATGTAGCATTAATATTCTAAGTGCATTATTATTAAGAACAAAACATTTTAACACGCACACACACAAGAATTCATACAAAAGGTTTTTAGGAGTCTACTCCATTCTTCTTTTCAGACCATGGGTTTGATAATGTAATGGGAGCAGTATGCTTATGCCATTATAGTGCATAATGGCATTTTTAACAGTTTGTATATATTTTAATATCCATTACCTGACTTATTACCTGATGGTCGAAATCAGTTTGTTTTTAGAGTGGTGAGTGACGAAAAGATTTCAACACATTTCACCTCATATTTGGTCATCAATACAACTGGTCGAATACTGGTAGAATTTCTTTAGATGTGTCAATATTGTTGCTTATTTTCACATTTTGAAAGGTAAAAATAATTAATACTGTGTATAAAACATAGCAATTCTGACTTTCAAAAATAATTTACAAGCTTTTTGCCAAAGGTTGTAAGAAATCCATTCTTTCACAGAACAAACATAACAAATTGTAGCCTCACCATAATAAAATGTATTCTAACATAACCACACACAAAAAATCCCCTCCCCCTTTAGGTGTAAAGAGATGCATGCTGAAACATTGACTGCGAGACTGGTGGGAGAATATGCTGGTGTGTTTTGATGTGTGTGTGTGCGTACACGTGTGTGAAAGAACGAGACAGCGGAACTCAATCAGGGCTGGGTCGTGCAGGTTCAGGGTGGCAATACAGCAGCAGTGCAGTGCTGAAAAATCTGAGGTGACAGTTCATTTTCGCTGCTGACAGTATTTGTCGCTCTCACTCGCCTGTTCCCTTGCTGCTCGCCCTGCCAACAGTAACTGCACCAGCAACCATTACTGTGACAGCAGAGTGGAGGCGGGACCTTATCCCTTATCTAGTGACAGCACTCTTCAGGGACCAATTGCTTGAGCCGCACTCATATGTGTCAGACAGGATTTAGGATTTGGAGTGATGCCAAAAAAAATTAATTGTTGGTAAAAGGTAGAGTTGATATGTCCCTGTTATATTATATAAAGGACATGTATATGACCTTTTATTATATAAAGTACATATTCAGTCAGCTCTAGAATTATTGGTAACCTTGGTAATGATAGGCAAAAAAAGGTATGTGTGGTTAATTTGCTTAGTCTCACATTTAAATATAACAGACACCCAACCATACTGAAGTAAATTTATTCTAATAAAGAGATTCAGTTACTGTTCACATCAAACATCAGAATGGGGGAAAAGCTGATCAGTGACTTTAAACGTGACATGGTTGTTGTTGCCAGACAAGCTAGTTTGAAAATTTCACACACACAACTGAACCTAGAGTTTGCACAGAATTGTGCAACAAAAAAAACATCAAGTGGTTTCAGAATTGTTTAAGCTGACAGAAAAGTTCAGTACTTCAAATGACCACAATATACAATAGTGATGACCAGAAGCATCTCAGAACTCACAATACACCAATCCATCAGGTGGATGGGCTGCAGTAGAAGAAGCCCAATTTGGGTTCCATTCTGGTCAGGAATACTCCAGTTCTGTCAGATTTACTGGAATCTGACACTACAGTGGGCGCAGGCTCACCGAAGCTGGACAACTGAAGACTGGAAACACATCACCTGGTATGATGAATCTCTATTTCTGATGTGACATGCAGACGGAAGGGTCAGAATTTGCCATCAACAGCATGAGTCCAGCATGAATATAACTTGCCTTGTGTCAACAGTTCAGGTTGATGGAGGTGGTGTAATGGTGTGTGGAAGGTTTTCTTGGCACACTTAATAGGCCCCATAACAGCAAACAAGCACTGTTTGATTATTCCTGCTGGCCACAAGTTAACCATCTTATAACAGATATATGCATAATAATGCACCATGTCACAAAGTCATCACAAACTGATTCCATGTTTATGACAATGATGTCACTCAACTTCTAAGGTGTCCCCAGTCACCATATCTGAATCCAATAGAGCATCTTTGTGATGTGGTAGAATGCGTGATTCATAGCACAAATGTGCAACTGACAAATCCGCAACAATTATGCGGTGTCATCCTCATGACAATATGGACCAGAATCGCAAAAATGTTTCCAACACCTTGTGGAATCCATGAAGCAAGAATTGAAGCTCTTGTGAAAGCAAAACTGGGTACCCAGAATTAGAATGGTGTTTCAAATAAAGTGGCCGCTAAGTAGATATTTAACAAACTATTTGTGCTCCTAGAAATTCTTATAAATAAAACATAACTGAAGCAAGTTCAAATGTATTTTATTTACTGTTTAAGGTTCACCTGAGTGAGACCTCTTAAATTGTAATCTATGGCTTCCTACTTTACTGGGCTATAATGATGACAGAGGCCAAGTTATGCTATTCATTCATCAAAACAGAGAACAGTAAAGAAAACAAAAACAAAAATGAAATGAAATAAAAGTGGGCTGACCTTAAATATGGCAGATAAGAGGCAAAAATCACAATTTTTTTTGTTTACTGAGAAAAAATTGTTTAAATTAAAGGTTAGATATGTCTCATACTTTCAGTTTTCATAACTATTTTTACTCATCTTTACCTAGGGTACTAATAATTCTGGAGGCCTACAAATGTCAGATATGCGGGTTTCCACTAGATGACGAATAGTCCTTTGCTATTAACAGCATTTATGCTTTAGCAGGAGATTTTTGATGAAAGCACTCTTGAGCTGCATTCTTTCGAATTATTGATGGCAGTGAGTGCTAGTCTTATGAATAACAAAAACAAAAAGCCACAGAATGATGACTGCTTGCTCTCCCTCTCATACACTCTCTATTTCAATATCACTCTCACTGGGTGCATGGCCAGTCCAATGGAGTGACACCTCAGTAAACAAGAGTGGACTGGCGTCGGCGTGGCAACGAATGGCCCTTAATTTGCATGCTAATTGTGCAATGTGTGTTGGATGATTGTTTTGGGCTGGATCAATGCTAAGAACCTCAGGATTGCACCCAATTACATGAAACATATTCCCAGAGAAACCTGCCTGCCATGAGGGTTGATTATTTGGGTGTGTATAGAAAATTATGTACATACAAAATATGTACAGGGCTTGCCATCAAAATGAGCACAAAGCTGATTGCACAAAGTTGCACAGCATGAAATCATACAAACACATCATGACAATTTAAGAGTTCCATCTGTATATAGGACAAATTGTCTGCTTCCAGTAATGGAAAATCATGTAAATACGAAGTGTTTCTCTCCAGTAACAAGCCATTTTCAATTTCCTTTGCTGCAAATATCTTTTTGTGATCACATGACAGAGAGTGAGCATCTAAAATTGATCTGCCTTTGCTCTGAGACTGATGTCAGACTCAGAGCTCCCCACTTGCCTAGATGTCATATGCATGAATACATTTTCTTCCATGCACTAGTTCCTGTATTGGAGACGCATGGTCAGTCTCGAAGATCATCAAGCTGTGTCTCACTAAGGCATCCCATTCATTTGTAATGGGACTCAATAGCCAGACCATCCATCCATATTGGTCAATGCTTCATTAGCTGTGTCCTCTAAAGCAGGGAGTGAGCTCTACAGGAAAACAGAGCACAATCATGCTCCACAAAATCATTGCTGATTGCTGATCAGTGGTTCTAATACAGCAGCCTAGGCTTGATGCCACAGACAGGTTGTAAAATTTACCATGTCTACAAGTACAGGTATATCCTGTACATTGTCTAGCAGACCCAGATGCATAGTAACATATAGGTCAGTACTGCATGGCTCTCAATAAAACATCAACTCAGAGGTGGACTGATGGAGACTGTTAAAGGTTGCTTCAAATTCACATCCCTCTTCATGTGGCTAGCACTGATCGGTCCCCTCTCCCCCATTTTAGGAATCAATTCTGAACTCAAACAATGCCTGTGTGGCCTTAACTGCAAAAGGTATCTACTGTTTTTTGCAGAGTAGGTCAGGAATTTGAATTTAAAAGCTGAAGGCATGAGTGGGTTTAGTGTAGTAGTGTGGTAGAACTGAAAATCTATATGTCATCTGAAGGTGAATATTGTTTTTTTCTCCTTTGGTTTGTCCTCTCGCTCTCTCTCTCACACACACACACACACATACACACACACATACTTACTTTGCAGGTCAGGCCCTGCTGTATTGTTGCCATGGAAACCCCTGTAATGTGGAGAAAGAGCCTTTTCAAAATCCCTTCACCCTGTCTCCTCCATTTCCTCTTTTTACTCTTCATCTCTTCATCTCTCACACCCATTTTCTATTTCTTTTACTTTTGCATAATGTATAGAGATTAGTCACATAGATTTGAGACATATTACCTGCGTCTCCCTGTTCAAAAACCGCTAAAAAAGTGCACAATGATTTGGAGAAATACAATATATGTATTTGTGAATACCTGAGTTCCCCAATGTAGAGCATAAACCTTATGTAAATCATGCACCCTACAATATACCAATATGGATGTATTGTTTTTTGTAATAACACATTCTCAAACATAAAAATAGCTTGTGAGGCCTTCAACCTGCATTAGTCTGTAGATTTACTCACCTGCATTCAGTGACATAGAGACTTTCCTCTTTTATTATTTTTGTTATTTTGACTTTCCTTTGGCTGTTTCAATGTGCAATTGTTTCACATCAACCTCCCAAAAAATGCCAATAAGATAATGGCATTGTAAATTGTCATCACTAACTACACATGTCACTAACATTTACAAATAGGGAGTAAAGCTTGCGAAGTATACGCTTAAGAAAATATTAACAGGTTGCTGTGATGCCACCTTGATGCAAAGTGGAGCTAATTATTTTTCTGTAAATGCACAGCCAGGAGTACTTTACTCCACTTGTAAAGAAACAACATGAATTTTTTTTTTACTAATTATAGTTACTTAATTTAATGTTGTGAAACAAATTAGTCCCTGTTATCACTTATGTTATAGAAGCTATTAAAAAACTGATGACCATCATACACCAAAAGGTTTAAAGGAACATTACATTTGACTTTTACAAATGTCACTTAGCCTATACATTTTTAATTTGTATAAGGATATCACACTGTCTAGGACTGCCAAGGATTACCTGTTTGGCTACACTAAATGATGCTGAGCATTTGCCGCACAAGTTCCAGTCAGTCAATGACTACAGAAATTATAACTTTTATACCATGATAATCACGTGAATATCTTTCCATTCCACACTTCTAGCTAACTCATATTTCCAAATAACATCCTCCTGTATCCAGATTCATAGTGACTTCAAGAAAACAGTGATGAGGTCTTCTTCATTGTAACAGAAGCAGTCAGCCATTTTGGATCCAGCTTATCCTTATTTGGCTGTGTAAGTACTTATCACTCCACCATCTTGGCTCAGCACTTCCCTCTTCCCAGTCTGTTACACGGTCTCGTCCCACATGATGTCACAGTCAGTGACAGCACTCCAAGGCTCAGGCTGCTGAACAGAGACTGATGAGTGAGTGAGACAGAGAGAGAGAGAGAGAGAGGAGAGAGAGAGAGAGAGAGAGGAGAGAGAGAGAGAGAGAGAGGAGAGAGAGAGGAGAGAGAGAGGAGAGAGAGAGAGAGAGAGAGAGAGAGAGAGAGAAAGCCCTTTTTTGTTTTTAAAAATGAACCCCTAATTCACGGAGGATGTTTAACCGGAGAAC
>JAQQZR010000008.1:7402922-7423131 GCA_030068235.1 Notoglanidium macrostoma | reverse complement strand
CCCCCCCCCCCCCCCCCCCCCAGACACACACACACACCTACACACACACACACACACACACACACACAAACATTGTATGGCACACTTCTAAAAGATAAAAACATACCTCACGCAAACATCATTTATAAAACAGCATGTATAAAACAGCATGTATAAAACAGCATTTAAGACATTTATTGGTTGAACTGCTCAAAACCTGAAAGTTCACACATGCAGAGGTAAAATAAAAGGCTGTTTGTTAAATACTTTAGAATGTTAGCTGTGTCAACTACTTCTCAGTTAACCTGTCATTGACTGTCGACAGCTCAGCACCCGCCACATTTTTCCCCTCAAGCCAAAAAAGTATGAGAAATGTTCGGTTTTATCATACCCTTCTCCTCAGTTTTTGAAGCTAACTCAAAACAGGGGAAATGGTAATCATCAGAAGACATGTGGAGCGATGTGCAACTGAACTTTTCCACCGGATTGCACCACGATGTGAAGGCCAGGCGGCCCCCTTTGTCCTGGCAGGGAATGATGGAGTGAGTGTGGCCCTAATGGAAGGGTCATAGAGAGTTCAGAAAGGGAGCGATGGCTGATGTGGAGCATGCGCACCAGCATGGCACTCCACTACAAGCTCGTCCAGCTGCCACAGCTTGAGTGATGAGCCTAGACGAGCTCTCATGCACTCTTCGCACTGATCCCACTGGCTCTGCTAAGGCCCTCTGGCAGGAAGCCAGGAGTGTGAGAACCCTTCTCCAAAATGGCCTCTGCATGACAACTCGGCAAAAAAAAATCAATACCCTGCACTTTGGGTCCAGCGTTGTCAGTCAAATGCACCTACTCAATTGTTCACTTTGTATGCCTTCTTCAATATCTACTTTTAGTATGGCTTTATACTTTCATACCATATAACCTTTTAAAATTTTAGAACGTGCATTCTTAAAAGGGAAAATTATTGCTGAAGGTCAAATTCAACAAGAAAAATGTAGGTAATATTTATTGTTAAAAGTGCCTAGCCTGTTCTGCTCCATCAACGTCAGTCTCTCGAAGATACACAGTACTGTGCAAAATTCTTAGACACGTGCAAAATATGCTGTAAACATGACTTTAAAAGTCATGAAATTAAATCTTTCTACTTAAAAGAAAAATACTACAATGTGTATAACAAACAAAGTAAATATTTCTTGTGATGACCTTTTGCTTTCTTTCTTAAATAGTAGTCCCAGGTACAATTTGAGCAGATTTATAAGGAAATGATCTGGTAAGTTTTACTGAGCATCTTGGAGAATCGGCCACAGTTCCTCTGGAGGCTTTTGACTTGCTTTTTATTTAACATGCAAAACCAATTTATGTTTTTATTATAATATTTTCTGGAAATGTTTGGAAATCTAAAATATTTTTGGACTGACTCCATAATTCAGAATTCATGAAATAATTAACAATAACAAAATTTGTCTAGGGGCCTAAGACAATTCTTCTATATTCTGGTGTATACTGAGCCAGATTAGTCCTACACACTGCAAAGGACTACAAAGGAATGAGGTGATAACATTTCTTTTTAGTCCTTTATTTAAAAAAACAAAACAAAGCAAAACTATTTTTAACTACGTATGACTTGTAGTTACATTAATCTCAGGTTAAACGTTGACGGTTTTACTAGGACGTATTAGGGCACAAATGCAGACACCAAGTTGAGTAGTTTATGATGACTCAAATTAATGGTTTAGGAAAAAAATAAACGTACAGAAATTTTCCACCCAAATGTTCTCAATCAGCCAAGACATGCTCGGTGACCACATTTGCTCCTCTATATTGCTCTGCAGCCTAACGTTGGTTATGAGACTAACATTGCTAACAACTAATGAAAGCACCATGCAAACTGCATGCAAAAGCCTTATCGCTTCAGTGCAAAACCAAAGAAGCTGAAGAAAATTTGGACAGCAAACATATCTTGGCTGATGGACGGCGTTTGAGGGAAGGGGAGAATTTGTGTAAATTTGATTTGCCCTGAACCGTTCCTTTAAAGCTCTATTACTGAGCCACCACATTTCAGTGGCATTTAGGTTGTAATTTGAATGAGTTCAGCCTGACGCACCACTTCTTCCTCGTGTCGTTTGGCTCTTTGCCAGGTGATGTCAATTTGCAGGCAACCTGAGGGGATGTAACAGCAGCAGAGGGAGCACAAGCTTCTAACATTACAACTTTACAGACATTCATTGATAGAACATTCTTCCAGCAGAACACATGATGCACAGGACAGGACAAAGAAAGTAAACTAGTATGCATGCGTGTGGTTGTAAGTGAGAAAAAGAGAAGAGGATCACTTGTGTAAGAGACACTGGTGCCTGTTTAAGTGTTCAAATTGTTTATAGGAATGATACTGTGATCCATTTTAGCAAGGGAACATTATGGATCACGCAGTCTTCCATATATTATAAGTATGCTTAGATCTGTATGTGTGTGTGTGTGTGTGTGTGTGTGTGTGTGTGTGTGTGTGTGTGTGTGTGTGTGTGTGTTTAACTCAACCTGAAGGGAGGTCTCCAACTGTTTTATGGGACACTATTCATCACTTACACACATCTCCCAGACTCCAAAGCTCACAGCACTGAGCAGTTACTGGAGTATGGTTTATTATATGAGTGTTAATGTGCTACATTTATGAGTTGGTCAGGCCCTGGACTGTAAATCTAGCACCTTTTACTACCTGGATCACATAATAGGATATAATCACTGTGAGAATATCCCCAATAATAGCTAGGATAATGTTTGTAGTTTTAGTAATGCCAATATCACTAAAACATATAGGCCAATAATAAAGCACAATAAAATAAAAATTATAAAGCATTAAAACCATGTACTAGGCCACTGATATGGACACTTCTACCAATGCAAATGGAAATGTCTCATCAGGGAGTGTTTGTACAGTGAGCAAGTGACACTTTAATGGCACAGTCATTGCCCCCATTTTTTCCATTAATCATCCCAATCATTTTGACTTATGAATTATGATACATTACATCTCCCTCTACTTTTTCCCCCCATTACCCACCAGTTAGACATGAGAAACATGAGAAGAAGAAGAACGAGTGCTAATCAAGGCTTAGCCTGTAGCTCCCCAGAATCCATCGGGAGATGTCAAGGCCTAACCATATGATGAATATCGTCTTTTTTAATGACCAACAAAAGAAATATCAACTACAATGTAAAACTGTCAAAAGCTAATAAAGGTTTCAGCCAAGATTAAATCAGGCAGACGTCAGACACGTTGGCCTTTTGGACAGCCTACACCTGCCCAGGCAAGAGCACAGATTTCCTAAAAGTTGGCACTAAGAAGGTAGGTTTTGGATGGCAACAATTTGGTATTACTTTTGGTTAAAAAGCTCAATTTAGCACTCCAAACCTTAGCATATTTAGTGGTCACTGTTTATCCAGGAAACTGTATTTCATTTTACATTTAAAACCCATACGCTACAGACTAAACCAAGAAGAGAGAGAACTCTACGCATTTTATTTTTGACCATCTGGATCTGTATTCCAAGAAGCAATGACAGAAATTGCAAAAGAGACTCCAAGAGACACAATTAAAAAGAAATAGGTTCAGGTCTTGCCAGTATTGGAGTCAGCAAAAATTTGGACAGACAACTTTCCAGTCTCTGATATAAACAGAGAGGAGAATAGGATTGATTTCAGATGAGTTAGGCCTTGTCAGTCATACTATGCTCTGTAAACAGACTTTCACTCATCGCTTCATCAGTGGATCTCATTGACATTACATAAACAACATAAATAAAGGCTTTTATAAGATACAGACCATACCCTTACAGGTCACACGTGAATGCTACTCAATATGCAATAGTCAAGAAAAGCATTTTTATGTACATTTCCTTACTTGTCAACTGAGTTAGTTTTGCATGGCAGGTGAAAGTTTTGCATGAGTGAATGTTTGATATATGACAGATTGCAAATGATAACGTGCATTAATGCATTGTTGGTGTCTGTCTGTTTCTATCATATAGTACGTTTCCATTTCCTTTTGCTTAGTGTATGCAGTTGTCTCCATCCTCTTATGTGATCACATGTAAATGTCACTGCTTGTGTCCTCTGCATGCATAGAAATTTTCTGCAAATATTATTCATGCCATACACATACATGCATGCACACACTCATGCACAAAGACACCAACACATACATGCAACTACACCCACCCACACACACACACACTTTTGCACATTTATACACAGTCACTAATCATGTGTGCTGTGTTTTTTGATTAGAGTCAGGGCTGTTTTACATCACACTAATTTTAGCTCAACTAGGTCAGTGGAGTCATTCTTCTTTCCAGCTTCTCTGCTCCACTCAGAGGGGGAACGAGAGAGAGAGAGTGAATTGCTATTTTGCAACTTCTCATATGGGGCTGTTTTGTGGAATTGTTTTTGCCTCTGTGTCAAACTCATACAAGCCGTGTACATGACAGTCTTTAAATCCAGAAGGGCCGTCCTCATTCTATCTCCTTTTTTCCAGAGGAGCAGAGGAGGACATGGTTCCTTCTCTTTCACTGCTCTCTCCTTCTCACTCCCTATCCTCTTACTTCCATCCCTCATGTTTCTCTTTCTCACTCCCTCTCAGCAGTCATTTTAACGATGATCTTTAACCTCCAGCCTGTGAGAGCCAGACACGAGAAGTACTTTGTCATTCTTTCTCTTCGTTTACATTTCTTCATCTTCTGCAATCTATCTCTCTCTGACTCTGCAATTCATCTCTCTTGTTCCTCTCTCTGTCTGTCGCTCGTTAAGACAGTACAGCAAGTCCACAGTAAGCTTTTATTGTCTACCAAACAGTGATAACTACCAGTATCTATTTCCAGTACATACGTTAACCATCATTGTAAATAAATAAATAAAGGGGAAAAAAACAGTTACTCACTCTTATAGCTAAACTGGACAATCAGACCCATTATAGGCTCATTAAGTAACCTTTATGGCTTCAGTGTATAGTTCAAACTGGTTTCTTTTATAGACTTACAGACACAAAAACCTTTTTGTTCCATTTTGTTTTTTCAATGTCATTTGTTTGTCAATGGCACAGATCCTTGCTAAAGTGCCTCATTTGTTTAAGAATGCATTGCTAAATTCTTGTCAAATATACTGACAGGCTAATTAATGAAACAGTTCAGGCAAAAAAAAATGGATTTACAAATGTTCCCTTTAAAACAATTGCAGTCAATCAACCAAGGTATATTTTATGAGTCAAGTGTACTCTTTTAGTTACTTTTTCTTTATGAACCTTAAAGTTGTTAACAAGTAAGGGGTGCTTACAGCTATCGAAGTTCCAACTGCCTGTAACCTAAATCACCACTTCTGATCTTAAGAAGACTCGCTTATCAGGTTCCTGACACTGCACGGCATACTGATGTTTGTAACAATGGACAAAAGTATGCTGCATAGCTAAAAACAGAAGCAGCCACCATCTTGAAGCCGGTTTCACCTTCTTCCCCACTTAGCATATCATTTAGATCTAGGCAGGAAGTGTAGCCCGATATATAATGTTTGTTGTATGACAGATGGTGAATGTTAATGTTCACTAATGCATTTTTGGTGTCTGTAGCATGTTTCCACCCCCACCACCATTTCACCCGCAGACTGTCTACTGTTTGCATCTATGCCTGTCATTTTAGCAGAACACATTTACATGTGGGTGTTTCTGTTCACATAGTCTGCATGCTTTAAAATGGTCTGCTAACACTAGCCACTAGCAGCTAATATCCAATTATTCTGCTCTTATGGACTCATAACTACTTATGGCCTCATATTATTTAGCTAAAATATGTCTTCTAAACTGATGTAAAAAAAACCACACATATATTTCTTTATTTAGAAAGACTGACACCGTTTGACTAGAATCTTTGTCAAAGTCATAATGAAGATAGTGTTGAGTTGGCTTTTCTACCCGTTTGCCCTTCATAATTAGAAAACAGGGATCAGGTGTGTCTTCTTAGGCAGGTCACTCATTAGTCACAAAGAGAACATGCTGAGTCACATACTTCACTGTTAACTACATAAACATACAGTTTTCAAAAGCTACTTCAACAATAAAAACATGAAGCACACACACACATCTACATAGTCAATACATCAAAAAAGAAAAATTTGGACATGAAGTAAATGCGGTTTGATAAACTATATTTATGAGAAGAGGAAAATTGCACACATTTCATTTTAGGTGAACTCTTCCTTTACGACTTTGATTGAAATTTACATTCTTGAAACAAGGAAATACTTGTGAAAGTTTCCTGTGTTCAACATAGTGTTACCAGAATGGCTTTAGAGATGATTTGATGGAAACCCATGAAGAAATAAATCTGTATTCAAGCATTTTCTTTCAAATTTGTTGGAAAATATCAGTTACCCTTTTGAAAATTTGATCAGAGGCTGCATGTCATAAGGTTACAAGGTGAAAAGCCACTCTAGAAGTAAAGACAAAATGCTGATAAGTGGCCAAGGTTTAAAGACATCCATTCAACCATTATCTATACCACTGAGTCCACTGAGGCAAAATGGATTCTGGATTGTTGTAGAGTCTCTACACCAACAAGCAGAGAACCTAAACAAGAGATACATTGCGTAGTGTGTAGCTATTTACTTGCAAACTCATCATCACAGCCCTTGCAGTCATTCTCACGAGCGAAACTGAAAACTACTATGGCTAATATAATAAGATAAATGACAACACAAAAGATTAACCAAAAAGAGGGCACATTAGCTGTAGCAAGTTCTATATAGATAGCTACACTTGGTGTTGCATTCTGTTTGTTGAAATCTCAGTACCAATGTCATCTTAAATTACATTCTCAACTCACATTTAGTCCCAGTCACACCTGTTTTTACCCTGCTGACATAGAAAAAACTGTTTACAAAACAGTTTACTAATACAATGCTAACGTTCAAGAGTCTTACGATATCCCTGAACTTACCATATACTAATAACCACAGACCACAAAATCAATAGTACCTAGTCTGGCATTTGAAAAGTTTATCTTAATCATGTGCTGATATACATCGGTGAAATTACAAGCCTTGGAAAATGATTGTTCTGCTACATGCCGTGTTTCATTGCCTTAGTGAGCACATGCAGAATATATTTAAACCACTCCAGTAACTACAGATTGATGGACACTTTGGAAGAGTCTTTAAAAATTTAGTTGCCATGGGTCTATATGCCTTCACAGGGAGCCTGTTAGAAGGACAAAGAAATTCAATCAAAATTGTGCAATCCCGCAGGCTGATTAAATGGGCTATTATAATGACAGCCTTGCTTTATAATTGTGTAGGCCACAATATCATGACCGCATGGTGATATGATCACTACTCTACAAACATCAGGGTTCAAAGGAACAGAAATCTAGAACCTCGCTTTCTCAGTTTTAATTCTATACCATTTGAATGTAGAGATTTTATCTATGTGAAAACACATAGATAGAGTTTAGAGATTAGAGATACCACCATGAGAAACTAACACCATTGAAAATGGGTATAGTGATGGTTTTAGAAAGTGTTTGGATTTGTTTCTGTCACAAGAAGCTAATGAAGACACTGGTAAAATGTAATGGAGATAAAAATTTGTCTGTTTTCATGATCCCAGGACCTATGACTGTTTCAGCTATGAATATTTGAAATAGTTCATTTCTTCACCCCTCAGGTCAATCCGACTTTAATACAGTTGTGAATATAATTGTTGTATGGTGTTCCTTTTCAGTAACCACTTTAATCTGATCACTCTGGATCCAGAGCCTATCCTGGACACTGGGTATAAGGTGGGACTACTCCCTGTGATTAGAACACTAGTCCATCACAGGGCACTGTCCAAATATATTCACACAGTCATTGACACCTAGAAATTTTGTCTCATGATCCATCATTGGGAGCTGGAAGGAAACCCACATAAATAAAGGGAAAGGATTTGAAATTGCATCCTGCGCCACTCCAAATGATCTTCATTTTCACTTAAAAAAAGACACAACTACAAAATTTCATGTTTATAAAATACATAATTACCCCACTTTTTAGCAAAAGAATTCAAATGAGTGATTTTCCTCCACCCCTCCCTCAAAAATCATAATAAATGTCACTGAAATTGAACCTTTTTAATTACAGTGCAGAGTACAGAGCACATAGAAAACTGGAGCAGGTAGTCAGTGCTGTGCCAATCATCCCCTAACCAGGAGAGCAATGACAGTTATTAAACAATCCTCTCCAGTCTAGAATTGTGAAGCAGGCCATATCAAACACTAAAACCAGAGAGTCTGACAGGTTTAGTCATATCCTGTATAGCTCTTTATCACATTAGATACTGACACAATGCAAAATCATAACAAATTATACAACTCAGTGTAGGTATCAACCATATTACTTGGTATTTAGTATATTTTCTCCTGCTGGTGGTACAGATGGAGGTTGACGTTTGACATTGTTTAGTCTCACTCACACGAGACATCCTCGCATTACAGTCTGTAAATGCAGAACACTTTATGAACGAGATTGTGTCTGAGTGCGTCTCATTGCTCTCAACCCTAAGCAACGGCCACCACATGTAACTAAAGCTTCGCGAAAAAGATTGCTATTACAGCAAAAGCCCATTTCACTCCCCACAGAGAGTTCCTAAAGTCCAGCCAACACGTAAAGCTAAGCTAAAGAGCCTACATTAAACACAGACATAAAGGAGAAAAAAAAACGGAAGAGGGTTTCCTTCCGCTTCCAAACCCACTGCGGGAAAAACATGAAGCTTGCAGCAGCCTCTTGACTGATGACGCCAAGCTAAATCACACCACTTCCTGTCACAGCCCTGGCTGCGATGCCGGGGTTGTGAATTATTATGATGCATTATTAAACTCTAGCTCTACATGACATCACGTTGTCTGCCAAATTACGCCTGAGTGATTGTTTTATCTCGTTAATTAATCTTGGTAATTCATATGTCGGGCCTCTGTTTTTGAGCCATGCTGAATCTGTAAGTGCTGCTACACACAGATGCCGGGTTATCCAGACTTTTGCATTTGGGTGCTGCAGTCGGTTTGATAAATTATGGAGTCTGGTGTTTTACAGTTCCCAAGTTTAAGATCTATTATTTTACTCCACCAGTTAAAGGCAACAGATGGGCTTTCTTGAGTGCGAGTATTGTTATAACTGTGTGTGATGTGTATATATGTGTGTTTGTGTGTGTGTCAAATTCTCCATCAGGAGTCATATTTGTGCTTTGCTTTCATGGAGCTGTTATTGTAATCTGATATGGCAGAGGATTCATTGCCAATTCATGGCCTTGACTGAAGAAACTTAGCACACTGCACTGTCCCCTAATGGAAAGTAAGCGTAACAGCAACACAAATCTCCCATCCCCCTTTCTGGCTTCCAGCATGGGTACCTAGCATGAGCTTTGAGTGATCATACAGGATTATTATCTATATATAATGCACAAAAAAGAAACAAATGCACAATCTATCCTTAAAAATCCAACACGATGCTACAGAATTCACCTCATGCAAAAAATGAATGCGTTAAAAAAAAAGTCTTCACTTCAAAACCCTCAATGGTATGCACTCTGGTGTTATTTTTGCTCAGTCAAGCATACACACCTATGGCTGTTTAGCTACAGATATTTATAGTGTCATCACATACTGTATTTTCACACATGTCCATCATTTTTTCAATCCCTTATAAAGTATTTCCATATTCAGTAATTTTTCCAAATCAGAGACTAATGCTCTTACCAACTCTCCTACACAGAATATGGGCTGCATTTGCATGGCACAGCTGTTTTGCATGCTAGATTCATTAATCCTCACATGTAAAGGAATAAAGGACGATCCTTCCTGGCTACATTATGTAGTATGCAGTGTTTTAGTTTGGACTCCTTAAGAATCTCACTTATCATAGGCATGCCATCCATGTGTCATAATTCTCACCCCATTGTAAAATACAGTAGATGTACCTGGAGATGCCAGAGAAACTGGGTCATGTATGATTGGGCCATGTGTGCGCATGGGGAGTAATACACACTCAGCTTTAACACATATTCATCTATAACAATTTCTGCCACTGGAAGTATCTTGGTGAATATTCTATGATTCCAGAAATACAAATTAATACATTATACAATGTTGTCTGTGAAATGGACAACAATTGCACAGCAAGAGCTTTAAAACACATTTGTGATGCTAAGCATTAAATTACAAATACACAATAAGTTATAAGAATTAACAGATAATAAAATAAACAGAGTGCCAAATATTAAAACATTAAATTGGTGTTAAACTGATTTTCCTATAACTTTAATCTCCAGTCCCAGGGATGGGTGCAGGCCAGTATTTTTTTTATTTATTTGCACTTTATATCAGGTCAGTATTACATTGGAGAGCACAAATAAACCCAGTGACAGTAAATAAACTAAGGAGTCATTTTTATTACATAACAATAACCAGCATTACATGTTTGATCCAGTACATGAAAGAGGAGCTGCAACATAGAAACGAACAAGTTGAGGCATGACGAGTAGAGGTGTACAGTTTGGTCATTTTGATTTTGTGCTTTGAGCACTGAAATTGTGTGGTAGAAAGTATTTGCGCAACATTTTAGTTATTAGCGATGCTGTTGTTGCATGTTTAACTAACTGTGACCCTACGAATATTTTTACGGCACCTAACTTTAACATTAATATAGCAACTCGCACTGTACTGTATTTTGTGTTGGTTAAGTTGGTTATATTTAATGTTTCTCCAGGTTTCTGTGCTTTTCAGAAACAATAGTTACAGATCTAGCTCTCAAATAAAAAACAAGTTCCAGCAATCTGGTCATCATTTTCTTCAGTGGCTTTATTTATTTCAGTTTACTAGCAGAGTGCTCTAATCTGTGACTCTGTGACTGTTGTTGTGTCACAACATTTTACGAATTATACTGCTTCCTTAATGGAAAATTTTTACAAAGAAGCAAAAAAGCAGTTAATAACAGAGCAAATCTTCCTGAACTAAAGTAAGCTGAGTAAATGAAGCCCAGTAGTACTAAGTAGTAGCAGTAATGCAGAAAATATAAAAAAGTAAAGAAAACGATAGTAAGCTAAATTCAAAAATGTAAAAGTTACCTTCCCGCAGTTTGACTCCTTCTGAGTCTAAGAAAGCAAGGGACTTGCCTCTAACATGCGAATTGTCTTGAATATACGCACATACAAGTAAAGTTTTCTTCATTATCATCCTTGGTGGATATTCCGATGACTCTACTTTCAGATCTCTTCTAGAAAAGAGTAAAACTTTTGTTTGGGAAACAGCCTTAATCTATCAGGTACACTGTATTCCACAGGCATTACTGAATAGTTATTTTTGATAAAGAAAAAATGTATATTGTTCTGTGACACATTATTTTTTCCCATCTGTACTCCGACATATCCTGTTTCCTGCCCTTTGATTGGCTAGTGGTTCCTTTTTGAACAACACTGGTAAAGATTCTGCAATATCTATATAATTTGCTAAGGCATGCTGGATATTGGAGTGGCAGAATATTGATGGATGTACACATGACTATGATACCAAATCATAAATACTGCGAAAAATGCTAAGGTTAATGCAATGCTACACCACAGAATGCTACACAACAAGACGAATAACATATTACATGCTTGTTTTATGCTACAATGCCTCATTAAACTTGAAGCTAGCCTGAAGCAAGTACAAAATCAGCATTTAATAACTCAGAATGACAGAATGACTCGTTTGAAGTCGAGGTTGTATAAGGAGAGTGGTAGTCATTAGCTACACTTACGTCTTATCAAGTAAATGTTTGCCCCCCTAAAAGTAAATAAACCTTATTATGATTATCAGGCATTTTAGCCAAATACAAAACTCAAATATGAGCAACACCATGGTCTTAACATGCAGCCAGAACAGATTGATTCTGAAGAAAAAGAAAATAGTTCATAACAACTTTAACATAAGATGTTGTCCTTGAAATAAAACCTTCTGGCATTGCCACCCTGGCACTAATTAAACCTTCAGTCAACACCAGCTCTGTATGTGAAACCTTTCACATCTGACCTCCACACAATGGGCATGCAAAAATTGGGTGCAAGCTTGTCACTCACAAAGTGAAAAACACATACTGCTTTGACAACTTGCCCAAGCGAGTTCTGCAAGCAGCCCTCCTGTAAACAGGCCTTTGGCCGGCTTTGTGCCTCCCTGTCAAGCCTACAGGTTGCTGTTGACTTTTCTCCAAACCCCAATCCCTGTATTTATCCAGGGCGTCTCGTTTGTTGGTGTTTTTCTGTTTCGCCTCAGAATCTGTCTTTTGCTTTCATCATGTGTCTTTAATGAGGGTACAAGTGCTTGTTGACCTCCCTGAATGAGTCATGCCAAACCACACAGACCTAAAAAAACGATCAGAATAGACCTACAATGACTATCGTCCACCGCATTGTGTTGGATTAACTACCACTCAAAAGCCAGTTTATCTCTCCACAGAATGGCTCGGTTCACTTGTAGCTACAGGTTTCTACATGAAGTAGTGAAGATCAAAAGATAAGAGTGTCATCCCTCTTTTTTCCCCTTCAGGCAGGGTGAAAAATGTTTGAAGCCTAATTTAGTTCTCATTAGTTATCTATATAATCTATCACTCGCATGCTTCCATAAATCCTTCATGAGTTTCAAGGTGTACAAACCTGTTATTTATTTGATTTGCAGTTGCAGGGTGCACTTATCAAACACTTAAACAACCAGTATTTTACAAATAAAGATTTGCACCTAATTATACATGTGGTGTCAATCAACAAAACTGTAAACCTTGGTGCTCAAGTGAAGAAAATCGTACAAACAGGAAACTGTACTATCTCAGTCAGAACAGCTAATTCACCCTTGTCAGATGTAACATTCTTTATGACAGGCTAATGAACTTTTATAATAAATAATGTATGATAAACGATAAAATACTCATGTATTGTAGGTATTTGCACTACCACAAATGTGTTATTCTACTTTCCTCATATGTCCCAGCTTCTCAGTGCTTTAAAGTATATTACTGTTTTTGATTACAAAACCCTACCACATATTTGGCAGCATTCTTCTGCCCCTAGTGGAAAGCTGGAGAGATCAAAAACACAAAAAGCCTGTAAAATTGTACAAATAAATACATTTTTGCAAATGTTTTCATTTTGCACAAGCAAAATGGCATTAATGCATATTAAATATCGAACTGAGGATGTTTGTCTCACATAAGAGAAGAAATATTGGTAATGTTTCCACACATAGAATAATGTTCAAGGATCTATTTTAAAACCAAGTGGGTAATATTTCCTACCTGCTCAGCTGCTTTTGATCACATATAACACCTCATCATCTCTATAACATCTAAGAAAGCTCTGAGGACATCTTGCTGGACCACCCAACATCTGTCCATGGCTTGAATATATTTGACTAAGGTTTTCTCTTTCACTTTCTCTTTTTCTTCTGTCCCTTTCATTTTGTCTCTCTTTTTCAAATCCGTAACATCCCTCAGGATGGTTACATGAGAATGCCTTGCTGAAATGTGGAAAAGCCTTGATGTTTTCATTTAAGATTTTTTTTTCTGGAAAGTTTTCAGTGGGATCATACCCCAGGGAGGATGCAAGATTCCCAGCTTAGCATGCGCGTGAGCCACATCATTAATCATTAGCATTGGAGCATACTCATCCTCACTCCAGCCTTACACACAGTAGTCACTTTTTAATTCCCTTAGAAAGGTGACCCGAATTTATCTACCAGAGGGACAGACTGCCTCAATGGAGAAATGAAAGTGGGAGTGGAGGGGGGAATCGAGGGGGGAAAAAAAACATGGGAAAGTCCTATTCTGGTCCCAACGCTAAATATAACTCGCTGTCTCAGATTCTTGGTCTGCTTTTATCTTCCTCATGAGTTTTAGTGGAACTTTGGGGCCATAACTTTTCACCAGGCTGACATGTATACTGCCAGGTTGGAAGATGTTCAAGTCACAGTTATACCCACTAACCACAGATATCAAAACAGCCTTAGGCCAGGGCCCACGGCAACGAAAAGCTTAAGTGGAAAAGGCGAATCTGATCTGTGGTCAGTTCTAAGTGCCCACGCAGTCCCTAAAGTGCTGTTACTATGTACTCTGGCTGTCCCACACTGCCCCTGCAGGTCATTAGGCACACTTCATCACACTTCATACAGTGCATACTGCAAACTTCATCCATTGCCAGGACCAAATGTTATCCTTTTGCTGATTCTCTTGTAACAAAAATTCCTTACAACTAACCACCTTTTGATCTTTGATTTCCCCGCTAACAAAATAAAATTCTCCTGAGGTCCTGATATAATAAGAATGCTGATTGGTCTAACACATTGTACTCCAAACACAGCCACGGGCCTGGATGTTCTCCAAGCCAAAAGACAGATTTACTGCATATTGCTATAAACATTTGGTCCAAGGCAAGTTTTACCTCCATTTCATTCATAGCTATTAGGTTTACTGAAGTGATCCTAAATCATGATCCTGGCTGCTGTATCCAGGCTTAATGCTAGATCTCCCATGCTGTTCAACAAGATAATAAAATTCTTTATGGTGGTTTACTATTATATAGACCTGTCTAAGCTTATGACTGATTTATTTATGGCTTTATGAGGTACAAATCAAGAAGCAAACACATTTATTCCTAATAAATGAATTCATAAGATTGCAATGAACATGCACAGCAGACAATTAGCTTTACATTCTGCACTTCCTACCATGTACATCAAGCAAATATTTGGAAAGCTAGTGTTTACATGCTGCTTAAATACATTCACACTAACTTTGTTACACTGTATATATTTGCCATGAGTGAGCTTTAATGGTGTAAAGAGGTATGACTGAATGTCTTTCTTTAGTTGTTACAATAGCTAATTAACCGTCATATAAATAAATCTATATACTCGTCTGTTGATTCTTAGTCTTTACCATTATTATATAAATATCAAAAAGTTATTAAAATGCCAGCTTGTTTTTTTTTTTTGCACACAGGTTCTTGTCCCCAGCACCTTACTTTACGCTATGACCTCCTATAATCTTGTGGCTTTATTTTGGAGTTTGCTGTTGGGCCTTGACAGCTTTGGGAATTTCTGGACAATTGTTTATGCAGAAAGGCCACAATTAATATCTCAGTCAATCGTGAGTGAGATAACAGTTGAATAATGGACAGAAAATAGTGATGATATCTCTAATGCTGTTAGTTTTAAATGCTTGTTTTAGTGACAGAAAAAGGAAAATAAAATAAAATGGAGGAGGCAGGATTCTGCATATCGGTTTGTGGTCCCAGAGCTTGCTAGTACAAAATAAACACTCAGAGTGCTATTAATGCTTTACTGTAAATGGGTATTAAGGAAGTAGCTTTATGCCCAAGATATAATTCTGCAGGTACACCTGCAGTTCAAACATGCTTAATGCAATAAATGGCTCCATTTGTTTGCATTCAGGGGCTTTCAGAACGTGAAAGGGAATTGCTTTAAGTGTCTGAAAGGTTTTATTTTCATAAAGAGTACAAAAGCCATTATCTAGTTATATTTCGGAGGCAAGCGGGCCTATAGTAATATTTACCCAACATCCAGCCAGAATTAGATATTTGTACTGACCAGCTTTACTTTGGCTTACCACAGAGAGTAGGCAGGCATCATAAGTGGTAAGACATACAGATACACAGATACACATACACAAGCAAGCACACACACACACACACACACACACACACACACACACACACACACACACACACACACACACACACACACACACACTTATCTCACCTCTGCCAGGCTGCTGCTCAAAGACCCCAAAACACCATTAGAATTCAGCGTGCCCTTCTGTCCCCTGGCACACGTCCCTATTTAAGATTAAAAGGAGCTGAACCTAAAACTCTTAATTAATGACAGCCATTACTTTAGTCCACTGAAAAAAATCACTCTAATTTAGCGGTGGAAAAAAACCCTCAGAAAGTTGAATGATGTCTTTAACGCTGAATGACAAGGCAGAACACAGTTCCAACAACTTAAATGATGAAAGCACTCAGGAATAATAAAGATGAACTTATATCACACAGACACATTCTCATTTGCTGCAAATAAAAATGAGCTGAAAAGGCAAAGCATATCTTAGATTTTGGGTGACAGCACAAGTGATGCCCTGAATGATGCCTTATCAGTGTAAATGAGCGGGTTAATCCTCTGAGCTTTGTTTTGTGGTAACGCTCTTAAGATCACGTGACGTAACAGTAGTGGGCTGAGGCTTGATTGTTTAAGGATGAGGATTAAGTCTAGATTAACCAGGTTCTGTTTTCTGACCTTACTCTTTCTTTCATCTCTGTGGTCAAGTGCTTCTCCCACACATCCATGACATCAAATAACACTCCGATAAGGCCCTGTCAAATAAGCGTGCTCACTTTGTGAGCCAACAGCTCATTTAAATTGTAATTAAAGGATACTGCTTTCTTCTTGTTCTTCTTCTGCTTCTTCTTCTTTTTAAACATATAATCCAATATAAATGAGGCAGAATATTAATCACACTTTGACACGTTAACAGTTCAGTTTATAAAATGAAAAGGGTAAACTTGGATTTTTTTATTCTAAAAATGAAATTAGAAGAAACTTGGCCTGTTCCACTGAAAATAATAATAATTCCTGTTTCCTGATTCACCTCTTGAAGGCACTGAAAGTGTTAAATCAAATCAGTTACCAGACTTGTTTACTGCACTGCCCCCCACTGGTCTCCTACAAGAACCTCAAGCCCTTCAGGCCACAGTTGAGGCATTCTGTCTGATAAATGACCTGCAGAAGGTCTAATGAGCAGAGCTCTATTTAGCCATGTAGTGACATATTCATGGATGCTTTTTAATTGATTGAAGAATTATCCTTTGTGCTCATGAGCTTTCGCAGCACTTAAATAAATAAATACACATAAGGTGGATATGTAATTACATCTATTATGTTTATGCAAACTTATATTTGCTAGACAAATTTGAAGTTTTGTATGTTTGATCTGCATCTCAGTGCCCACGGAAATCAGAGTTTATTGATTTATCTTCACGGAACATTAAAAATTTGCTTGCGCAAGTTGTTTGCAGAGCATGCACAGGTTAGTGCACGTAACCCTGGCTCTGCGTACTAGTACTACTCACATACACCGCAGTCAAGTCAAAATCAGATCGAAATTTAAGAAATGACAACTGAATTGCATGGGTACTGGAGTGAGTGATACTGTATCTTGACCATAATAAGAACAGAAAGGTGTGGGTATAAAGGAATGTGCTTGCATGTGTGTATATGTGAGTGTATGTGAGTTTATGTGTGTGTGTGTGTCAGTGTGTGTGAGTGGGTGAGTAGCCAGATGACTCAGAGCTCTGGAACTGGGCAGAATGGAGGAGTTTGAATAACCCTCCTGCTCTCCACTCAATGTCACTCCCTTATTTGCTTTCCTCTTTCTCTCCCTCCATCCTCTGTGTGGATCCTAGTGAGCAAACATGCAAAACACACACACAATCTTAGAAAAATCAACACACACAAATTTTAAGTGCATCACACACAGGTGTGCACATATTCCCAAGTAAAGGAACCATCCACATTTGCGCACACGCACACACACACACACACAAACACAGGTGCATGGCCACAAATGAGAACAAAAGCAAGTGCACCAACAAAGGAAAGGACAGAGGTTTGACCGTTCCCAGGTAAACAGTTAACACAATGGCCAGGAGTGTCTGTGAATAAATTTGGGCCGCATGAAGTGTTACAATCTACAGCAAGGTCATAAAAAAAAAAAAACAACCTTCCTACTTATCCATAGATAATGACTTTGGAGTTGCTTACACCGAATCTTCCAGTTTAGAAGCCACTGCAGTTAATTACATCTAACAAGTGGTTAATTTTCTATTTAAACAAGACACACAGCCCAAATTCAGTCAAGCCCAGAGACAGGAGAGTGTGTATCTGCTCTGTATACATGAATGTCAGCGAACATGATAGTAAATCTAAAAAGGAGTGTCTCGGCTGTGATAGAAGCCTCTTAAATCACACTGAGTCGAATATAAACCAAACTTCAAACCTGGCTTTGCAGTGAGAGGCCTATGAAAGGATGTCATTGTCCTTGTTTCAGCTTCTGCGTGCTTTCTTCACTTCAACATGTTCTCGATCACTTAAAATCAAATACCAACAAGCAAGTTTAAAAAAGAAAGTGAAAAAGAAACCGACGATAAAGCAAAGTATTCGTCATAACAGCCAAGCTTCTCTTTCTCTCCCACTTCATTCCTTGCTTCATTCCTTCCCTCCCTACATTCCCCGCTCATTTCTACATGTGTTCATAAATGCCTGGGATTGAGGTTTATTGGAAGGATTGGAAGCAAAGTTTCACCTCTCAGAAATGAGCCTGTTTGTTTTAAAAACACGTCATGAGCTCCCAGTGGCCGAAACTCTGAATGGTGTCATTGAAATAGTGGCCAGAGAGAGCCGTCTCATCGTGCTCATGCTCTAGACGCAAAGCTCGTTTATTCCAATGATTAATTTTAATTGCTTAGTTAATGCTGTTTACAACATAGCTGAGTGGGGTAAAAAAAAATACAGTCTGGAGATGTAAACGAGCATGTTGAAAACCCTGAACTGAAACCTTTGATGGATATTGACTAGCACAAGTTGCCCTAAATGCTGCAAAACACTGCCATGAAAAAAAACTAAAAGGAAATAAATAAATAAATAAATAAAGTAAAATAAAATAAAAATAAATAAAAGAGGAAAAAGGGCTTATAATAGAACTAATATTAGATCAAATGTACAAATATAGTGCCTTTAGGAAAGCTAATCCCTTTTTTCAACTCACTTTGCACATGCATTTGTTCTCTCATTTTTGCTTGTGTGGTTTTTTTTTTAGTAGGGAGAAAAACACATAGGAATCAGTGTTGACTTTGACAGGGGAAAATAGCTCCCACAAGCTGCTGTCAGTTGCAGTTGGAGCTCAAATCCTTTCATGGACCTCACAAATGTCAACAGCACAAAAACTGGAAAGCAGCTGATCCCATCCTGGTCAACACAGGTCGAGAAATCCATGTATTAGACCTCATGTTTATAATTCTCTCCTGTTTTGCTGGAGCACAGTAACTTTTCTGTCTTATTTCATCTGCAGATTCAGAAATCATTTCTCTGTTGGTTTAGCTGAATTCCAAATTCAGGAATTTGAGGATCTGCTGCCCCTAGAGGCCAGCTATGGTAAAAGCACCTTCAACCATTTTGAAGGTCCTTTTGTCCCCCTATGAAGGGCTTAACAGCACAGAAACTGCACCTAATCCTGTTTTTAAACTACAAAGGATCTATTTTATATTGTGGATCTTTGATTTTCCAAAATATTACAGTTTTTGTTTTTTCCCTTCTACAAACACACATATAAAAATTATACCCACACTCAGAGATGTTTCATGTGTTTCAGAGTCTAGACAGCATAAATATATCTTCTCTCTACACTTCGAAGGCAGGCAAGCGTGGGTGGTTACAAGCTGCATATGTCAGCACAACAATACAAAACTCTATAGCCACCTAGAGCTCCAAGTCAATGAGGCCATAACAATGTGGCTTATTCAGCATTTAGCAATAACAGACAGAAAATCTCAAAATTTCCCATTTTGTACACCTTTTTCATTCACCAAATATACACAAACAGGCTATAGAGGATTCAACCTTTAATTTAAATAAAGCTGATAGTTCAAACGAGTTCTCAATTTATCAGATCATATTAAAAGTCGCTGCATGTAATTTGTTTAAATTGTACAAAATTGCTAGCCATGTGGTATGCCAGATGGTAGGCCTATGAGGAATCCTTGCACTCTGTATTGCGTATCTTTCCAAGATCTCAGCCATATCCATCCAAGATCTCAGCCATATCCATCTATAGTGGAGAAGATTTGGTTTCTGCTACTAGTATCAGAAGTGCTGTCAGCTCTCCTTTCTCCTGAGCCTAAAGCCCTCAAGCTGTCAAACTGTCCATTCACACATGCACACACAGAGACACACACCTGGATATACTTCTGACATGACTGATCCAGTGAGTGTTTCAGGTAACTTTCCCACACCCTGTCTTTGTAGTACACACATGCTTCCACACATGTACGTGCTCACACACACACACACACACACACACACACACACACACACACACACACACACACACACACACACACACACAC
>JAQQZR010000008.1:7379739-7395816 GCA_030068235.1 Notoglanidium macrostoma | reverse complement strand
TATGTATTTTATATTTATCAACAACATTTAGTATTTATACTGAATTTTATATTTAAAAATTTTTTAGTTATAAGTGACAAGTAATTCATGCTAAAACATATATTTGTTTAACATATTTGTAATTAATGTTAAAACCATGCTTATAAAATATAAATATTACAATAAACAAATCTGAAAGATAAGTACATTTTAAAATTGCATTAATGGCATAGTGGACAAAGATTTTATTAAAAAAAGAAAGAAAGAAAGAACTGAATTATATTAAATTATATTAATTGAAATCTGAAAATATTCATGATGCAAAAAAAAAGAAAAAAAGAATCACAGTGTGCTGAATCGAGCTGTGAAGCCTGATGTAATTACTGTTTGTCTTCATTGAATTATTTTTGTCAATATTTTTATATCCGACTTATTTTCATTAGGTGGGCAGCATGCACCGAGAGTTTACAAAATTATGCTAACAAGTCTCTGTATTTTAATCAGGCCATACTGCACAGCGCTCAAATGTAATTTTTGTGCTCTTAACAGCATCGAGCAGGAACGCACTGGAAGACTAGCCCTGCTGCTGAACTCTTGACCGGGGTCATGACCTGACCTGTCTGACCCCTGGCTGGTGTGACCTGTCTGCATGGCTGACCTTGTTGCCATGACACCATAAGCACAGAGGTCACACTGAGTGGAGAGTGAGAGACGTTCGGCTAGGGGAATTCCTACGGCTCTCGCTCTTTTCCTTCTCACGCTCTCCTCCCTGAGCTCCACATCGCCTTTCCGTCGGAGTGTTCACTTTCCTCTTGTATGGGGACAGGATGGAAAATGAACAAGCTGTAAATTAAATGATAAACTATTAGATTTGTAGCAATGACATCAGTGTATTCCAATAATGTCTTCGATTATAGATAAACAAACTTAATAACAGAAGGTCACAACATGATGGCTAAAAAGTAAGTATTATTTAAGTCTGCAAAGAATAACCTAAACAAAAGACTTTTCCTAAACAAAAGCTGGCTTCAAAAAGGCTGCTAATTTGCAAAAAAATATCTGTGCTAAAATAATAGCAAAAATAAAAGTAGAAATAAAACCCATAATATAAAATAAAAATATTTTCCAAATACAAAATATGCCAGTGTAAAAAATTCCATTTCATTCCACATTACTTACACATCACTTTGCACTTTTAGCTATTCTACCTGCCAATGATATGACAAGTCAACTAACGAGAAAAGCAGAGAATAAAAATAATATTAAACAGGAGAAAAATTGAAGGTAAGAGAGCAAAATTTAAAACGAGAGGGAGAGAAAAGGATAGAAACATATGTCCCGCCTCACTCATTGTCCAGGGATTGAGTTAATAGACTTTAGAGTGCTGCCTTTGAGGTGATGAGGGATTATAGGGCAATCTGGGGCCAAAACCACCCCTAGTCTGTGTGTGTGCGTGTGTGTGTGCATGTGTGTGTGTGTGTGTGTACGTGTGTGTGTGTCCCCTCCTTTACAGCTAGTGCAATGCATAGAAAATACAATGCATAGAAACTCAGAGGCATGGATACACAAATAAATATTTCCCTCTCTCTCTTTCTCTCACATACACACACGCACACACACACGCACACAGGTCTGTCAGAGATGCATTACAGCTTTCTCTTAACACTGGCTGTTATGACTAGAAAACTGACATGCTAGAGGTTTCAGTTCACACTCACTCAACAAAGGTAGGTTTGACTTATGAACCTGAGCAATTTAGGTCTAAATTTAAGAGGATATTGGCTCAAGTGTCATACGCCTTCATACCCTCAAATTCCCTTAATTTAAACCTAGTTTCAGTTTTCATTGCTGCGACCTGTTGGTCTGAACTTTTTTTTGGCCACAACCTAAACTGTGAAGCAACTTTGTTCCATTGTACCTTTTTCTAATTAAACAATATTGGAGATACGTAGATACGATTACCCTTATCCAATCATGTGGCTGCAGCACAGTGCATACAATTATGAAACATTCTGCAGATACAGGTCAATAGCTTTAGTTAAAGTTCACATTAAACATCAGAATGGAGAAAATAAAATACTTTGACCATGTTGTGTGTTCTGATATGCTTTTCTGTTCACCATGGTTGACAAGACTGGTTATTTGAGTTACTATAGTGTTCCTATTAGTTTAAATAGGAACCTTTTCCTTCCATTTCCATTTTCCTCCCACCAATATCATCAACAAAGGTGGCAGAATTGTTGTATATCTTATATACCCTATATATTACTATATTTTAACATTTTATCCCATCTTTTGCATTATAAGATGATTTTATATTTTCACAATTTATACAATTCACAATTCTTCTATCTAAATGTCAAACACTGAGTTTACACCTTAAAGCATTCCACATTGCTATTGCCTTTTTATTCTTGTTAATGCTGGCTTATATTAAACTTATAGCTGTTGAGCACTTGGATTCCTGATGATCAGTTTAACACCTCGTACAAAGATGGGCAGCCCAAACACAGCTCACATGGTACAAGTGCAAATATTGGCAGGCTCAGAAGGTGTATTCAATCTGGACATGACACACTGATTTGCTGGTCAGCACAGACAAAGATCCACTCAGGCAGACCATTAGGACAACCTGCACTGTGTCTTCCAGATAAAAAGATGGGAGGGAGACAAACCGGACATCTGCACCTCAGCGCAAAGGCCTGAGCGGTTTCTGGTGGCGTACTCACCCAACACTCACATTCAGCTTTTATTTATTTGCCTTTGGCTGGACACTGTCCAGCATGCACATTTGTAATTGGAGTCGCTAGCTCGCGCAAGAGGGCCATTAGCTGGAGTGCACAGAGTGTGGGGGGGAAAAAAGATGTAAGGTCTGTTAAAATATGTTGTGTTACGACACTTACGAGCTCCCGTGGGTGACCGGGGTGCTGTTTTTTATTGTCGAATCTATTAATCAGTAAATCTACCCATATAAAGTCTTATTTGTGCTTCGCGCTTGATAAATGTGCGGTTCGGTCATTTTCCAGACATTGTAGCCTACTGTTGGAAAGACATACAAGACATTGCAGAGCGGCACAAACAACATGCTCCATTAAGAAAGTATGAAAATCATTCATCTGTGCGTTTACTGACTGCTTATTATATTAATATCACAATGCGTCTTGGATTGGCAGAACATTTTTTTTCTTAGCACAGCTGCTCACAGATTAATTCTTCACGTGTATGTGAGTGAGCGAGAAAGACTACTAAAGAAAACTACAGACATAATATAAAAGAGGCGACTTATTACTTTAGTTAAAACCAAAAAAGAATAAGATATCATTTCCATGATCACATTTTTATGCCACTCTCTTGAATGCTGTTGAATCAGTCTTGTTGATTCTGACTGGTCAGAAGGTGTTGATGCATTTTCTGTAATAGCAGCTTTGACAATAGTGCTGACTGCAAGGTTGATATTAATGGGCTCGTTTAAATACATTATCATTTCTGTAGTAACATCTTACAAAGAGACTTGTATAACGAATTCTCCACACAAACAAAAGTGTATAACTGACATGTTGAAGTTTTCTAGGTTTTTATATTGATGTTTGTTTATTTGTCTATTCATTCATTCTCGGAAGGAGTCTCCAGTGTCAGACACTAAGTCTGCAGGCACAGAAAAGTCTTCAGCATTTGAGCTTCGCTGTTTCTTTTGAAACATGACGAGCTGTAATAATTCTTTTTATCAACTTAACAAAAAAAAAAAAAAAAAAAAAGGCTGGTGGGGGAACAAAAATGATAGAAGTAACTAATTTGTTTCTGGGACATTTCACAACATTAAACCTAACTAAATAAAGAGTAGGTGTCATTCTTTAATAAATGTAAAAATAAATTAATTAATCATTTAATAAATGTAATGGTTGGCAAATCACCATGATAAAAGAGGAATAACACACTTTGGGATGTGCTGGTATTGGAAATAAATAACTTCAGGGAGGTAACGTCAGTTCCCATCACACCGCCAAGTCATTGATTATTTTCAGCACATCTCTTATCAAAAGTGACACAGAGAATCCATCAGTTAAAGGACACAACAGTGATAAATGCTGCGGAATTGAATTTTGGCCAACTGACAGGAAAACAAACTCTAAATATTTGTAGGAAGAATAGAATGTGACTCGCCACAAGGCTTGGACAAAGGAGGCCTGCATATTACTCACAAAGCAGTACAAATAATATTCATATGTAATAATATAAACAATATTAGAGTAATGTGAGTAGCACTGAATTAAGCCTGATCAAACACACACACTATCACACACACACACACACGCACATACACACACGCAATGAGTCGATATTCAAGTGCTCAAGAGCTGAGTCAGGTGTTTCCTGAAGGATGTTTCTCTGATTAAGACTTAAGAAGAGAAAATCGGCAATGACTCCTGATAAAATGCAGTGATGTTTATTGAAAGCATTTCGGAAATGAGAACGTCATGGCAAATGCTGACAATTCAGAAAGATTCTCCAGCTCAGCAACTGAGCTAGATTTCCACATGTAATGCACCATTAAATCTGTACAGAGGAGAGGAGATCTTTTGTATAGAGTAGAATATCCAGATTTCAGACGCAGAGGTTTAGCTTTGACGTGCTGCCGGCATTTTCCTCCTGGCCAGAAAGAATGAAAATTTTAGAGGGAAATTTGTTAATGTTTCTCTGCATAATGTCCGAACAGATGTGTGTTTCGTTAGGTGACTTTGGAGTCAAGATTCAAGAATTTGTCATATGCAAATGCTTGGAGCAGTGGGATGCAAAAAGGTAGCAGTCAAAAAGTGAGCAAATGTGCATCTTGATATTCAATATTACAAAGCACCATTCAGTACAAAAAGGCTAAAGAATGAAAAAATCATATAAGAAGACATCATCACATTATATGAAAAATATAAACAGGTCATGCTTTATGCTTTCTTATATTTTGGGGATTACATAGTCAATGTGAAGGATGTGTTTTTATCTCCGTTATTCATTCATCATATTAATATTTTAAAGATCTTCCAGTTGGCTAATGGACTAGGCATATTTGCATATAATTTCATGAATAATTCTGAATTAATTAGAGTGCTTAATTAGAGCTTGTACACGTATGCATTGAGCATGTGTGTGTTCGTGTGTGTGTGTGTGTGTTTGTGTGTGTGTGTGTGTGTGTGTGTGTGCGCTCGATACTCAGAGGAAATTACGAGTAATCATTAAGAATCACTCAGGCCGCAAACAAAGCCTTATAAACAAAATAATCTTGACAGAAAGAGGCCAATTATAAAACACGGTGTTATAAATCCACAGCTTCATGCATGTTTATTATTTATTTATATATTTTTTTGTTTTGTTTCTGTGCTCTACTCTTAATCAACGCTTAATTTGCTTGATAAGAGAGGCTGAAAGAGATAGAGACAAAGCAAGAGATAGAGAATGAGAGGAGATTAATATTCAGATGAGCACATTTGTGCGTAGATCCAATAACAATGCGAAGGTACCATCCATTTGCCCAAGCGCATGGAGGGAGGTAAATGACTTTGTGCTTTTTTCTGATGTTGCCCTCTTGTTTCACCTCCTCCCCTCCTCTGTCTGTCTCTCTCCTGCAATCGCTCTCTCTGTTCTCTTAGCCTGGCCTTAATGAATGGAAAGAAAAGAGTCCAGAGACGAGGTTAGTCTCGTCGTGCAGCGCCCACTCAACGTGACCCAGGTTCAAAAGTTCACTCAGCGCCTCGCGGGCACAGATAGGCCACTGTTACTGACACCTACACTCCTTCTCTCGTTACTCTTCACTCTCCCGCCATACTCTCAGAGACCCTCTCTCTTTGTACTGTGTATCCTAACTGCTCTTCATTTTCACCCACTCTGTCCATCTTATCAAGCTTTGTTTTTCCGCCTCTGTTCTTTCCCTTCTGTTCTCACTGGCCTCAGCAGAGAAGACGCAAGACAAGAAGATGAGTGAAGATTGCATCAATGAGATTATCTATGAATACATCTTATTGCTCCTGCTGCAGAATATTCTACATCATGGGTACGGGTGGACAAAAAGACAACATAGGGGTGGGTGATAAGACAAAATATAATATCTCCATTCTGGAAGGCATTTCTGTGATACATGGTATATACTGTAAGTTTGCGTACAAACCGCCAGCAATATAGTATTGCTGCATTAAAAAAACAACAACAAAAAACATATACATTATTTATATAGGCTAAACATTTTGCTTTTTTATATTAAAAAACTCATTTGTATCTGTAAAAATAAAATATAGCACTGAGAAATAGAACACTTTATCATCAAATCAGCTCCTTCCAGTCAGTCTGTAATAAAATTTATTAAAAATGATAGCTTAGAAAAACATATTGGGATTGATCATGATATCAATATTATATTGTCCCGGACCTATGGTGATATTACAATTTCTACAAAACATAACATGTATATACAATATATACATTTGCTTAAAAAACTAAACCTCCAGCAAAACTGTAGTGTTGCATTAAAACCCTGCAACAAACTGAGACTAATGTCTGCAAAAATAAATTTACACTGAAAAAATGGAATTCTGTAAAATGTTAAAAAAAAGGAGTCATTTTAACAAAATCTTAACATCAAATCAGCTGCTTCCAAGCAGAACAAACTGTGTGTAGAATTATAAATTATTTTAGTTAATTATTATTATTATTATTATTATTATTATTATTATTATTATTATTTTACATACCCCCTCAGAACAAATTTATTTGCCAAACAAAATGTTACTTAGATTATTTGAAAAATCTAAGCATTTTATTTTAATTTGTATAATATTATTTTGAGGAGATCATTTCTGAGTTTTGCTACCCATAAGACTCAATTATATGAAAATTATCACTAATTCCAATTGACATTATTTATAGGCATAATAACTCTGATAATGGTGTGGTTTTCAACCACTGTAACAAAATTAGAAAATTGGATATCCCCTCGCTATCCTGCAACCCCACACTGAAAACAACGGTTCTATAAAACAGTAGTTAAAGGAAAATGTTTGGAAAATATGTAAAAATTTGTTATTTTTGCACAGGTTTTTCAAAATGGCAAACACACTGTATCATCATGTAACATCATGCACGGCATATATAAGCTGTACTGTAACATACATGACTCGTCTGGAGATTCACATTCACCAGAATTCCAGGCAAATGAACTTGTGATTCAGTCCTTTTGTTCCCCGGTTTCTGTACTGTAGGGTGTTTGCCTACAGCCATGAGCGTGGATCACTTCAAGTCATGACAAATCTGAAATTTATCAATTAAGCACACACCAAAATGGGAAATCTGGAATCATAGCTGATATATATGTAACTTTCTAACAATGCTGAATTTCTGACCAAATTTTAAAAATGTAGAAACTGTTACTACTTTAAATCATTTTGGATTTGAATCATGACTAGTTATTTGTACAGAATTACTGTAGCCAACGGAAATGAAAACAAAACCAAAACACATCACACTGGATAATTGGTCAAATAATGATCAAGTCATTTTTATATTATTAACTCAGTTTTATATCATTAACTCTCTCGACTTATATAACATCCTGGTAACTTTTATTTATTCATTATTTCTTTTAACATGACTAGCATAATAAAAATGTTGTATGGCAGCATTCACTAGACTGAATTTATCAGTAAATCAAATGCATCATTCCAGTGTTAATTATTCCTATCAATAAAATTTTTTTTTTAAAAACTGTCAATGCAAATAAGATTCTGATGTTACCATGGATTCTGATCCTGACCACAAATACAGCCTGCAGTTTAGAATTAAGGGAATAGAGGACAGAAAGGAGATACTTGTTATTTTGTGAAGCTGTGCCTCAATTGTCGGAAATGGTTTTCTCAAATGCAATCCCGGTTAAATAATGGACAAACTATTAAATTTCATGGGATTGCTTTTAACTGTTCGAGAGCATTCGTTTGAAACTTGTCCAGGCAACTTGCAGTAGAACAGTGTACACTTTGGAAGATCTCACGTATAGTAGTCTAGAAGAGACTGAAAGACAAAAAAAGAACCTCTAAACTACACACTCTTCAAGTAGCTTCATTACTGTCACAAGTGGACCAAGTAATGATGATCAGTATTCAAATGAATATAACTAATCAAAGCAGAAAGGGAATGGTGTAAATGCAGGCACTTATTTGACTCAACATAACAAAAAAAAAGTATACAAGACGTAAAACAGATAAAGTGCAGCATTGCAGCATATACAGTCCTCCTACAGTATTTACAAGAAGGAAGACTCAGGTACGTAAACACTCAGGGGAGGTTGGACAGACTGATAGAAAGGTGCTGCAGTGGGCATTTAAATCTCTGCTGGAAAATAGATATCCATACAAAATATAAATCACAAGTACTTTGTGCCTCTGCTGTTCTAGTTGAATAGATTTAAACACAAAAAAGTTACTGTAGCAAATGCCGACATTGTACCATTCATGTTTAAAATCCAGTGGCTACAAATTATTTGAAATGAAATGAAGAAACGGCAATTGAAAATATAAATAAACATCTCTTCAAAGAGTTCCAGTTTGATGTATGCTTTCCAGAAAGTATGCCTCTTTGAACTACATTATAAATTATCACTGCCTTTTTGCTACTTTAAATGTAAATGGTGAAAAAAAGCACAACATCTGTAACACATGACAAATTTCACATGGAGCAAACATACATACACAAAATGAAAAATTCTGGAGGGCCGGTGTTTGTAATTTCTCTTTCGTGCTCTAATTTAGCGTTTCCTGACTTAGGATGGCATCAGATGAAATTAAAGGGTGAAACTGGTCAAGGTCAAGCACTTTGAGATATTCTAATATTGTATAATTAGATCGGTCTACTATAAGTTTCAGGCTAGATGGCCACATTTTCATCATTAAATAGTGTATGATGGGATACCTTAAAGGATATGCACTGTGGCTCTGAACTCCAAAATGAGATGCCATCTCCCTTACATTGGCCTTCTGCTGTCTGCTGAGAATAAAGAGACGCATGGCACGTCGCGATGGGCAGAGCAAATCAGGCACACACAAGCACGCTCACTCGCACACACACTCCTCCATCTGCAGGCCTAGAAAAATGTCAGCCCAGCGGTTTCCAATCAGGCCTGCTCGCTGTCTCCACTGCAGATGAATGACTAAACAGAGAGCGGCTGCGGGTTCAACGGGAGGTCAGTCTGCCCAGGTACCCCTCCTCTCTCTCTCTCTCTCTCTCTCTCTCTCTTTCTCTCTCTCTCACAGCAAGCAAATGAGAATTTGATTTTTCTGTGCATCAGTCTGTGCTGGAGAGATGGATGAAGTTTGGATGCGAGAGCCAGGTGCCCCTGCTGCTTTGTTAGGGAAATGAATGAGCAAAACCTCCATAAAACGCAGAACACATAACCTGCAGCACCCGTAAACAGGGACAGGGCTTCACTGCGTCAGTTAGGCTGCAGGATTTTTACTAATGTTCTGCATATATAAATCTTCACTAAAAAGTAAATGAGTGCTGAAAATATACTTCGAATATATTTCTGAATAGGGATATGGAGATAATTCAAAGTATTTAATAAACAGATAACTAGTCAGGTAATCATTTACAGTAATACAGATTAGCTATTTAGTCAACAAAGTCTACCCATAGATGTTAAAGCTTTACGATTCCTATAGAAAAATAGTCTTGCACGGCCATACTGGAGCTTTAAAATCACCCAGGCTGATTTGAATTTGTATCAGCTGTACCAAAACATGAGGAAATGACTGCCAAAATAGCTCTTGAAAGCAGTATGTAAAACATTGTTTCACACGAATATGAGAAACTTGTCTTGCTTGGTCCTTACTATTCCGATAAGTGGTAATGCATAATGTTAAAGATTCCCTGGGGATAAAACAGTTCCTATGCACCTCAGAGAAATTCAAGACTTTTCAAACTTTTCAAAGACAAATGATATATAATTCTAGTAGAACAATCCAGATTACTGGCAAATTATGGAGAGCAGGCCATCCAACTAACTTCTGGAATATATTGAACAACTCAATCTGGATATATTTAGCATGGAAACAAGCCCATGGTGGTGGTGGGTGCATGACAGCTGGCAACTGTTTTGATTTGTCTGGAAGAATCCATGAATGGTCACAAAAATGAGGATGTAAATCTTAGAAAGCAAAATGAAAAAAAATTATAATTCAGGTCCACCATAGTAGCCAAAAAAGAGAGAATTGTGAATTTTGGAATGTCAGAGTCAAAATCCAGATATCAATTTTAAACACTATGGAAAACTCAAGGGTCAGTGAAAACCTATAGACTTAGCGTTTTAAAAAATGATGAAGACACGCACAAGTAATAACAGAGAGATCTGTAGCCTATTATGGAAACATTTAGCTATTCTATTTTTCTCTGCCAGAGGGAGGTGTGTGTATGTGTGTGTGTGTGTGTGTGTGTGTGTGTGTGTGTGTGTGCACGCACGTCTTCCGCCCACAGGCTAATCATGGCAATGACCTACCGGTTTAAACAAACACAGCATCCGTTATACAGGCTCCCATGCCTAATGACTCCAGCATGAGTTTAAGTTCAAGACTCGAGATTCTACACCATCCAGAAAATTTACTGAATTTTGCCATAGACACAATTTCCGCATATGACATAAAGCTGTGCTTTACCACAGTCTACAATAGAACCAAATGGGAATGTGTCCCACAGCATGTACACATACATACCCATCATCTCTTTCTGTGCTGCACTGTATGTGTGTATCTATGTGTGTCCTTGCTGTCTCTCTCCGCTTCTTAACAATGGGAAGGCAGGCTACAGAATGTCACACCAATGAAAAATGAATTTCCTGTTCTCTCACAACACCAGGAAGTACTCCCCTCCTAGCTAGACCCACAAAAGACAAGACGGAAGATCATATCTTTATCTATTTACGTGTGTGTGCCTGTGTGTTTGTTGGGCTTGTTAATTTTAATTTTCCGATTTCAGTTTCCTCATTCTACCCACTTTTTGCACTTCTCTAAATTTCTCACTTCTTTGTGCATTTTCTAATGATTCTAACTTGTGGGAGGAAAATAAAATCACAAATCTGAAAAAGTAAGGGTGATGTTTTTTGGACTTTACATCACCCTTGTACAGCTAACCTCAGCCGTAACCCTAACCCTCACAACTTTTCACTGAGGCTTGCTTATCTGCAAGCACGGGACTATGTTGGCTCAACATGTAGGTTTCATGCTCACACACTCTATCAGCACCCTTGACTTCATATTATTCTTTCCATTTCACTCCATATCAGGAGCAAGGATATAGAGAGAGAGAAATAGAGAGAAAGGAAAGGATGTTTGGCAGTCTGACCCGGTCGTGTCCCATCAGTGCCCTATTTACTCAATCTTGGCACTCAGAGAGAGAGACAGAGAGAGATTTAGAGGTGAAGTACTGGTCACAGCAACATAGGTGGAACATCAGTACACGGGAAGCCTAATTTTTCAACTAATGTCTAATACTCTCCTTCTTGCTGCCCCCTCATATACACTGTAAGATTCCTCATACACAGCCAACATTTTGTCTTTAAGTGTAATATGCAGCATACAGAAAAGCGACATAGCATTTCTACAATGGCAAAATGCATTCGTGACAAAATCCATTCATCAGGAACAAGACAGATACCTCACTCTTTATTATTTTATGCCTTGCGTCTATTTGTCTTGAATCAAACAGTAAACTCAATATTTAATATAACACATATGGTAAGCCATATGTCGTTACTTAAAACCTGTCAATTAATTTTCATAATTAATTTTTATTGATATATAAAAACACACTTTAAGGCTACACGGGAAACCCAGCCTCCTCTAAAATTTTATTCAAAAGCGGCAATGAAATGTTTCTATATTAAATGTAGAAATGTGTCTACGTTTCTCATTACTCTGGTGAAATTCAGTATTTTAGTGAAAAAAATCCTCAAATATCTGACTACAGTATTGCACTGCTTGTTCCTTTAAACTGTGGACAACACAAGAGCAAAAAATCACCACTGAAGCCCCTGGTATCCAGTGTAGCCTGGCTTCTGAGGCAGATTTAAGTATACTGTGTTTTAATGGGAGCAAAGATTAATGCTAATTGGACAACGGGCTTTTAATATGTCATTTTGAGATGCCATGATTCTCTGGGGTGAACGGGAGTGTGGACGGGTGGGATTTGCATAGAAAAAAATAATATCTCATCATCTGTTGGACAGTGTGCTCTTCTCTTGTTCTGCCTGGATACACAGCCTCTCCATATGGTGATACGTAGTTCTGTCAAAGGGGCAGAACTTTGTAATGAACATGAACATGAACATGACTGATGTTCCAAACATGAACAGATCAGCGCCAGTCAGACAGAGTGCTCAGAGCTGCAGTAGTGGTCAGTAACCAAATCTATAACAGTTTTACACAACTAGCATAGCTTGTTATTTTTTTAATCATTGTAATTGGCAAATATTGTAAAATAAACTGTAAATATGAAGTTATGTTTAATTATTTGCACCCGTTTTTATTAGTTTTTGTTTATTTAACTAGACTCTATAATAAGTCTATCTAGCTAGCTATCACTATAAATCTATCTAAGTAGTTAGCAGCTTAGATGCTTTTAAGCTCGACATGTCAGACACTACTAATTCTGTTGACCTGATTTTGGAAAATCACTTTGATGCTCTTGCATATAAGGAGAGACTGAGAGTTAAACAGGAAGCCAGACCAAAACACACAGATATATAGATATATACACAAATATTTCAAAAACAGACATTTGTGCTTCCAGTTGTGTAATACTGACTTTACACTGTTAAATACTGGAGTATGATGAACATATTTTAACATATTTCACATTTTTATTATTTTCCTATTCTTCTCTTTTTTATTTCTATATATGTTATTATTTATTATTTTCCTTATCATTTTTCTATGCTATTTATATTTCTTTTCTAGAATGTGAGCAACTGTAACATGACCAATTTCCCCTTAGGGATTAATAAAGTAATGTTGATGTTTTAAAAACCTCTGGTGTACACCTAAAGATAGCACATGAAACGACACAATATTATTTCATAAGGCAACAATTCGACAATTTGAAGATATTACTAAATCTTCCGCAATATGATCCGATTCGGTTTAATAGCCTCTGAACGATACGTGAACAGCTTTGCTCAGAGTCTATGCTTGGCTTGCAAATGATGATGTAGAGAATGAAACAAATTTTTTTTACATACCAGTTGTCCATCAAATTACAATGAATGTCTTTTCCTGCTGTAGCAACCAAATGTCCCCTTCGCAGATTAATAAAGTTACCCGTCTCTCTGTCAATCTGTCCGTGTATCCATAATCTATCTTACCCGAATCTTCTAATAATCATACCTTTAATCTGCTTACAGGAAGCTGTACCAGGTTAATACAATTTTAATACTTACACATGGTACAACTGAAAATTCAAAACAACATTTTTAATTTGTATAATAAAATAGTATACTGTTATTAACAGAAAAAGACAACAAAGTTGATCTCATAATTATTGCTGAGCTTCAGTAAAGAAAATTCACAGTCCTTAATGACGAATAAGTCATGATTTTAGGCAGTTAAACAAGAGAACAGTGCAGCTCATTTTAATCTATTATTAAACCAGACGCAATATATGTTCTGCTTTTTAAACTAGCTAGAATTAGCAGTGGAGTGCACACAAACTACAATCATTCCGTATCTGTTAGCCACTTCCTCCACCCAAAAAACCTAACCTACATTTATACAAGCCAAATTTCTGTGACATGATTTAACCAAAATGATTACAATGTTCTGGAAGGAAACATACAAATTAGATTGCATGAAATGCTAGCTATAATCATTCAACTGCATATAGACTTTTTTTTTAATATACTGTGTGTTTGCATTGCTTCTTAGTGTTGAAGTACTAATACTGCTATACAAAATAAATGACAAATTGAGGATAACTATAAGTTAGGACTGGGCAATATGATGATAAAATATCAATATCATGAAAAAATGTCACAACGCTTTTCTGAGATTTCCAAGATATTTTTATACTGATATTGTCATTTCATTCTATATGTACAGTGTCAAAACTCTGCAATCCATCCATCCATTATCTATACTGCTTATATATCAGGGTTGTGTGGACGCAGGAGCTAATCTCAGTTGAGTTAGGGAGTGAGGCAGGTACACCCTGGGCAGGTCTCCAGTCTGTCTCAGGGCTGACACAGAGATGATCCATTCACACTCGCATTCACATCTATGGACAACTAAGGGCCAGTTGACCTAATCTACATGTCTTTGGGCTGTGGGAGGAAACCAGAGCACCCAGAGGAAACAAATTCTGTGCCGAAAGGCCTCAGTCAGCCCGCAGGCTCAAACCCAGAACATTCTTGCTGTGATGCCAATGTACTAACCACTACACCACCATGCTGCACAAATGGGAATATGTTGAGCACAATCCCCGAAAACATGATAGAGCTGCTGAGAAAATGCACAGAGCATAATGTTGAACATGTTCAGCATAGGTTGTGCATAATAAATACAAAATTAATTATATGCAGTTTTACTCATTTTGGTTCCTGACTTTTCAGAAACCCTGTATTGTGGTTTTTGTTTGTTTGTTTTTTCTTTTCTTTTTTATTATAAACTGACTGGAAGCATCTCAGCTGATCTGAAAATTTTGCATTGAATCTTTGAAAACATTTTACAGAATTCCTTCTTGTTGGTGTTAAATTTGCTTTTTTTTTAGATGTTAGATGAAGTATAATTCAGCTCTGTTCTTCATGCATTTTTAAATAAACACTAAACAACGAAATTTTGCTGGAAGCATCTTAGTAAACCTATGCATTGGTAATGCACATTGTATGTCACAGAAATTTCTTTGAGAGTCATGATATGATCATTCTGTCATATAGCCCACCCCTACCATAGCCGATTAAAGGTTACAGTATTAAACATGAAGAAGGCCACCATATAAACTTTGACACATCCACAATAAACCATAACAAAATGGTTAAATGGCATATGAAGCTTCTGTGTGAGCGAGAGAGTGTGAGAAAGATCCAAAAGCATAATGAAACCGTGGAACAGAGGGCTTTTTCTCTGCATAAATTAATTTAACCCTAGGAACTTTCATTATCACCCTAACGTCACACCAGTAGTGAATCTACCCACAGAGAATGAAAGACAGTAGAGTGAGAGAAGCAGCGGGTATGGCAACAATTTACATTGATTACATCCATGTGTGTAGGATATAAAGACAGTTTTGAATCAGAGTATGTCCTAGAGCAGTGGAGTCCCACATGTTGAAGGCAGAAAATGTGTAACCCTGTGATTGTTGGCAGGCTTTTGCATCTTTCACACATCTTTACCTTTTCATAGTGTGCGTTTCCTTTTCAGGGTCTGCATTAAGGCTCGACCACAGATAACCTTCAAGACTACAGACAATCCATATGTGCAAGAGTGATAATGAAATCAATGCTCAGAGTGTGTGGCTGTGTGAGTGTGTGTGGCTGTGTGAGTGTGTGTGTGGCTGGGTGTGTATGTGTTAAAGTGCACAGAAACAAAGCGCTCACCAACCAGTCGACATGCTGGCAGGTGATCAGTAAAAACTCTCGGAGGAACTGGGATGCTACTCACATGGTTCTGTTAGAAATCTTTTGAAATAAAGCCACCATCATTTATTCACAGTATTGAAAGATTATAGAAAAATCCTCTTCTATTATTACTTACAGGGTCATTGGTTCAGATATTTCCCTTACAGCAAGAAATGCCTGCACTGTCTGTCTTGAAAATTAATCATTTCTAAGTAAATACAGATTCAACCAATATTACTAACAAATAATGATTAGCAAAAAACCCCATATGCTTACTGACTTTTACTTCCTGTTAAGAAATCCATCCATATTGAAAATATTGATATAGTCATGTACTTTTATCAGATGACATTCTGTATTATTATATATTAAATGCTTTTGTCACTAGGCTGCTATTTTGTGTGTGTGTGTGTGTGTGTGTGTGTGTGTGTGTGTGTGTGTGTGTGTGTGTGTGTGTGTGTGTGTGT
>JAQQZR010000008.1:7357954-7368577 GCA_030068235.1 Notoglanidium macrostoma | reverse complement strand
GTGTGTGTGTGTGTGTGTGTGTGTGTGTGTGTGTGTGTGTGTGTGTGTGTGTGTGTGTGTGTGTGTGTGTCTGTTCGACAGAAGAATGTAAGGGGCCCTCTGCCCATCAGTCTGTTGTGGAAGGAGGAATGAAGAGAAGGCAGCAGAGGTGAAGGATGGGAGGATAGGGTGAAGGGGAGGTAAGGGGGCACCCAGGGGAGGTCAGAACGCGGTCAAATACAACACACACACACACACACACACACACACACACAGACACACAGACACACACACAAAAACCCTGCTCGCACTCTGCTAGCCCAACATTCCTCTTCACTAGAAGACCATTTCCGTTTGACAGGTCTTCCCTCTATATATATTTAGTTTTAAAACAGGAACTTAAAACTGGTGTGAGTGACTATCACATCTTTCGCTGCCATGTAGCTAAACACACACACATAAACACACACACTCTCACACAAAACGGCAGTGCCTTCTCTTAAATGAATGGACAAGTAGGACATCTTGTAATCTGGAATGAATGCACAAAGATGCCTCGTATCTCTCAGCATGCCACACAGAAGAAGGCTCTCACTGTCCCTTACACCCATGAAACCACCCTTAATCTGACCTCACACCGCTATTGCAAAAAAATGGGCTGACCTTTGACCCAAAAGATGTTTGCTGTCTTCTTTCACTATTTCTCCCTCTGTCCCTCTTTTCCTTTTTCTCTCCTAGCTGGAATGACAAGGGTGTGCCATGTCAAGTCTTGTGCATATCTGCAGAGTATACAGAAAGAGCAATCAGTTTATTTTAGAAGCAATCATACCATTGTATACATCAGTATAATGCTAGAACATGTAAATTACAGTTTGGCATGTTGATATTGCCCCACAAAATGCAGAGGGCATTGCAATCGGAAAAATAACTGCATTTATATGAGATATCGTGTGATCTTGTATATCAGGAAATAGTCTATTACATATAAAATAAACAATACTGATAACTCATCTTAACGTGAGGAGAAAGCAAAGACTGAAAAAGGACTCGTGAACAGGTCTTTATAAATATAAGGCTTAGGAGATTACATCAAGAAAAGCTGGAATAGCTAAAACAAGGAAAAGGAAAGGAGGGGGAAAAGAAAGAGTGAAAGAGGGCAAGAAGGAGGAGAATGAAAAGGAGGAAAAGAAACTGAAGGAGAAGCAGACAAAAGCTTCACCTTTAAACACGCTAATTGTATTTACTGCCCCCTGTTTCCTCAGCACTAATTGATCTGTCTCAGTGCTGTGTGTCTGCCAGTAGTCTATCACTCACAATTATGCTTGTGTTTGCTACTATTATCCGGATAACTCTCCAACCTCTTACACACACACACACACACACACACACACACACACAGCTGCAGGTGGTCTTTCAGAATAATGAAGAGAGGAAGAGAGACCTGGGTTAAACAAACCTTTAGTTTTCCAAGCTTCGTATAATCAAAACAGAATCATGGTACATTTTTTTGTGCGTGAATTTGGAGGTTATGTAAAAGATGCATAGGACAACAGGTTGAGCCACAATATGAGGTTATAAACACACATAGAATAGTGGTTTCATCCCACACAGCTTGTGTGTTTATGTGTATCAATATATCCAGGAGACAAATCCTGCACACACAAGCACAAAAATAACCATCTCTAAACCAGTCTCTAAACCAGACACACAGGAGCCAGTCTTACTGCGTCTTGAATGAACATGTTCTCCACCTATTCCTCAGAGCTTACACACCAATAATAGCAACCAGCGTTGGAGAGAGTACACGCACAAATCCAAACACAAACACACACAGTAGATGTTATGATTGTTACAGGAACTCGTATTAGATGGCCACATATCTTTCTTCAGTTTGAGATTATTTAATCCAGGGGGTTGGTTTGGTGATTTCCCTGCTCAGTGGCACGTGACTCATCTCTCCAGGTCATTACCAGGTTTAAAAGGGAAATCCCCAAAGAGTGCTGGACTCCAGCCCTCTGTGACTGATATAAACCAACATCTGGGTAGCTTGCTATACATTTCCATAATACATGGAAGGATCATATACTTTAAGAAATGCATCCTATCATATAGAGGACCAGGTTTGTATAAACTGTCCTGATTGTAATGTCACAGTTTGTGTTTTGTATGCTAAATGTTATTCAGTTAGGAAATGGTGTAGAGGTAAACTGAAACACACACACACACACACACACACACACACACACACACACACACACACACACACACACACACACACACACACATACACAAGAACCGAATTTAGAAATTCGTAATGTTTTTATATTTGTGTGTGTGTGTGTGTGTGAGTGTGTGTGTGTGTGTGTGTGTGTGGTTTTGTTTTATTTTGATTTTCCATGTGATATAAAAACATAAGATCGCAAAGGTGGTTAATTATTTGTTTTTGTGTTTTTATATATTTATACATTTAAGTCGATATAGTCATAGTATAGAAGTCCTAGCCTACTAAATCGTATCATCATGCTAAACAGAGAAACAAACGTCTCAACCAATTAGCCTATCGTTTGATAAATGGCTTAAGGAATGTCTGTATCTTTTCACATAAAAATGGCCACCTAAATATGCAAACAGTTAAGTTAGCAAGTCATTTAACAAATAATAATCCACAAAGTCCACCAGTATCGAGTCATATTTTTACATTAAATTCTTATTCTGTTCACGGGTCAAATCTTGGCTGTGTAGGCTAACTAGCATTTAACTAGCTAAATCATAACTCATGTTGTTATGGTTTTAAAATGAAACCATGCCCGAAATTACCCCCCTTTTATTCTTTCTTTCTTTCTTTTTTCTTTCTTAAATTAGCCTGTTACATAGCTAGCGTTACTAGGGTGTGTTTGAGCTTAAACGTTCACTGCTAAGTCGCACATACATTTTAATACTCTCTCTCTCTCTCTCTCTCTCTCTCTCTCACACACACACACACACACACACAACACTCGCAAAGAGAGAGAGAGAGAGAGAGAGAGAGAGAGAGAGAGAGAGAGAGAGACTCCATTTCCGCTCTTTAATGACAGCACCAGTTAAGCACACGGCTCTACGGAAATGTAACCTACTTCCATAGGTATAAATTTACAATGCGACACATCGCACGGCTATTTTATGCAAAGAATATACGGTCGTATAAACATAAAAATATAGCCCATTTTACATAATTATTTTAACATTTAGACTATAATTATTTTGCCATTCGAAATAACATGTACGCTAAAATTAAAAATGTCAAATTTAATTCCCTAATCAGGGAATGGCTTTCCGAATGGTTCACCAAAAATATTATTTTCACTTAGATAACTATAAAAACCCTTTACCTTAAGCTCGAAAGTCTATTTCAGAACGATCATAAACTCGAAAACATCTTTCTAGCTCAAACAATCAACAATATTTATAATAATTATACAGTTCAATAATGATTTCATGGCTCAGCAAATTTGATTAGTGGAATTTCTAGTCATATAGAGAGCAGCACGTAAATATTTATTTATTACACGCACGAGCCAAATTTACTGACGGTGATGTAGTGCGACTACGGAAATTAAACGTCTAATGATTTTAAATTCTTTTCGACAAACACTCAACATTTTCAGAGAATTTTAAGGGGACAAAAAAAAACCTGAACAAATCTGTTTTTAAAATGCAGCCCCCATCTGTAGCCTGTTTGTTTTTTTTCTAGCTTTAGTGATTTTAATATGCAAGAAAGGTTTATTGTTATGAACTCTATTTACTATGCAATAGAAAAGGAATATTTTTATAACAACATTTTATACTAAGAACAGAAACCCATTAAGAATGTAATTAGGTAAAAGAAGCGTGCGTTGAGCCTGTCGGTGTTCTTCTGTTATGAACGAACTGACACAAGAACTGAGCTTAATCCAAAACAGGAACAAAGTGATGTATTAATCATAAAACCGAATAATACAAAATGACACGTATTTACATGGCGCTGAGTGAAATTATACATCACTGAATCTAAAAATCTATTTCATAGATTTAGATTTAACATAAGGGACAATTGTAGCCAGCATTATATTCCTTATGGACATACATTATTTTATCGCTTCATAATCCTATACAAAAAATGCAAATACAAAAATATTATTTATTTGTAAATAAATTAGGATATTTGAAGTTTTAAAGACCCGTTACATATTTTACAAACTTTTTACATTTTTTTATTCGTCCTTGATTTCTAACCGGAAAAAAATGCTAATTAGTCCACCCTAAATGCGTCTGGCTCACAAATCTTCAAGTTTGCACCATGCTTCCTGACGAATTTTTATTTCTCTGCATGTTGACAGGGTGAAAGCTCAGTGATGAGAACAGACGTGTTGTGGGCTGCTTTGCGCCACCTGCTGTTTGTTTGGTTGAAATGCTTAGAAATCTTCTCCTCTGGCCATGCTTCTCTAGCAATGTGGTGACGCCTTTTCTGAGAATAATTAGTCAGTACCTGCATGATAAAGTGTTTAGAAATTTGATTCGTTCATAAACAGGTTTAGTTCCTATGTATTTTAGCATTTGTTGTGATAAAGTTGATGCGAAACCAGAATACACTGAGGTCATTGTGTGGCCATAAATATTTCAGCCTTGCCTGAGCCCGCAGGAACCTGCTATGTGAGCTGATCAGCTGTAGCAGGCCTCTCTGCATTCCTCTTTCTAATGTCCCATAATTATCACCTAGACAAGACGGAGATTTATAGTTTCCGACATACGCCACGTGTATCTTCCTCGATGATTGGCGTAACTATAAATAATCCTTTTTTTTTTTTTACATTAGTCCTACACTGTGCGTTTCTAAGCTGAGCATTACATCTAAAACATTCTCGCCTTGGAAAAAATATAGCTAAGCAGTTCATCATTACACCACACTTCCTCTCCAAAATGCGAAGACCATTGGTGTGGGAAAGATCGAATCTACACAAATCTATCTAATTTTACTACGTTTTGCTACTTCCTTTAAAGACAAAAAAAAATAGCAAATACACGTGTAATCATGATGATCATGTTTATCACGTCATTCAGTGAGTAATATGTGATCACGTGAAAAACATGCGATGATGCATTTCACCATGCCGTGTACACAAACGTGACATTCATGTCAGCAATATGTGATGAAAACTACAAATGAAAAAAATCACATGCACTGAAACGATGTTAAGTGTCTAAAAGTCACGTGAATCATGTGAGGTTAGTGTGAGGATGGACGCTTAAGATTATTAATTAGCATCTTGCAAAACGTTTATTGAAATATTGCATATGCATGCGATATGAAATTTCATAAAATAAAATAAAAAACTGTATATTAAATATGTTATATATTTAATAGAATGTTATTTTGCAAATAGGCCTATATATTATATATCTAGTCGTATGTTTTCTAGTATTGTAAAAGTATAGTATAACTTGCAAAAAGTTACGTTCTATAAATAGTATAAAGTCGGATTCTTTCCCCCTTTGGTGACTTTTCAAGGCCTTCAGTCATTAATTGTTTTCCTTTATAAACAAAGACTCATTCGATAATCACAATATAATTTCTTTCTTTCATTCATTCATCTTTATTAACCTCTTTATCCCGGGTGAATCCGGAGTCTATCTGAGTGCAAATACACCCTAAATGAGGCGCAAATCCATCACTGACATGCTCTATCCTCTCTTTCCTTTAGAAGAATAAAATAATTGTAAAACATTAAATGTATATCAATGACGTTCTCAGGCAGTGCATTCTATTCTATTCTATTCTATTCTATTCTATTCTATTCTATTCTATTCTATTCTTATATTGCATTGTTTTCCATTATATATATAATATATTCCAAAATTATACAACCCTATATTAAAACAGTAAGGCTAATTGGTACTAATTTATTATAGGGCTTTTAATTCATTCATTGGCTCTATATGGATCCTGTACTCTGCGTGTCCTTGAATGCAGCCAACAAGACAAACCTTTTTGAAATTTTGCCTACTTAGTAGTTTGAGGCAAATGTGTGATTATTTCTGCACGTAGTTTGTAAGATGCCGACAAGCTATGATTTGTGATTTGTGGGTGAAAGGTTGCATCACCTGTTTTATATATTTGTTACCTTCTTATTAGACAGCAACAAAAACATCTACTCGCAAATTTTATATATTTATTTATTTATTGGCTGATTGACTAAGCCTATAATTAAATAAGGTGGTGAAAACTCCAACTTTAGAAGGGCATTTCATCCTGTGTGTTTTTGAGGAGTTCAGGTATAGGCTACAGTGTGTGAAACTGCAGCTGTGAAACAATAACTATGGAGAACGTAAATAATCAAATGTAGCTATTTATTATATGATCCCTCTGTTTTGGAGAAGGATTAGCATATAAGAAAATACAATGATTTCTTTTCAGACATATTCGGGAAGAATACATGAATCATGTAGGCTATCTTGCTCTTTATTAGGTCTGCACAGGATGATGGTTCTGGAAAGTGAGTGTAACCCAGCCTACATCAACGTCCCGACAAACCCAAATTAGGCTATATAAAACACTTAGCAGTGGAATAAACTCAACGATTAAACATATCATTTGGGCCATTATTTTGATTTTATGCGTTTAATTTTATTTAACACGGAAATATTGATTCCACATATAGGCCTAATGCAATTAACTAACACTAACAGCTTACATGTTCCTATCATGAAAAATTAAACTGAAGGGAGTATTAAAAAGTCCAGTGGCTTTCTCTTTGAGGATTATCTTTAAATGTGTATGGCATAAATCAGAAGGAAATATTTTCTGCTGAAATTTATTACTGATACAGCGAGCTTAAGAACTTCACAGAAAAACTCCTTGGATGAAATATAGCTATTTTCGTTAAAACACGACACGGTTGGACTTAAAGACATGAGTATGGTAGTTTGTTGCTTGTGTAGACCATATCCAAAAACACATTTTGTGTAATTAGTAGCCTATATGCTATGCGGTTTCGGATGTGGCCGATTAACATTAATTTCTGTTTGCACGAGCTATAGTCTATACAAAATTACTCGTGTTTGTACTCGACCACATGGCTTTTTGCATACTTTTTTCCTTTTAAAATATACAGGCCTATTTAATGTCGTATAATTAATTTAAATAAATTGAGCATCGTTCAATAAATACAAAATAAAAATAAAAAAAAGCCTTTAAGAATGAGTAATGTCTATTGTCTTAAAAATAACACCTCAGTACCTGTGTAGCCTAAACGTCGTGAATGAGAATATTATCACCGTAAAACCAACTGCTAGGAAAAAGTGTTGGACTAGGATGGCATTTTAGAAAGAAAGAATGAAAGAAAGAAAGAAGGAATGAAGGAAGGAAGGAAAGAAAGAAAGAAAGAAAGAAAGAAGGCGAGAAAGAAAGAAAGAAAGAAAGAAAGAAAGAAGGAAAGAAAGAAAGAAAGAAAGAAAGAAGGAAAGAAAGAAAGAAAGAAAGAAAGAAAGAGTGTAATATTGAAGGTGCACTTCTTTGTACAGAAACAAGTCAAGTGTATGTGTGTGCGCGCGCGCGCGCGCCTCCGCTTTGTACAGCCTACATGACTGAGAGTCACTGCGATAGGACACTCTCCAATCAAACCGTTTCTTTTCATCATCATTCTTTCCAAGACTGTCAAAAAAAGTTCGCACTTACTCTCAAGATCACGCGCTCCATAATGGCTGAAACAGAGGAGTCAAAATCGAAACAGCCGAATCGACTTCCTGCGTCCTTGCCTTTTTCTTTTTCTTTTTTTTTTTCTCGATGTCGTATTTTAACAAAGGGAAGTGAACTTGCTCGGGTAAGTTGTGATCCATCGTGTGTGTGAACTGCGACTTAATATAGGCTAATCATGATATAGAGTAGACAATAAAAGTTTATCATCGCTGCTAAATGTTTAGATGACTCATAGCACATCATAGCATCAGAAATAAAAATGGATGAAGTACAGTTTATGTTGCTTTTTTTCTTCTTCTATGGATTATGGCTATGGAAATTTAATTTGAATGTATAAATTTTTTTTAACAATTCTCAGTGTAGGTCAATTTAAAGCTCTGGGAAACCATATTTATTTATTAATTTATTATTCAATGATTCACAAATAAAATATGAATTTACTTGACTAATGATTGTTTTGGTGATCATACTTATACATTTCAGTATGATTTATGTGGCAATAAATTTTTATTATGCCTACTATTGTTCTTTTTTTTCAACAAAATGCTTAAAATGTAATGAAAAGTCTTTGACAGACTTTAATATATGACTAACTGTAACTAAGACTCTGCATTTAATGTTGTACTGTAAGGTGTATATAATGTAATTCTTTATGTAAAATATATAATCTATTTGTTTATGGGGCTGGTAATACATGAAACATGTATTACTATAAGTTACAGGATCAAATATAGCTATAATATAACGTTTAGCACTGTTAGTATTATTTCATCACTATTAGTGTTTATGTGTAATTTGATCCCAGACTGTGAAAGAAATGCTACTTAAAAAGTCTTCACCAGCTAATAAACTTATACAGTATTCTGATGAGACATGAGCTGGTTTTCTCAACTGCAAGTGGCACAAAACTGTGCCAAGGTCGTGTGTTATTATCTTTCAAATATGAATATGTAAGTCAAAAATAGCCTGTGTATTAGTTCTGTTCTTTAAAGATTTCAGCTATCACCTGCCTGACTGAGTCAGAACCATAGAACAATGTAACTAACACTTCAAGCGAATCTTTGTCCATTGTGCAGTGTGAGCACAGGACTGTGTCATCTGCATTCTATTAGTCTTGACATCATCTTAACTAAGTGATTGACGTTATTCTGTAACTCGTTCTCAGCTCAGATTAGCTTTATGCATGGTACAGTGGAGACCAACAATGTTCTACTGAGACTATTTTGAGGGCACTAAGAGTGCATTAGAGCTGCTTCTCTTTAATATAAGCGCATATATTTGTGCCCTTGAGATGTCAAACAGCAGGAACGTATGGTACCTATGAGGCTGATCAGGATGTAATTTGTATTTTTGCCAAGACTGGTGTTTCTGTGTTGCTTTGCGAACAAGCTAAAGTCAATAAACCTAAGGAAAAAATATGTTCTTGTGTGATCTTTTTTTTTCTTTTACCACTCTACAAACAAATCAGTTTGGTCTCTCATGGGATATATTTGAGTGCTAGCCGTGAAATAATAATTAGCACCTGCCTTGGATTTAAAATGCTATTTTAATGGCTTAAAACTAGATAAACTCCAAGCAAAGAGTGGCACCATGCCAGTAAACACAAAATTGCGAATACCCACATTTCTCTCTCCACAAGTGGCATATTCCCACCTGAGAGTGTAGTGATTGGGGTTTAATTATCCACCAAAAGTGAGGGAAAGGTTGTGTGAACATCTGTGCATCTGGAATAGGCCGCTGGCTGCATTACAGAGACCCATGAGCCCAGCATCTTGCTGTTACTCATTCACTTTGTCAAGATCATTATTTGGTTTTGGTTATTTGTCACTCCATCCATAAGGAACCTGTAATTGAGTATCAGAGCCAAGAGTCACAATGATTTGTTCTACTGTAATCAAGGGAACTGAAATAATGGCAGTATTGTACACATATAAAGAGAACTGAGTGCTATAGATGGTTTATACTGTAGCAGTCAAAAGTTTTTCTTAAAGTCATTTTTCTAAAGACTATGGTTGAAATCTTTTCCTAAGACAATTATACCTTAAATAGTGAAGTTAATGGCCATGATTCCTGGATCAAAATGTACATTTAATAAGTTGCCTTTATTTAAAAGAAGTAGTTTCCCCAAACTATTGAAACTTTGGAAGCCGTGAGGAGCTGAACCTATTAGGGAACTGTAAGAAAAGCCTTCTGGTAAAGCTCCATCGTGAAACTGCTTGAGAAAATGTCAAAAGTTTGCCAAACTTCATCAGGAATACTGCTAAGAATGTAAAATATTAAATGGTTTTTAAATATAAAATAGTTTTGACTGAATAATTCCATATGTGTTATTTCATAGTTCTACTCTGTGACACAAAATAAATGAAATAAAAGAACCTTTCTTTGAGCAGGTTTGCCCAAACCTTTAAGTGGTAGAGTACATTATTCTGAGCTGAGGTAGCGTGAACTTAGAAAAATACACAACGGGCTTATGTTTTAATCTTCTGCCCTGATTTTACCTCTGTCTTTCATACTACCTCAGCTGTAACTCATCCCACCACCTTCCTTTTTTGTCATGCCCACTTCAGTCTCCCTCACACAGCATATTCTTTGCATATATGTTATGCAATAAAAAAGTACCTCCACTTCCTGTGTCTCCCTTGCAATGGCAGTTAGGAAAACAGGTCTGGTCTGGAGGTTACCCTCCCTACCTATCCTCTGGCTGAGTATAGTCAGACCTTTTCCCAAGCCAAGTCAAACACAGATTTCTGCCAATGACAACCTTCTCACAACAGCTCATGCACAATAGACTATACCAAATAGGCTGTGTGCTGGCCAGGCTTCACATGGCTCAGCCCTAATGGGAAAAATAACCTTGCTAGAGTGTGTGTGTGTGTGTGTGTGTGTGTGTGTGTGTGTGTGTGTGTGTGTGTGTGTGTGTGTGTGTGTGTGTG
>JAQQZR010000008.1:7343615-7357854 GCA_030068235.1 Notoglanidium macrostoma | reverse complement strand
GTGTGTGTGTGTGTGTGTGTGTGTGTGTGTGTGTGTGTGTGTGTGTGTGTGTGTGTGTGTGTGTGTGTGTGCAGATCATAGTCAGCTTCATGTAGAACATGTTTGTGGTTACGGCACATTTGGGAAATGAATAAAAGACTAAAACGAATGAAGCCAAAGAAGAAATAATGAGAGATAGAGTGATTAAAGAAAGACAAAGAATGTCATCATTTAGTACTGGCCACTGTTCAATGGAAAATCACCACTGACAGCATCATTTATCCCAAAACTAGGCTTAATCTGTTTTCAGAAAGCCCAGCCCAATGAGTTTTGGGTGTGCAATCCGGCAGGTCCAGAGTGAAGCGAAAGCATGTGTGTGTAAATGGGCGCATGAAGGAGAGCTACCCAGAGAAAACATGAGGAAGAAACAGCCTGGTATGATGAAATGTTTGTGTCTTGGCACGCTAATTACGCCACAGATTCTCTCGCAAAACCATTCTGCTGTTGTCATTTCGCCTCCCAACTCCATCAGAGAGCAGGCCAAATGAGTTTCCACACACTCTCTCTCTCTCTCTCTCTCTCTCTCTCACACACACACACACACACACACACATACACATACACACAGTGCAAATTACATCCAGGCTGATTTCACCATGGAAAAGTTCAGCTTTCGTCCTACACACTGCTACGTTCACTGTGCTTTCCACAAAAGGCTCTTTCAAAATGTGCATTCAAGAAGAAACCCTTCATATAAACGATCCTACATTTATAAATTATTGTACACCTATAAATTATGTCAGTGTGAAGCTTACTGCTTCATGGCAGATCACAGTTTTTATAAACAATACTGAATTATTTTTAGAAGAGTAAAAAGAAATTTATTATGGTTAAATGTTTTGAATTATCACATGGTCTTCCATGCTTGTAAATGTCACTGGAGCAGAGCAAGTTCATTCATTGCTTTAGCCTTTTGTCAACTAACCAAATAGTAGACAGTGCTCCCTACACAGCTGAGCTTACAGTAAGGGGGCAGTCGTATATTTGGCCAGTTAGCTGTATGTGTGTTCACATGTGAATGCAAGATTTTTTTATCTATGTTATTTCCCAAAGTGTAAGAGAGTGTACGATCTTTCAAGCACTTTATTTAACATTTTATAAATGCTTTTAAATCTTAAGGTTCTCTGTTCTCTCCCTGAACAAACTGGCCTCTATGTGAAACAGCAGCAACAATCTGTGAATATGTGACACAGACAGAAAGAAACAGGGGACAGACCGAAAAGAGAAAGGAATTTTTACGACAGTGTCAATAGGATGCGTTGGGGGAGGGAAGTTGCATCCTGACGGTGAGTTGTTGTCTTTGAGCTTGTAAACGGTCAGCCATTTTAGGTCTGGTTACAGCACTATTTGATTAGGTGCATGTTTACTTGGAAGTGAGCTCAGCAGGGAGTCTGTGGAAAACTGTGACAGAACGAAGGTGTGACATTGTCCAGGCAACAGATGGAAAGCTGCTTTAACTAAACATAAGTGCTCTTTTTGCAATAAGCTATCAAATTCAAGAAAAACCAAGTCATACAATTCTCGGCATGAGTGTAGAGTATGAGAAAAAATGGCTGCTCTGAGTTCGTGTTTACTTCTTCTGAAAAAGTTAATGAATCCAAAAGTAGATGAGCACATAAGGGCACACCTCTGTATTATTAAAGCAGGGAATAATGTAACACGGTAATGAGAACGTCACTTTTTTAAAAACATAATGAAGATATTTGCTGCCAAAAGCAGCACAAGTGATATATCTGAGAAGTTTCATATTTTACTGTTGTGACAATAAAAAAAAATCAAACTAAACCAAGACTGATATTAATATTGCATCCATCTTTTGATACTTATAAGTTCAACACTTTTATTTGGGGATATACATCTGGGACCCGTAATCGTACGTAATGATTCTGGTTGAAAAGTATAAACTCTCTGTTTTAATATGCATTTAGAAGAAAGATTACTTTTAAATTACTTTTAAGAAATAAATTTTTAATTACTTCAGAATTGTACAATCCTATTTATATTCTATATATTTTCTGTTCTGTTAGCGTAAAGATGTCCACTGTGATACAAAGACAGATAAAGGGACAGTGTGTGTGTGTGTGTGTGTGTGTGTGCGCGCAGCTGTGAGGCAGTGCGAGCAAGATAGCAATTGTGTTCTTAGTTACTGATGTGAAAGGAGCTGCTGTAAATCTGCAGGGTGATGTAGAGAGCATTCGTCCCAGTGGTCCAATGGGGAGCTCTTTTTTCTTACATAGACACACACACAAACGCACATACACACATGGGCACAGACACACACACACACACAAGCACAGTATGTCTCTGGTTCCCGCCTCTTTATCTCAATATGAACATTTTAATGCAATGATTATGTTTTAATGCAAAACTTTTCCTTCAGCAAATGACAGAACAACAAAATAAATGTTGTTATATTTATTGCACTTTTTTATGCACACATTTTATTCTGTAGTATACACTGAAAAAGCATGGTTAGGGTCATTTGCAGATTTCTAATTCAAATATAACCCATATGCTTCTTTTATTAAAACATTTTCAGTGTTATTCATTCCGAGATTAAAAACAGCAGAAATCTGGGTTTTGGGTATGTCTTGAGGAAACTGGAGGTTATTTTATTACATATCCTCTGTAGTGTGATCTCTAGGTATTGTGCCTATTTATTGATCAGATACGGGGAGAGAAGACTGAGTGAGTCAATGCTTCAATTCAATTACAGGGACACTTCATTTAAAGTGCAAGTGTATACTGATTTGGTTTTCTATTTCCATTAGGGTAGACTGATGTCTGCTTTTTGACATGCCGCAGTGCCTGGCCCACCCAGGGAACCCCTTTTTACAACAAACCCAATAAAGATCTGTTACATACACTGTACTAGTTTACAAATGTACCATTCTATCCCATTGCTGTGATAATCTAATTATTTTATGAATTTATTACAATTAAGATCATTTCAAAGCTGAACCCTGCAGTTCAGTTTACAGAGGAGTGACTTGTCTAGTTGAAAATCCTAAATCCATTCTCTGACATTGGTAGCATATATAGAAAAAAAAAAACATTGTGATTGTGAGTATGTAGTGTTGTTAATAACATGTCAGTATTCACAGATAAATGCATACATATGGCATGTGTTGATGTAAATGCTAATTGTTAAATGAATATCTAATGTATTATCCATACTATCAATACATAACCAATCGTGTGCATGTGTATGTGTGTGTGCATTTCCAAATGGATAGAGATGTGTTGGGGTGGAAGGAGAGCCCATGGAGGTTTTCATCAGGCTAATCACATGTCCCTAATGCCCTAAACAGTGCATGATGCCAACAGTGCCAAACAGCCTAGAGGCAGTACCCTCTGCTGATCAGCTCCCACTCAGCCTGCTGCTTTAACCCAGGACTAGAGTTCAGTCTGGGGTCATGACCCTGATCAACACTTTCCTTAGCATAGAGATAGAGGTAAAGCAGAAGATCCAGTCAGACATGCAACATGTGTAGACGATAGATGTCAGGCATTAAAGCAATAAAGGTGACCAGTAGAGTAAGTAAAAGTAGTTAATAAAATAACTCAGACTGCAAGTGTGCTTGCATTTCCTCCACACTGAAATGCACACGCAAGCAGCTAAAGCATGAGACCTGCATATTTACAGCTCTTTAAATAAGACTAGGTATGATAACCAGGCCTGCTATTTGCGTTCCTCTTGGTTCCTTCTATGAATTTACTTTATAAAATAATCACACAAAAAACGTAGTCAAAAAACTAGTAATTGAAATGTACATTAGAATACATTTCCACAACTATGAACTATGATTTGGTTACAAACGTAAAAATATATTTAAACATATAATTGGTCAATTGTTTTGAATGAAACTCAAAGCTGTTTCCACGGTTTTGCTTCAGTAACTAATCAATGCTACACTAACACTCGCTTTGCTACAGTCTTCAGTTTTCCTTTATCCAAACTTAGCAGCGCTCCAACACCCACATGCACATGCACACATTCACACAGTCCCTTGTGTGGTGAATGTAAATGAGGTGGAACAGCTGAATTTGTAACGGCGGCGACAGTAATGCTAATGGTGGGTAATAATGGCCGCAGTGGACGCGTCAGCATTAGCGAGGGCGATGGCTGAAATATGACTCGTGACGAGGGTCTAAATCTGCTTAGCATTGATTTTGCAGTTTTGATGAAAATGCACCACGGGCCTGCAGGGCTCCCTAAAATCAATTGAACTCCTTAGAGATAGAAGCCCAGCAGCAGTTTGATGGACAGGCTGAGCAGCAAACATCTTGACAACCTAATCATAGACTAAGGCACTCCACAATGTCTGTGATGTTTGAGTTTTGGGACAGTATTGAGTATGTATCGAACGCCACACATGCGCAAAGTCTAAGTGTTATTGGGGAAGATTGTAGGTGGTTTGGTTACGTTTTTGATTTGCAAATTGAGCTAAAGGCATAGCAGAAATTGGCTGACTTAAAGGATTGCATTTTTGCTTAAATTTTCAAAGGACTAGACAATAAAGAATAAATTGAAATATTTCCCTTGCAATGTTGCAACAATGTTTTAAGTGGGGTTTTAAACTACAAAATTTTGGTAGTATGCCTTTTATAGCTTTAATGAGAGAATCTAAAGAATATATTGCACCACTGAGACTTATTTAAGGTATACAGTTGGCCTGCATTGTACCTTTGAGATTACATTTACATAACGTTTGTACATTACGGAACAAAATACTGACTTGTTCACGCCATTGTTTATGATTGTGCCAGATATCACAAGTTAAACTCTAAGGATGGATGTGGATTCACTAGCACATATCTTTTTTCTTTATTATGCATGTTTGCTACATAGGCATTCTCAGAGACACTGTGTGGTCATGACCTTGCCATGACCGCTCTGCCAGTATGACCTCAGGGTGACCTTCAGGAGGAGAAGTACGGCGGGACAGATGAGTTTTCGGTGAATAGGGGAGCGCTTCAGAGCTACAGCGCACAACGCCACCCAGACGCCGTAGTCCCCATACCTCCCACTCACCCACTCCATCACACATCCACACACACTATCAGTAGATGCTTACACATGTCATACTTTTGAATAAAGTTCACTACATGACAGTACTGCCTCATAAATAAAAGGAAAAAAATAATTAAAAGCCAAGAACATCCAACTTATTGTTCGTAATGCCACTCTCATGTCATAAGGGAGAAGCAATAATTACAACTGGGAACCAACAGAGAAATATCATTCACATCGACTTCTAAAAAGTAGTGAGAAATTAGTTGGCTTTCTGACAGTCTTGAGTTTTCTGATTCAGGGTGCAAGTTAAATGCAAATGTGTCATAAAAATGACACCATCTCAGTATTTTAATATTAAAAGTATAAAAAAATGTTATTGTCTCAGAGATCCACCTTCAATAGACCAAAACATTTCTTCATTATATGCCGCATTAGCCACTGTTGCGTTCTGCTTTCATACATCAGCGGCCTCATGACATTAACAGGATGAGAATCTCTCATAAGCCAATGCAAGCCAATGCAATGTAGAGATTCTCCTCTACCCTGATATAAGTATCATTATGTATCTATAATATTAGGTTCAATTAATTTTTATAAAATGTCCTTTGACACAGGTGTCATACATTTCTGTATATCTCAGGCATTAGAAAGGCCAATGTACATGAGCTGCTAGTAATTTGGAAACTGGTGAGTGCATTACATAGTATACACTGAGAGTACAGCCCTAAACACTAGAGTAGATCCCTAGAGTAAGTTGGTCTGACGGCCCTGTTATGTTGTCCCCATAGATTGAAGTACCATTTCCAATTAGTACAGTGTTCTTCTGACTGATCACCCTTTTTCTATGATGAAAAATTTCTATCCTACTTGGAGTGGTTTCTTTCTGTTAGACTCCGCCCACAAAGCATGAGGATTCACTGAATGGTTTGAGCATTATTAAATGATGTAAATCATATGATATGGCATTCACAGTCACCAGATCTCAATCCAGTTGAACTTTTGGGAGATTTTGAACTGAAGTGTGAGACAGTACTCTCCACCAACACCAACTGAGGGAATATCATTTGGAAGAATGGTGTTTATCTCTTGAGTAAAGTTCCAGAGACATGCAAAGAATCTGTGCCAAGGTACAGCTGTTCTAGTGGCTTGTGATGGCTTAACAATCTACTAAGACCCTGTACAACCACTATTTTTCCCTTGCAAGGGAAATAACAATGCATAAACAGGTTGAAATGGGAATACTGTGAATTTTCAAGTCCTCCCCAATTCACTCTCATGATTGCAACATAAGGAAAGGTGCACACCAACATTCTGCTTTCGTCTCTCCATGCACTTCAGTATAAGCTCTCCTCTTGGTATCAGCAGCCCAGCAGGATTTTATCTTCACTTTTACAGGTTTCAGTAATTCCCTTTTTATGTTGTTCTCTCATTTTTATTGCCTCTTTTGAGTTCTATATAAATTTATTGTCAGCCTGAACACACTGCTTTAAATCGCTACCATCTGCAGGTACTTCCTTTTTTTTTTTAAAGATTTTTTAATCATATAAAGATCACTGAATTAAAAGAAACTCTGGAAAAGGTTGTGTGTAATAAAATATACCAGTGTTTGCTTTGTTTCAGTTTAAAAAAAGCCATTAGGGCTCTCCGTTTTAGTTTCTGTGTGCGTTGAGGCTTTGCTCAGCCACTAGCAAGGTCGCTGATTGACTTGAGTCTCAATTAGGAACGATGCATTTAGTCCCCCGAGTGCTCTTATGTAAATCACTGGCTTAGATGCTGACAGCAGTGCCCACGCGCACACAGATCACACGACACATGCAGTTTAATTAGGCCTAGGTGTGCATGCACAGAACTCACTGACAGATGTGTGAGTGTGTGTGGGGGTGGGTGGGTTGGCTAATCTTATTGTCTGCTTACTATGAACCCGTTAAAACGTTTTCTGGATGTCCAGGTATTTATGCATATGAAAAAAAAAAACATGTGTTTGTCTATGCTTGTATGTGTGAGAGGAAGAATGCTTATGTTGCAAAATGGCAGAGCCTGTTTTCCACAATAGCGTCTGTGTACTTAATTTTATCATAATATAAATGAATCCTGAATCCTGAAACCTACTCCAGGTCATTCTTCATCAGACACTCAGATTGCAGTCTTTAACCATTTCCAAAGTTCTGGTGGTCATTATAGTTAATGTGGAATTGCATTTCTCATTCCCCATATCTCAGGTTGATTTATATTCCTGCTATCTTCACAAAAACCACAAGAGACGAGAAGAAACCAGAAGAGCTGACCCTAGATCAGCAAGTAAGCCAAAAGAATGTGCTAATACATAACAATTATACATGTCATAAAAAACCCACACATTAAGCACACCATTTCCATGATTAGCCTATTTATTTATTTCAAAGGCAGAAGAAACAGTATATAATTGAAGAAGGATGCAGATTTTCTGGTGAAAAAAAAAAATAACTATATTGATTGATATCACAATCAAAGTAATTAAGTGCTATCAGGAGTAATTGTCAATGTGGCAGACAACACAAATAATTGTGATTCATCAGAACAACCTCAGAATACACATCTGGAATTGTGGAAAATGGTTAGCATCATTGAAACACTCGTATGCTAAATGTCAGTAATTTGTTAGGACACATTTAGTAGTACAGCTGTTTGACTTGCATATGTAGTCAATATTAAATGACAGGCAGATTCAGACTTAATGGTATTCTGAGGAACACACACAAACACACACACACACACACACACACACACACAAACACAAAACCAGCTAACAAGCAGGCTATTCTTGTGCTTTTTAATGACTGGGGAACCTTCATGCCTGCCAATTAAATAAGCCAATAAGAGCCTATTAAATAATACATGGCTGTTATTTAGTGTCACAATTAAAAAATGCACATCACTGTAAACTCAGACAGCAGAAATAACAGACCTTCCATTTAGACGGGAATGATAATGCTCTGGGTCCTAAAACTGCCCTTACATCTGAGCGCCAGTGGTGACCAGACATATGCCCGTTTAAAACGCTGTAAAGCAGAGATCCCTTTTTAATGGGCTGTGCCAGGCCCATAGGCCAGACGCACAGGGAAAAGAGAGAGATGATCCATCTTCGCCCCTCTTTTTTATAAGGACCAATAAAGGTGTCTGTCATAAATTGTTTGGAGATCCCCCACTCTTGAAAAGCTCCACAATAATGAAGGAGCACTGGACAAGCTGAATAAATCTCACCCACATACACAGACTGGCATTGATAGAAATGCATGCATACAGGCTCACACATTCACAAATTCAATAATGTGGCAGCTTGGAAATATGAACACACATGTTTGGCCACTCATTTTATATTGCCATGGACAATCCGAGATGCACTGTTGAAAGATACAAGACTTTTCAGTAAGTTACAGCACATTAACACTGGAGAAGACATTTCCAAATGTACACCACTGTTTACTGTGTTTCTACAGCCTGATATTGTTGGTGTGTATATTAATGTTTTATGTAACATCAGTTGCCATATTTTTTTTTTAAACATTACTCAGTGCTGAGAGAGAAAAAGCAAATGTAGATGTAGCATTGTTTGAAATGTATTCCATTTTCATGGAATTTCTAGTGATATTTAGATCATTGTTTTGTTATGGTAGGTAGCAAGCTAATATTAGCCTAGCTTTGTTTTGGACCTGTGATATCAGCTTTATTAGCATTATTAGCTGAATAAAATGATCAATTCCAATGTATCAAATGTTTATTTTTACTTTGTATGTAAATGTAGATAAAGAGGAGCAGAGTTAACGTGAGCTAAAGCGTGAGCTGTTACAAAGGGGAAAAAAGGTTTTGTTTCTTTTTAGAGCAAACATAATGCTAGCTATGCTAGCTAGGTATTTTTGTAGCTTAGCGATTGCGGCCTTGCTTAAGTTTTATGAAGACATGCTGTTAGCTCATGTTTTTTCAGTTTGAGATCAAGATGGCACCAAAATCAAATTCTCCTTTCATACAGAGATATTTTAAATCCACAACACCTTTTAAATCCATTTTGTAACCTTTTGTTGCTTGGTTGCTGTAGTTAGTAGCTAATAACTGCTAATTCTGTTGGTTGGGGCAATTTTCAAAATTTAAGCATGTCTCTTAAATTATAGGAATATAGTGGATTTATTAAACATCCATGAGAAAGGCAGGGAACAGATTAAAACCCAATCTATTGACTAAGCATTTGAGGTGATCACCCTAGCCATTCTTTGTGCTATGTCTCACTCTCTCCTCACAGGATGGTGAATGATGAGGTGAAATAAGGTCACAGGTCAAACTTTAGAAACAAATGCACATGTTGCTATCTGTCTACATCCAATGTCCACAACATTAAAGCGAACAAAGTTAGGAATGTTCTGAATTGTCAGAGTATTCAGAGATTTGGAAAATATTCACGCATCTGCAGCAGATTATGCCGTCCACCATTCTTCTAGCAACACACACTCACAGATATATGCTTAGCAACTGCCCTACATACACTGTAAAGGAACAGCATCAGCACATGTGACACTATAATCAATGCAGAGGCTTGACTTGCAAACAACACAAATCAAGCCAAATTAAGTTTAAGAGGCTGTTGAGCTGCTAACGGATGAGCAATGTGATATCGGGGTGCTGGCTCAGACACGGAGATAAATAATGACACTCTGTCACTCGCTGGACGTCACTCATGGCTGACGGATGCTGTGGCGTAAGTGCTGGGCGTTTGGGCCGAATGCCACAGCATCAAGTGCAATCATTAATATTCACTTACATTTTGCATGTTGGTCTGGACAGAAATTGGACTGTGTTTTATTTGCTTACCTTTATGCTTGAATCAAATCGAATTAAAATAATGTTTATTTAACCTGGTTTCGCATTCAGAGTAATGGATAAATGATACACTGATTTCAAATTAACTGAACCAATGGCTTTCTTCATCAGCTTTGCCAAAAAGTATCTACAGATCTACAATTACCCATAATATAAGACATAAAAGAACAAGAATATCTATTTTAAAATGTACATTTTCTATTAAAGCATGCAGGTCCATTAAATTTCCAACCCTGCAAAAAAGTAAAAGATTACAGTAAGGCCAAAGTTCAACCTACTTGACTGAACCATTTGAGTGATATGAAAACGATAACAAAATGTGTCACTGTGCTGGCTCTTCTAAATGTAGAAGTGGGGCAATCCCTCACTACAGGGACAGGTCTTCCGGACACAAATTAAGCCTTTTCCTAGAATGAATCACACTGTCACTGGTCATTCTCTGCAGAAAATTCCTCCTAGTCCAAAAACTAGGTGTAATCTGGGGTGCGGAAAACTGGCTACAAACTCTACAAAGAGACGGAGGAACAGGAAGCAATCGCTCTTTCTCTGCCTCTCACTCTTATCTGGAAAGGGTTCTCCATTGCTTGTGTCTCATGAGTGCTCTGTGAGTGCTAGGCTGATAAACCGTTCTAAATGACTAGACGTGGACATCAATAAGATTCGAGAACAAATCCCACACAGAAACAAAGATACACAGAAGCCCAGCTACCGATCTGTTTTACAGACACAGGGATTATCATTAGAATGTTCACTTTACACATGCCAAAGTGCTTCCTTAACTGTGAAAAGTATGATGTAATGTTTGCAGACAGGTACTGGAAATTTTCACACAGCCTTTAGCTGCATCAGGGTAGTTTTTATGATAAACAATGGAAACAGCAGCCCAAATTAGTTATCATTCAGCACTCTGTGCACACATCAAACATGAACGCAAATACTGTATGTCTGCAGCTACTTTGAAACAACCAAAGATGGTTCAAAGATGTAAAGTGGTGGAGCCAGAGAGCAAGGGTTTGATGATCTAATTACCTGCATGGGGGAGTTTGCACAGAGATATGAATATTCACACATAGAGGAGGAGCCATAGTAGGAAAGGAGGAAGGAAGTAGAGGCGGAGACTGAGATAACATGGCGGTTGGGGGTTGGGACAGAGCGAATTCATATCAAAATTGAGCCTACAGTGCTATCCTGTGGAGAACTTCCAGAATGCATCCTTAAAAACACTTAAATCTCTGGACAGATTGTAGCTTTTCTGTGAGCTGTTTTTCCATTAAACATCACAATTTAATGGACATCATAAATTCAGTTCATAAATTTTATCTGTACACACTTACAAATGGTATCTCAGGGGTTCTGAATATCCTAAAGGGGTTCTAATTGGATATTTACATAGAACAACTCCCTCAGTGGGACAAACTGAAGAACCCTCCACAGTGCCAGATAAATCTTTTTTTGTTTATTTATTTAATTCTAGGCCTTATTATATAAGGCCTTATAATTCATGAGTGAATTTACCAAAAGTATGACAGCTCAAAGATTATTGCTAACTTTGCAAAGTGAGCTTTACATTGCAGTACTCAGTACAATTCTTTTGGGAAACCAGGGCTTCACCTGTGGGTGGAGGTGTTTCTACAAATCCCATTTAATATTTTTAAATATCTTAATGGACATTGCATTGCTCCATAGGAACTCCTCTCTTTCCACGTATTGATGCATTTTCTAAGACAGGAAAAACAGTGGCGGGTCACATATAAGCCTCTTAGTAATCCATATAACAATTAGTGGTCATGTTACCCTTATAAAGGTCCCAGATATAGTGGAAAAGGACAGAGGCAATGGTACCTTATTGGATTCACACACACTCTTGTCATATGCCAGTCCTGGGATCTTCTAGTCATGATGTACCTATGTGCAATGTTATTAACACCTACATTTAATACTAATTGTTAGTATCAATTGTTAATTGAAAATAATCAGACCACATCCTGCCTCTGCATCTTTCTTAGATGTCCTCTGTCTTGATGACCAGGTGCAATGAACAGAGTGAATTCTCATCTATGAACACTGCTTGCTCTTTTTTTTCACCATTTCATTTTCAGCATGGAAGGTTTAATGTGCAATCAGTCTCTGACAATACCCATATATTGTAATTATCCATTATTATGAGGAAAGATGAGTAAGGTTTTGGGACAAAACTCCACCTGAATTAATGTCTCTATTAATCATCGTTATGTCTTTTGGAGGAAAATTGGTTTCAGTGCGTTCTCTATCTGTCGGTTATTTATGTATTTCCTGAATGGAGGCTTAATTACAGACTTGGCTCTTCAGTGACAGCTGAAATCTCAGATGATGTGCTCTGGTATGCAGGTCTTGAAGTCACCCTAAAAAGAGGCAGAACTAGACATTGCGTTTATGACACAAATCCGAGAAATAAAATAGTAATACTTTTTTTATATACCTGTACTTGTTTTTGTTGGCTGTAACAGTCAGAGAGAACATAAATGCTCTTGAACATGAGTCATTCACAGGTTAAGGTGTATGTGGTCAAAATTGGATATTCTTCTTTCTCCATCTTGATCGTGCTTTAAAGGACTGAGAAAAGTGCTGATTAGAAGAGTCTTCAAGTGAATTCTTTAAAGGCAGACAGAGCTGAGTACATCACCAGCATGATGGTAGCATCTGACACTGAGCTGTGACAGCCTCATTTGTGCATTTGCACAATTCTCAAATCACTGAGCAGCTTTGGAGCAAATTGCAGAACACTGATATGAAATAAGAACAGGTAAACAACCTGATCAGGAGCCATGGAGTCATGGAGACCATTTCCATGGAAACCTGCTCTCAGATTCAGGATAGAAATAAGAAGTTGCAGTACCATATATGTACAGCAGATGGCACAGTGAAATGTCAGCTGTAAGATTCATGGTATCACACAAGACTGATGGAGGAATCAGTAAGATGGTACTATTTAGAAAGAATGCAGAAAGAAATAGTTTTAAGGCACAGGGAAATTCGATTCAGTGTTTAAAAGCATTTTATTTGTGTGATCTTGCAACCTTTGTAAACTATGGCCTGCCCTTGAAAGTGTACTCTGGCTGTGAGATGTTCAGTGATGAACTGAGTGGAAAAAGCCAGTGTTTGTGACACTGCCATCTGCCAGGATAGATGGAATTACAGCTTGGGAGCCGAGGATCTGCCTTGCATTTAAACTCAATGTATGACTGCTTTGCATCCCTCAATGGAAACTTATCATTATATTTTCTTAGCAATATCATTAAAGATTTCATTGAAGATGGGTAGATATATGGAGAGCCACATTTCCCCTTTGAAGAGTTTAACGGAAGGAGGATATCCCACCTCCCTTTATCCACTTCAGTGGCTTCAAGGCTCAGCAGAAAGCTTGCCCTGCTGCCTGTACCTAAGAGACATGGGCTAATATTTACACAAGGGCAGGTGTTAATATTTACCCTCATTAATTCCTCCAAATCCTTCATGCAGAATGGGTCGCTTCAGCTTTGAAGAGAGCCGGCCTGTGCCCTCTCCTCGGTCCCCTTTAAAGTGTAGCCTGGTGTGTTTGTACAGCGCTAATCCTGCCATGCATCAGGCTGACACTCACGCTTGGTCTTATCACGGCCAATGGAGAGGGTTCTGACACTCGGGACAGGGATAATGGGAGGCCCAGTGAAGGGGAGGCTAAATGGAACACAATTTTGGACTAAATATATTTTAACTAACTAAATAATAATGTATAAATAATAATAATTGACTAGCTCAGCCTGATGTTGCACAGTTCATTGTTTTGCAGGTAAATTGCACATATCCGCACTTTACATTAATACCCCTTGTTATTGTAATTATATTTTTCTTTTTCTGCCTGTATATCAGTAAATTCTGGTTATGTAAATTCACAAATTCACTATACAAATCTTTGTCACGGACGGTTGTAATAAGCATTTCACTGTACATTGTACTGTGTATATTTTTGGTGTGTCAAATAAAATTTGAATTTGAATTTAATTAATTAATTAATTAATTAAAAGCAGTAATTAAAATAAAAAATGTAAATAAATGCTATAAAATATATTTATAAAATACATTTTTGTGTGGGGGGGGTGAGGGGTGTTTTTATATTTACCTCATGGAAACATTTGACTGTTTTTTTCCATGCGCTTCCTCTTATATGTATAAACCTCAAAGAGCTCAAAGGTTTTCTCTCGGTTACTGAGATTAAGGTTATTAAGGGTATGCTTTAGGTGTTAGCATAGTGTGTGTGTGTGTGTGTGTGTGTGTGTGTGTGTGTGTGTGTGTGTGTGTGTGTGTGTGTGTGTGTGTGTG
>JAQQZR010000008.1:7324990-7338187 GCA_030068235.1 Notoglanidium macrostoma | reverse complement strand
CACACACACACACACACACACACACACACACACACACACACACACACACACACACACACACACACACACACGGCAATAACACTTGGTGATGATGATAGACTGTACCCCCCAAACCACACTTGGCCCTGATGCACTTAGAGACACACTGAGAGGACTGTGGACTGTTTGTGTACTTGTGTGCCAGTGTGTACTTTATGCAAAACTAGACTATAGACTGTGGTCTGCTTCAGTGACACACTGCTCAGCACTACATTTGTTTACTCACCTGTGCGAAGAGTATGAAAACACACTAATGCCCTATGGTTTTCTCTCCTTGTCGTTGTCTGTCTCTCTTGCTGTGAGTGTATGGTCTGGTGTGAACACACAGAACGAGCTGCTTGTTTTTCCTCACCGCTTCAAAGGCTTGTTCTGGCTCCTTGGACGTTTCACAGCCTGACTTGTTGGACCATCTTCACTGCTCTCTAGGGAAAGAAGGAACATTTTGAATGCCTCTGACTCAGCGAGCCCTAAGACTTGAGGCGAGCCAAAACATAGAAAGTGTGGCAACAACTGAGCGTTAGGCCTCTGATCTCAGCCTGAGGTCCTCATTTGTTAGTTATTTTGGAATTTGGAGCTGTGTAACCAATTCCAACATAATCAGACAACATAGAGAGCATTTGTGCTGATATTGTAAAAGGTCAACAACGAGCTGTGAGTTATAGAGAACTGCACGGGTCATGATGTAAGAGTGACAGAGGGATAATATTTGAATTCACCATTTATGTAGCTATGTGAATGATTTACGTTCTTATTTGTGTATATTTATTTTACATAAATACAAATGTGCGGATGTCTAGGAAAATGGTGCACACGGGGTGCAAGTACAAAAGAATAATTTAATATTTCATAAATAAAAATTATGAAATATGTCAATGTCAGTGGCATTCTGAATGTTCTGAGAGTGACAAATGCAGAATTGTGCAACCGACATTTATTTATCCAGTCTTATCTTTTTTGCTCTCTCTCTCTCTCTCTCTCTCTCGCTCTCTCTCTCTCTCTCTCCACACCCACCATTTTTCCATCCTTCTGCATTTCACCTCTCTCTCCTCCTTTTCCATCTCTCCTTTTCTGTTTCTGTTTGCTGTCCTAGCCCCCTCCTCCTTGTCTTTGTCAGACCTAATGTTCTCAAATGGAGGGAAATTAAAGCAGGGAAGCCATGCATGTCGCACCCTAAAACTCTTCCCCCCACGGGTCTATTGGGCCACGCCGTGCATACTGATGAAGGCAAAAGGTTCCTACTGCCTCCTTCACTCCCAGTTCTCCACAATGAACAGACCAAATAGAGATACTGAGTGAGTGAGAGAGAGAGAGAGAGAGAAAGAGATAGAATTCAGCTACTGAGGGTGCATGAAGTCATGAGTCCAATTTGTCAGCCACACAGGTCATACGACTGATACATACTCTCATTTAATGCACTACTATATTTGTAGCGCTGATTAATTCTTGAGTACACTCAGTCAAACATGTACTGGCTTAAGCAGATCTGAAGAAGCCTTTAAATCTCCCTTTTTTCTCTCAAGCACACCCACACACACCGACACATACCTACACACAGACAGCGAATGTCTTTCAGCAGGAGGTAAGGCAGTGTTGATTTGTGAGGTTTCCTGCTGGATCTCTGTGAAGTTTTGGGAGAAATCAATCTAATCTCAGAATGGGTTTCTCTCTCACTCTGACTGACTAATGGCCTCTTAGAGCCTCTTAAAGGAGATCAAGTGACATGAAGAAAGGCGTACGTGTGTATGTAATATGCGTGTGCGTGTGTATATACATGATTCATGTGTGTGTTGTATATGTGTTTAAATCTTGGGGCTTGTGTTCTTGTGTATGTGTGCGTTTGGGAGAAAAAGAAGGAACAAGCGTCAGCATCACACTGTATGTCGCTGAGCATGTGTCTACTGACATTTCCTTCATTTTCTATTTATGTGCAGAACAACTTTGACCTATTGATTGACGTGGCCTGTGCTCGTAACAAGTACATGTGTTTCCGATAATTCATTTGAAATTCTGACATCAGTCCAAACCTAACAGAGCTTGCAACCCTGTGGCATCGCACAAACGCCATTACTAGCCCTAACTGCTAACTATGGCATAAAACTTCTGAGCCGCCACCCGCACACCCGCTTGTTCCCCTCCAACGGCCCGTAGCTGACCCCAAAGGCTACGCATGTCCTCTGGAGCCACTAGACTTGGCCATGTTGGCTCAGAGTGGTTCCAATCGCCGCCTCCCCAGTGCTCGGTTAATGGGCTGGCCAGAAACTGGCTCGCTCCAAGCGCTGGAGACACTGTAAACCATTAACGGCTCACCGTGGGGATCCGTGCTTGAGCCGGGCCCACTAACCAACCCCATTATTCATTAGACGAGAGCGTTATTTATTGCCTCTTGGCACAAACACAACAAGCCAATTAATAATTAAGCGTTTCCATCCGCCTGTGTATCCTGCGAATCAGATGAACGGGCCAGGAGATATGTGCGCAGTCCATGAGAGGAATAACTTTAGAACTTAATCCAGAAAGTGGAAGTTAAGAATCAACTTCCTTCTGGGAACTCTCTCCATAAATTCAGTGAAACAGTGAGTCAGATTGTGTCTACAGCGCAATGCGTAGAATCAATAAGTGCTTACTCACGCTAACATATACATTTGCAATGTGTCACTGCTTGTTCTTTCAAGGTTACACCAGTTCAGTGTTGTTACTGCAAAAATATTTTTCTAATTTACCCGTTAAATTCTAAAATTCTGTTTATTTTTAATCAGTCACAATATGAGGATATACAGAATACATCATCTACCAACAAGGTTTTAGGCTCATGAATTATATTATGTAAGAATCCAGGAAGTAACACCAGTATATACTTCAGCACGGATAGTGGATGTAGTAAAAAGTAAGTGTCATAAGCAAATTTTGCAGAGAAACAGGACATTTCGAACAAATGTCCTACATGAATATATGTATTTAGCATGTACGCAATATTTAGCATGTTTCAACCCTGTCTGGTAGCATAGCACAAGTTCATCATTTGCCTTACCTGCCACTGAAAAAACCAACATAATGTTGCTTTTGTAAGGCACCATAACATGTACAACATGGGTGATCATGTCACTAAGGCTATATGATTGGTACTGGAGTAGTAAAATTTGTTTTGTCACATGCTTTTCACAGCAAAGAGCCTCATAGTGGCAGAAAAGATGGTGCAGTGGGAACCAATACAGTGAATAGTACATTGTATGTGCTTTAACATATAACTGTCAATCTTTTCATCCTGGAAATCTTGCCTGTAGTATTAATGGAAAGTACACAGTGGCTCATATATTACCAGACATCTTGCTTTGCATGTACATTTTTGCTCAAAACATCAAGGCCAGCCTTATCATACCCTAATATAAAGCAAGAGCCACCGCCTCACAGTAATGTGCTTCACTGTTACTGGAAGTGAATAAGCAAAACCTCGGCTCTTCCTCTCTTCTATCGATCTGTGAGGGTCTTCTTGCCACAGACCGGCTCAATCAGTGTCCATCTTTCATTCTCGCTCTCACTCTCAATCTCACTCTCGCCGTCTCCCCGTCTGGGTATGTTCAGACAGACACCGAATTCTAAATAATTAATTGTGAGGAATCAAAACTAATTATCTTACATATTCAGCCTGTTTACGTAGATAGTTATGAGTTTATTCATACTCTAAGTTTGCTCCTTCCTATATTCATAAATGATAGACCACACATAATATCTGGCGTAGATAATCGTATAGTCGTAATAACATTGTTGTTATTTTGTCGTGTTTTGATGGCAGGATAGAAGAATTAGCCTCTGTAGTTTAGTATGGCATTTTCAGGTGATGTCATTACTGGTAGCTGCTGTGTTTGGTGTTCCCGTGAGGAGCGGCAGTCATATTCATTCGACTTTCTGCTCGGCTGGATCACTTAATGTGGCACAGGCTTTGCTGCCCCTGTTGCTAATGGCGCTCATTTTATGTTGGCAGACCTCGAGGTGCCTGTCCGTCACCACCACCATAATGCATCTGCATATGTGTGTGCGTGTGTGTGACCAAATCATAATATCCAAGTCTAATCTTATACAATCCCTTGCATTTACTTTTAATTGATGTACTGCCATCCTCTCATACCCAAACTGCACAGCCTTTTTAATGTGGAATGACAAAAGAAGGTCTAACTGTCACCACTGAAACCACCGCCACCAAATCATGATTTGTAATTTAATTACTTCAGGGCTGTTATAGTAATCAGGAATCGATAAATCAACATCATATCTATCATATGCACAACACAGATGGGATCATCGAATTCTGAAATGAGCTCTTTGAGTTTCAGGCGTGTCTGTGCATATGTGTGCCTGACTGAATTAGTTCACTGTGTGTGTGTATATGAGAGAGAGGGGAGAGAGAGAGATACAGAGAGAGAGATAGAGAGAGAGAGAGGGGAGAGAGAGGAAAGAGGAGAGAGGGAGAGAGAGTCTAAGCTCATCACACCAGGCCATATGGGGCGCAGTAGAGGGACCCTGCACACAGATGGCAGATCACACAACATTTTCGCTTCCATCTCTCTCTCTCTCTCTCTCTCTCTCTCTCTTCAAGCCTGGAAACACTTTTACATATTTCTTTCCATATATATAGTGAGTTACTCATCCACTTTTTTCCATGTTTCCAAGACAATATTGTTACTATTAAACAAAATTCATTCACATGCTTTCAACATGTCAGACCATCGTAGAACATGTGCCTAATCTCTGTTGGATCTTTCTTTAAGTATTATGCTGCATCACCCATCTTTTAAACCTCTTTTAAAAAAAAACAGAACATCCTTTTAAAAAATTGGTCTCACTTTACGTATATTGTCTCTAATACCCATTTCATTACACGTAAGCTATCGATACAGCTAAAGTGCAAATGCCGATCCATGTACTGTTAGAAGATGACTTACAGTAATACACCCAGTACGTATCAACTTTCATTTCGGGTTGTGTAAATACGCAAATGAATCTTGACAACTGTAAAAGGATATTAACCTTCAAGTGATTAACTACATGTGTATAATACAGTGAAGGTAATTATATTTATATCAAGCGCTGGTTTTCCATGAAGACATTCTTTTCTGTTTTTTTGGTGCAGAATGCTTTGATATATTTATATTATGAGGGTACTATTGTTTGTGTTGAGTTACATGAATACTGGACAGGAATTCTATAATTATATAAGTTACACAGAAAAGTATGTGGACAGTTCCTGTGCAGTTCTTTCATAATCAGAAAGAAAAAGAAATGTAGTTTATATGAATGTAACTACTGTCACCCTGTTAGTCATGTATGCGTTAGATGTGATGTCATGTTACAAATGTCAAGACGCAAGTGTGTACTTAACAAGCCCTAACTGAACTAATGGTACTTGAAATATTCAAGTATTAACTTGTATTTACTGTGTGTAAAAATGTATAAATTCTTAGTAGTCACATTATACACTACATGGCCAACAGTTTGTGGGCACCTGACCATGACACCTGACCATGTGTGGGCTGTTCTTAAACTGTTGCTACAAAGTTGGAAGCATAAACTTGCATAGGACATCTTTGTATGCTGTAGCATTACCCTTCACTTGAACTAAGGAGCCCATACATGTTCCAGCATGACAATGCTGCTGTGTACAAAGCAAGGTCCAGCAAGACAATCTTTTGACCATATATTTGGCTGTGTAGTTTATGTAACTGGTATTCGAGGCACAAAACCAGAAACAGTGCAGAAAGACCAAATACTTAGTTTTCGGTGACAGAAGTGAAGCCCGACATTGTCTTCTGTTGTTGTAGCGTTTCTGTCTCGTTTTCTGATATGTTGTGCATTATATGTTATGCACACCATGGTTGCAAAGAGTGGTTATTTATGTTATCATAGCCTTCCTGTCAGCTCGGACCAAACTGACCATTCTCCACTGACCTTTCTCATCAAAAAATTGTTTCCTGTAACAGAACTACCATTCACTGTTTTTTTGTTTGACACACCATTTTATTTAATTCTAGAGATTGTTGTGCATGAAAATCTCAGATCATCAGTTGGAATGATGGAATACAATATCATTTCTTCCAGATCTCGGAGCAACACAACAATACAGTAGCATGGTACACAGGACTACATAAAGACAAATCCAAGTGCAAAACCTACTATAAGTGCATAGGAGAAATAATACTTAGGACAATAAACACACAAAAAGTGCATTTTAGACAGAACAATAATGGATGGATGAAAGCAGTGAAAACAATATTGTACAATATTATACATACGTATGTAACATATACATATTGTATATTGTATGCATGTTACTACCCAAATTGAAGCCTATTCTTAACATCAATACTGGTAAAGAAATTGTTTTACTTTTTTAGGTTTTGGAGGGAGAAAAAGCGCATAATTAAAAGCACATTTAAAGAAACATTTGTGTTGTTTGTGGGTTTGTTTTAAATTTTCCTACCATTCCTTTAAATGATTTCCTTTTCAGAATTATTTTGGCCTGATAATTCATAATAAAGACAAACACATAAACAATTACACACAATATGATAAAAAGATAACAAAAGAATGAAAAGCTTTAAAATATATGAAAACATATATGTTACAAATTTCTCACCAATTGAATACCTTGAATTCATCAGAAAGCTCAAATGACATGCAGAACATCAGAAGAAATTCATGCTTTGTTAGACTGCTAATGGTTGACAGCATTAACATTGTAATAACCAGAAATACTGGATCTTAATTCACCAAACACACTTCTGAATGGAAAAAAGCTTCCTGCCATTATTGTACTGTCAAGGCCACCATTTTGGTGACGATTAACCTGCAATATACTATCCAATAGCTTTATAGTACACACACACACACACACACAGCATTCTGGAGAGCACCTCCTGTTATATACTAACAAATTAATTTCATAGCTGCTCATCACTGTGATGAAGTTAAGAAAGAGAGGGGCTGAGGGGGGACAAGCTGTGCACAGCCGGAAGGGAGAAAAATATAACATTTTCCAGGTGATGAATTTTTCCAATTTCCCAGAGACAAGTACATAAACTCGTTCAATTAGGAGAGGAATCTGGAAATGAGTGAGTGCGGACAGCCAAACGGCCCCAGTCCTGATGGCTAATTTTATTGAGTGGAAAATTGAATCAAATTGCTTCATTGAAACAATCAGCCTGTACTCCTCCACAACAAACCTACACACACACTCACTCACACATATGCACAAACACATTATTCTCTTTCTGTCTGTTCCTTCAATACACACAGTCTCCACGTTTGGCCAGCTTTTGGGTTATTTGGCATTCCATCCATTCCAAGCCAAGTCAGCACAAGCTGCCCAGTCATTCTCTGTCTTTTCACACATCACAGTCCCAATTCTGTCTTTCCTCAAGGTCAGTTTGAGCACACAAAATTTCAAACAACGGTGGATAATGTGACACAAAGAAAGCAAAAGCCAGTGCCTTCCCGGCTTTTGGAGTTAAGCAATTCAGATCTAAGCCAGTAAATCACTCACTGAGGGAAGCTGGTTCCATGCCTCCCCCACGATGGGCATTAGAGAGTCCCTCTGTTCCCACCAACTGTAAACGAACCATCTGCCTCATAGTGCCAAGAGTAAAAAGAAACAGCCATCTAATCTCTCAGCAGCTTTTAAACAGAGGAGAGCAGAAATGTACAGATTAAATGGCTAATGACCAATTTGCTTTATATCTCGATAAGAGCACGACTATCACGTATAACACAAATGGGGCTCCTGTTTAAAAACAATGAAATATTATGCCGTCGTTTGTGTAACAAGACCAAAAATTATGGGAGATTGAATACACCAATCACTGTAATCAGGTGTTGGGATTACTGTATATTGTTATATTCTAACATAGTGCTGCTGAATTCTTGATTTTAAGTGTTCAGACATTGTTAATGATCATGGGTATACACAGAACTACGGAAAGGTCTTGGCACCCTTTTTTCAGTCCAAATTTTGTTAAAGATATTCTATTTATGAATTCTGCATTATTGAAACATTACTTCAAAAAATAAAATTGCATGAAAAATTTTTGTAGATCAGTAATTTATGCAATATATTTTTGTAATATGTAAAAGCCACTTTTCAGACACAAAAACATAATGAAGGATTCTGGGTTTTGCATGAAAAAAAAAGTCAAAAGAGGAACTGTGGCGTATTCTCCAAGATGCTCAGTAAAATTTACCAGCTCATTTCCTTATAAAACTGTACACATTGTACCTGGGACTACTATTCAAGCAAAAAAGCAAAAGGATGTCACTCTAAATATCGAATTTGTTTATAGTTTTATTACTATATTACTTTATTACTATAGTTTATTACTGTTTACTGCACATTATAGTAATTTTCTTTTAAGTAGAAAGATTTCATTTCATTATTTTTGAAGTCATCTTCACAGAATTTCTTTGCACATGCACATAAATTTGCACAGTACTCTATAAATATGCTCGTGTAATAAATGGAGAGAAAAAACATTTGTAATCATTCATCAGTTGAATTTTTACAGCACTCTTTAGTGTTTATTCAGCATTTTTGAAAGGAGTCTCCAGTGTCAGCCCTTTGTATCAGTCAGAGGTAAAGCTGTTTCTTTGTTTTCCAACACAGGAAAGTGTTCACAATAGAAGGCTTTGTGGTTTCTCAGTAATAAGCTGCATTTTTTTTTTTGTCTTATTAACCAAAAGTGAGAATGAAAAAATAGGAGCTGGCACTGCTATAATATAACTGATAATAGAAACTTAATTGTTTCAAAGATGTTTTTACATCAAATGTAACTAGCAACGGATAAAGTTATGATGAATCATTTATTAATTTTTTTTTTTATTTCATCATTGACAAATCACTGTTGTATAAGAGCAATTAAACATTCGGGTGCATGCTGGTTTAGAAAAATAATCAACTATAGTGTGATAATGGTCCTCCACTCTGTGGCAATGACCTCCTCCACTATCTGGTCACATCACACCACTTCATCATTGATTATTTTCCTATAACAGCATGCCCCATGGTGTTCTTTTCCTTCATCAAACAAAAAACTATTGTAGGTTACCATCTCATGTCCATTGCTGTAAAATCCTCGGCTTGTACACTAGGCACTGAGTTTTTGCTGAGCTGCTTCCTGAAGTGAAGAAATGCACTAATTCCAGTTTTGCAAAGAACGTTTTTGGATTTTACTTCACTAAATTTACTTCCATCATCTCTGTCACAACTACTTTTGCAGGAGCTGTTTGTTGGTAAGTACCTCTCTGAAAGACTCTCTAGTGGCATTTCATACAACATGGCAATTTAATGTTTAATAACAAAATGAAACAGCTAATCTAATCTAGAGGCAGAGATGAAATGAAAACGTATCCCCTCATGAAAATTTATTCTCATTGGCATGTATTAAAGGAAATACACCATAAAATTAAATATTTAACACACATTAAATTTATTTCAAGCACAAACCTCGAGGTGAAAAAAATGCAATGTGTAGGGAACTGTCGAGGCATGAGAGCTTTGTATACTAGTTCTAGGCCTGACTTTTTTTTACAAGCTTTCCAGTTTAATGCATTACTTCAATACCATGGAAGATTAATACTATATTATTATTATAATCACTGTTATTGTTGTAAAACTGAATATGAAACAGATTTAAAATATTGCTCATTCAGCTTTAACAACTGATTCGGAATCAGTGAGATTTGCTTGCATCATCAACTGTATAAGTGGTACAGACCACCAGTTAAGTATAATTTCGACCAAACCCCAGACCTCTTCTGTGTCACACCATTATGCGCTGGCTTTGTGGATGGCCTCAGTGAAGCATTAGCAGAAATCAATGCAGTGCTATGAAATAGAGCTCTCCACTCATGTTTACTTCACACTAGTGCACCTCTTAATCCAGGCCTAATTAGTGACAGATCGATACAACAATTCCCAAGAGCCATAAACTAGGTGAGTGACAGATACAGGCTCCTGTATGACATGCCAACATGACATCACTTATGATTAACAGAACAGAATCTATAAGTTATGGCGATTCCCAGACCTGGCTGCTGACAAATTAAGCACCAAGGGCATTACTGCTGCGAATGCCACCGCTCTTATAACTAGGTAATATTGATTTAGGTCTTTCTTGGAAGAAGGTATAACTTGGGCAGTCTTCTAATACCTTTCTTCAAGAACTTGTTTATGAAATCCATCCAGGATAATCAGACAGGATCTACAAATGAAAGAGCATAAATTGTCCTAGCCATAATCATTCTTAAACCCAGTAAACAATACTGAGATCCTGGTAAGTTTTCAGGAATCAGGAATCATTTATTCACCATCAAACACATTCAACATAAACATAAACATAATCATATGAGTATGATGAAAGAGGATGTAGAATGAAAAACCAGTATGACACTGTGCAATTGCATAAGCATAGCATGAGGACTTGGGTATCCTGATAAACAAATTTTCAATAACGTACAGAGAAAGTACATGAACCTGAGATGGACCATAATAATGGTCCGACAGATTGGTTGTGCAACAGAGTACAGTAATTTATCTTAATTACAGTGTCTAATGCATAGACATTTTCTCCTGGATCAACATTACTGCAGTGCAAATTAGACAGTGAAGAAAGATCTTCTCAATTTAAACTTGCACTGATATATCACTGATAATGATATAGGTGTTCTTGGACCGATCAAAGGCTATTTTGTATTGGTCTCATGTGGGCAATGTACAATGTTCCGCATGGTTATGTGGCACCAGAAATAACACACCACCCATTCTGACATGCAACATTTAAAGAAGGTCAATATTGACATGGTTTGTGTTTTTTTGGTAAATTGGTTCTTGGCACTGCACTAGTGCTCAGGGCGAGGTTCAGTCGTGGCTAAGCGAAAGCTGTATCACTGGTCACAACTTTTATAAATACAACATTGCCGGGTTGTTGAGACTGACTCTTTCATTATCTACACTGGTACCGGGTATGTAAAATCTTATGTAAGCTAACATTCTTAAATCCAAGCAAAAGAGAAATCTGTCAAGTTCTTAAGAGTATTTGTTTCTCTATCATTTCTCACATTTCTCTTTAATTATATATCTGAAAAGTCGTAAGGCAGCTTTTTAGCATCAGACACATTCAATTCCTAAGCTATGAATCTAACCTTTAACAGATGTTACCAATACCCATCACTGTAATTTACCTGCCACTATGTACACTTTCTATTTATCAAGTAAGTTTGTATTATGACAACTAGCTATTAGCATTCAGCTAGTTTGTACCATCAGAGGTATCTAGCTAATCTTTGACAGATTAGGAAAAGAGCTGCTGTGAGTTAGCCTATAATGTTTTCCCTCATTCATCTGTCCCCTTGGTGAAAGATTAATTTGCACTATTTGCACTATTAGTAACTAAATTCTGTGTCTTTCATATCTTCTTGTTCTGAATCTTTCTGTGATGTTACTTTCATGCTTTCAAGTAAATGTAAGAGTTTAAACTTTTCGGCTTTAATTTGAACAATACTAGAGGATTTATTTAAAAGAGTTATGCAGTTTTACACCCATGACATAGTTACAATAACATATATAAGTACAATATGCAATTATGTGCAAAGGTCTTAAGCACCCTTAAATTTTTAAGTATAAATTTTGTCTTAGATCTTTTTATTTTTTATGCATTCATTATGCATTAACAAGTGATATAAAAATAGATTTCCAAACTTTTCCTTATAAAAAAATATTTCTGAATATTTGTATGTCAGTAAATAAAGTATTATTACATAATAGACAAAAAAAATGTTTTATGAGAATTGTGGCAGGTTCTCCATGATGCTTTGAAAAACGTACCATCCGATGTTCTCATAAAATTATACAAAGTGTATCTGATGTATTTTTAAAGACTGAAGGGTGGTCACAACAAATATGGATTTTGTTTAGTTTAAAACTGTTTGCTGCTTTTTATATTAGGTTTTGTTTCTTTTTTATACATAGAAATTTTTACTTTCATTATATGTGAAGGTATTTTTGCTTTACAGAATTTCTTTGCATGGCCTAAGAAATTTGCACAGCACTATACATCAAATCCTAAACCTAATTATCTAAATGTCTGCATTAAATTCATGTTTCAGTGTATGTATTTCAGCATATGCTTTTTGTATGCACTGCAAGCGTTCTCAAGAAACGTGTATAACCTCCTTACAGCCCCTGCAGCTTTCAGCTGGTGTGTGCCTTTCTATTTGCCTAATGGTGTTTTAAACATTTGTGTAACAAACAAATATCTTTAGGCTAACATTAGATACTGAGTTTTGACTTGTGATGTAGTCTATGGCATACTAGCACAACAATTGTTTTTTATTTTGGCTATCTTGTCCATTTCAAATGCCAAATTCTGAAATTTTCTTGTATCGTAGCTACTGTGGAACTTTCCACAGTAAGGAAAATCTCATCTTAAATCTTTACCTCTGACTGTAAAATAAATCTATACCTTCTGTCTAAGCAGAATTCACACCTTGGTATAAAGTTAATAAGCTATATAAATATATATTTTTTAATGTTATAAATTATTATAATTTACTTTTCCCCCAAATCCCTGAACTGTACTATTGGATAAGGTATTAAAGACAAAAAATCGAGAATTATTCAGTGCCAGAAACAACCTATTTCTCCACTGAATCTCAAAAGTTTTAACCTGATACAGTAAACTGCTTAAAATTTGATGGAAAAATATTAAAGCAACCTTGTAAAAGTTGATAAGAATTAATGAGGGTTATCTGGGAGGTATTCTACATAAGCACCTCGCCATGCTTGAGCTAAGCTGCTCTGTCCTCAGCTAGCCAGCAGGGTAGCAGTGACCACAGGCTGTACAATTAAACAGAAATAGAATGCTAATGTGCTCATGCACATGCCTAATGATTGAGTTTAGGAAGTGGCCTAAATAAAAGTAAAATTGATAAAAATAAAATATAAGTGTATCATCTAAATATAATATAAAGATAAAAAGTAATCAAGTTTATCTAAGCTGTTACAATGTTCAGGGATGGTGAAAGATATTAATTAACCTTAATATATATATATATATATATACACTACCGGTCAAAAGTTTGGGGTCACCTACTCTTTTTCATAGGTTTTTCTTTATT
>JAQQZR010000008.1:7303982-7324969 GCA_030068235.1 Notoglanidium macrostoma | reverse complement strand
AAATGCATTAAGAAGGAAAGAAATTCCACTAATAACCTTTTATGTCAACAACCGCTCAACTAAGTAAAGAGAAACAATAGTCCATCATTATCCAGTCTCTTTTAAAGGAATAAAAATAAAGAAATAATTGAATTAGAAGGTGACCCCAAACTTTTGACCGGTAGTGTATATATATATATATATATATATATATATATATATGTGTGTATGCAATTTAACTTTTTTGTACAACTTCATGTTTTAGGATGTTAATTAAGTGTGTGTTCAGTTTTAGTGAGTACTCAGAGGAAGCAGAAGACCTCCTTGGACAGACAGGAAGTTGAGGGCAGCTGGAGACAAAATGTCTTCCTTTCTTGCACATGTACACACACGCATACCAAAATGATCAAGACCATGTACAGATGGCACTTTAAATGTCTAAAATATATCTAAAGTACAAACGTTCTTTTCTCCCACATGCAGCAAGATTTGCCCCCCCACAAGGCCCTGCTGTTTTCTTTGGTCACTCCACCCATCACTGTGCTACATTCAAACAGTTTGCTCTGATGGAAAGAAAGGACACTAGGACAGAAATTTACTCCAACGTCTACAGAAACCTCCAGGGTGCGGCGGCACTTTAGACTGCTCTCCCTGCTACTCCCATCCAGTTCCTCTCTGCTCACACGTTCCTTCAATGGGGCCTGCGCCAGGGGTCATCCTTCACGTCATCAGGTCACTTCCCACACAGTCTTCCAGGTCACTTTCTGTTTCCCAGATGCATATTTCCTGAGCAACTGGGCATGCTCAGTGCAGATTGGCCCTGAATCCCTGCTGTTGTTCTCCTGCTCTCACCTGTGGCTGCATGACGGGGGGCTCTGGCCATTCCCAGATCATAAATCTGACACGGATGTTGTTTTTGGTTCTCGTCACTGTAGCGTGTGAACCGACCATTGAGCCAACGGCCTCGGCTATCCTTAGAGAGTGTTCTGGTTTGTTATTTGAAGGACAGAGAGGGCAGGCTGCAGGGATGCATCAACAGCTCTACACTTCCGGTTCTCACCTTGAGCACAGTCCATGTGTGGAGAGTATGTGCATTCCTGCGGTTTCCAAAATAGTGCACTCCCCCCCGCTGTCTGAATCTTTACCCTTTCTTTTTCTCTCTTTCTCTCCTCGCTACTTTCTGTTCAGTTTTTTTTTTCCACAGTTTGTTTGCTTCCAAATAACACTGGTTCCTGAATGACTCTTAGCCTAGACTCTAATGCACTTGCATCCACCAGAACGACTCCCTTTAGGATTCAGCATCATTAGACAAAACAAATCTTACAGTTATATACTCAAGCAGCTCACGCAGCTTATGCTTCCTTTTGGCTGCCATATATATGAAGTTCTGCAGCCAGCGGCTCTATTCCAAAGAGTCTTGATTAACTTTGTCTGGCTCCAAGCATACTTAGAAATGGCTCCTGCAACCTCAGTCGCATAATGCAACAATAAACTGTCTATCCTCCCCATATTCTACACATGCACACTCAAACAAATTCCTCTTAAGCTGCACCACTTCGGATCTTGAGGCAGCAGAATCGATGAGGTGCACTCTGTCAATAGCTTCCTGTTTACTGCTGAAGTCATTAATAGAGCGTTGGCAGGCTCTGTATGGACCAAATATTGGGGACTATCTATACCTCTTTATCTCTTTCTTTTTTGACTCAACAGTCTGAGCCATTCAACCAAAGTATCTCCTTCCCCGGCACAGACAAGACACAGACATTGCAGTTCAAGAATGGAGTTTTGCGATACATCCTGACCAGGAAGCTGCACCCAGGGGAGTGTACGTGTATTTGAAGGCTAATGGTGGAAGATATAACAGTTTGATTTCAGATCCTACTTTAAAACAATTTTTCATGTTTCCTTTGAGTCAGTATACTTCACACGCAGATTTTGTCATTAAACTTGAACATCAGTACATTGCATGAAGTAAAGAATTATGCATGACACTATTTATTGATTTTATGGGTGCTCATTTCTTAGAGCAGACCACAGTTTTGTTCCCTTTTTCCAATAAAATCAGACTCCTGACTTCATTCAAGCACACTGTCTGAGCCCTGATTCATCAACTAACTTATGACAGACAAAGTCAAAGTCATCAGGCCATCACACTGTATTTTTGTTGTGGCTTTTCCTCTATGGAGTCACAGACCACCAGCTATCATTCACCTTCTGTATAATTGGGATCTTTTGTTTTTCTTCCATACAGTTACCCTCTTAGGGTTTTGTGTTCTGTTTCATTCCCTCTCTCTCATCAGTTGCACACAAACATACACATACACATTTGGACTTGGCATTTAAATCCAAATGTTTATAGAAGTTGGCAGCATGGAACATCCAAGGCATGTACACATGCTATAGGGAATTAGTGTAACACTAAGTCTCAGACAATGTAAATAAATTCTAACATATGTAAACATAGATCTGCTAGTCAATTTACAAATTGTTATCAAGGGTACATAATACAATGCCTTCTCCAAATATAGAAAGGCTACCTATATAACTGAGCAATATTGTTTTCAGTTTGTCAAATGCAATCCACACAGCACAATGGTTAATATTTAAGTAGCTTGGCAGTAAAACATGTGTTAATATATGCACAAATCAAATGTATAGCCAATAATGTCAATAATGAATGCTGACCATTAGTGGAAAGTCATTCACTAAAACAAAAAACATCAGACAAAACATCGTACAGTGATGAAACCAGTCCAATTGTATTGCGGAGTATTTGTACAATTCAGGCAGCTTTTCTTGTACTTGCTTAATGTAAATGAAACATATACAATATGCAAACACAACAACCAAAGCAAAAGACAGCTTAATGCCTAGTGCACCTGAAATCTATGTTCTTATACAGCTTGTGAAATAAATGGAAGGGTCTTACTGCAGTCTCACAACTGACAGGACACGCCCACTTTACAACATGACAGACCCACTTCAGTACATGTCACACCCCCTGAGCCTAACCCTAAACCCAACCCTAACTCTAACGCTAACCCGAGGTCTAATAAGGTCTGTGTAATAGGCATGTCCTGTAAGTATAGTGCATCTGCTGTTAGACCTACTATCTATCTGCTGTTATTTCTGAAATAAGTCAAAAAGCAGGACGGTAACTTGACTTCTACCCTGGTCCTGTGACACTTTGGTGTCCAAGATTTTTTTTTGTCATCCTAAGGAGTGTCAACAACAGGAATGTGCATACCAGTGGCTATTATGGCAAGTGGCAAACAATTATTTAGCACTATTTTCTAATAATAATAATAATTATTATTATTATTATTATTAACTACAACAATTTTAGTTGTGCATGTCATGTTTAAAAAAAGAAATTGCCAATTCTGAAAAGCTAGCAACCAAATTATTATTAATTTAGCAAACAGAAGCAAAATGCAGACAACTGTGCACTCTATAATTATAAATGATATATAATATTAATTGGAATTGTTAATGGCAACAAAGCAGATAATACCTAATTAGTGTGTTTATAATTAGTTTTTGAATTACCATAGCATGACATAGCACTAAATAGGGTGATATCAGCCATATGACTTAAGTTTTAAATACTATCAGTTGTATGCATTACAGATATCAATAATGATCAGTTTTTCAAGGTCCTGTTCCTATGAGAGCACATCAATGTTGAAAGCAGATTAAATGTAAACACATGACACAATAGCGCAGTGTGGTCCAGGTATTTTATGTTTTCTGTGCAACAATGAAGTCTGACCCTTTACTTGTGGCATTTCCTTTTTAAATGAGCTGAACAGGAAGCTGTGCTTTCCATGCACTCACCTGTGGTGACCTTCATGTCTGAGCGTTAGAGTCATACTCTGTCTCATCACATTCCTTTCTCATGATTTACTTTAATAGTGAACTTCTTTTAAATGTTGTGCTTAACACTCACAGAGTGAAATGTAACAAACCTGGAATCTCTGATGTGTAATCTTTACCCTGCTTAAACTTGCAGAACCTGTCAGCATGTCCAGGTTTACGTTCCTCTTTTGTTACGTTTGTAACCATGTACCATTTCTGTTTAGTTTTGCTTTAGTTACTGAATAATAAACTGGGATTTCAAGGAGTTGATGATCATTAAGATGATCCTTAAGCTTCATTAAGATCACAAACTCCGAATCATAACTGCTAGGCTGGACTAATAAAAATCTGATTATTTGGAGAGTTGCTTAAATCAGGGATTTTCTTTCTTTTTTTAATACACCCAAGGACCCCTTTAACTATAAATAAATTACATGTAGCCTCTGATTACAGATCTATTTTATCATTTCATTATTCAAATATAAGGCACATCATTTAAATGTGTATAATAATATTTTGGATGTTTATTGGAGTCATGTAGATTTTTTATTTCTGAACCTTGCACTCATAAAGCACATTTTAATTAAACTTCTCATTAGATTCAAGTTGTTAATTTGGTTCAAGTTATAAATTCAAGTCTTTATAGTTTACCTATAGGTCTACTTGCTTTTAGTTATTAAGGTTTAGAGTAAACATACAATAAAATTAGTGAAATGGGAAACGCAATAATAAAAATTTTTTTAAAAGAAAATAAATACATTTACTAAATTGATTTAATAAATAAAATCATGGTGGATTGTGATTTCTACCAAGTTGAAAAAAAGACCTCTGGGGACTCTGCTTTGAAACCCATGGGAATGATCCTTTTATTTATTTATTTTTGTTTGTTTGTTTATGTGTACAACAAAATTGATATTTCTTTCTCTTGTCAAGTCTCTAAAACTAATGTCTCTTACTAACCACTAATTTCATTCTATTATCCTCATTTTGTTTGGACCATATGCCCATTGTTTTCTCTAAATTCCCTCATGCTCTCCTTTTTATGGCTTATATTCTAAATTTATACTTTCTCTTTATATTCTTTTATTTAACACACAAATGATCTCTCTCTCTCTCTCTCTCTCTCGATGTACATTTTTTTTGTTCACTCACTCGCAGTGCACTGGAGTTGACAATAATGATGAGCTATGTGTAGTCAGGCTGGAAATGAGAGATGCATCAATCTGTCTGCACTCACAGACTTTATGTTATATTTTGTTTAAGACTTTGCCAGGGTTCTACATCGTACTTCCTTACAAAGAGTGAACTGAAATATTTTTGTGTGCTTATTATCTCAATTAAAGGTATAAAAAGTTGAGATGAAGAAGACCTGATGAAGAAACGAGGACCTTTGGACAAGTTTGAAAGATGGAAAGGCAGGAGTGAGTGACAATGACATGGACAGCACAATATCATCATTTTAATAAATGAGAACAGAGTGGGCCACACCATACAGTATGAGAGACGGGACTCATTCTCACCTACTTCTCCCTTTTGTAATTAGTGTATAAATAATGCATTTATTCATTCTTTTTTTCAAATTCCTATATATTTTTTAATATGGCCAGTGAAACGGCAGATCCAGAACCCATCCCAGAAACACTGGTGTGAAATGGAAATACATCCAGCATGGGATGCCAGTCAGGCTTGTTTATGGGAGGTGGAAGGAAACTGGAAAACCTGGAGGAAACCCACAGGAAGAGCTTGTTAAGGAGTACTCCTAGCTCACGACTGAAATAAAGACCCTGGAGTCGTGAGACGGCAATGCTACCGGCTGTATCTCCATTCATGCACTTGTTATATAATTCTTAAAAATAAAAACTGGTTTATATTTGGCATGTACAGAAGCAGCTGTAACACAAGTGCTATTGTTCACATACTCACCTGCGTACTTTAAGCACATCTGTAAGATTAAAACAACAATCTCTGGATGGCATATCAAAGCCAAAATATACCTTACCATCTTTATAAGAACTTAGTGACTTAGCGACTTCCCCTGGTGTCAAGTGCTGCATCTTAAATTGAAAACACTGACCTTTTCATATCATTTAAAGATATTTACTAATCTAGTAGACTTGTATGCAAAAAAAAAAAAAAAAAACCTTTTAAGTTTGAATACTAAGTGGGAGATTTTTCAAATTCACACTATACATTAAACATAATAGTACAAACAGGAAAAACACCAAGTGTCAGTAACTGTTCTGCACAGTATGCGATTTGAGACAAAGCACTAGTTTGTTTAGTCAGTAGCAGACACATTGTCTACACTGTTTCCATTATTTATGTTGGTATTATACCACGTGGTTCATGTCTGAGAGTGTGTACAAGCAACACGACAAACGACTGCAGGATACACGTGGCAGCCATCTTGAATACATGTAGTTAAAAGCAAGTATAATCCAGGCTTTAAGGGCTCTTTCTACAAGGGTTTGTCTGCCTCGTAGCAAAACCTTTAATGATTCAGAAACAGCGAATTTCAGTCTTAGAAATAGAATAACACTAAATGTCCACAGACCCTTGTTGTTTTTCATGTTTCCAGTTAATCCAACATGTTTCAGTGTCTTAGAAGAGACTTCCGGACTTCCATATGACCATTTAGTGAGTTTGGGTGTTTATTTTGCCCAGATTTAACATTGTAGGATGTAAAATTTTCATCTTGATAAAAATCCACACTTCATTACGAACCAGTGTGTGTGTAGGCAATGTCCTGTTGTCACTACAGCAGTGCGTGTGTAGCCTAGAGGCGATGTGTTCTCGCGTAATGGGATCGGTGTTCGAGACTGAGGCGGTATTAACGGGGATAATTGAGTTGCTCATTCAAGCGCAACAGAGCTCTGTAAAGATACATGCAGTCAAACTGGTGAAGCCGCCTCTATCTCCTTCTCTCTTGTTCTGCCTCTCTCGTTTATAGGTCTGTCTTTTCATTCTCTCATTGAGCCTTGAGTCTCTCTTTCTAATTTTCATTAGATGTACAATGTGAGCTGATATAAATAATGCGTGAGGCCAAAAATTAAAAGAGACAAATATGTAGCAAAAACTTTGAAAACTCGAAGGAAGTATTCATTTTCTTTTACTTCTCAAAGTTCTCTCCTTCCAATGTGGGCTATATTCTCCTCTGTGGGGAGAGATTTATAGCAGGCTTCCTTCTCAAAAAGCAGCACATTGTCCCCTTGCACACCATGGTTTGTGTGTGTGTGTGTGTGTGTGTGTGTGTGTGTGTACAAGAAAGAGTTTGAATACAATTCTTACTGTGGCAGCTTGTGCATATATACATTCCAGCTAGCAATGAGTGTGTGTGCATGCACACACTCACACATGCAAACAAACAGGGGTGTCGTGCAAATAAGCATGTGTGTGTTGCGCTCGCAGGGCGAGGCGGGTGGCTCACGCACTCAGCTGCGACCTGCTCGCTCTCTCATTTTCAATCTCAGCCCAATTAATTTAGCAGAATTAATCTCTCGCTGTGCACAGACGCTCCTGACACACACACACACACACATATAGGCGCGCACACACATCTCCTCCACAGCGTGTGGCACAGTGAAACATGAAATAGTGTCTCATGCCACCATCCATCTGGCATCTTTACACACACACACACACACACACACTCACTCATACACACACAAACACACACACACACACACACACACACACAAACCTCCCTCCTCTCTGACATTTGGAGATGGGGTATGAGGGGGTGGGGGGATGATTTCCTCTGCTAATGAAGAACTCGCTGTGTTCATGCAGGCAGGAAAATGATGGCCGCGTTTGAAGGAGTTTCTCTGTTTCATAGCCCTTTCCAGTTCAGTACTTACACCGCAAAAAAATCTTTCACGTTTCATTTTAACCCCAAAATACCACGTAGAGTGGTGGTATTTTTTAAATGCATACAGTACCATAAGTATCTAGTATATAACAGCCAAATACGAATAATGAGACTCAGAGTTTGCATGTTGGATATTCAACTATATAGTAACGTGTGTGAAAACTGTATGTACAGAAGACTTCATGCTGTAGTGCATCATTATTTAGAATTTGATGCAAAAAGTGACAAAATTAACTCTCATAAACAGGTACCATTTCGAACATTTTCATCTGAATGAAGGATGAACACTAACTCCGCCCATTACATATTTCATATGAATTACATCAAGTGACTTGTTATAAATAAGTTCTAGGTTCAGACTGGATGATAGAGTTAATAATTATATCATACAGCAAGTAATTATATTGTATGTCCCTTACATTATTATACAAAATAAGCATAATAGCTTTAGTGTTTTAGGATCAGAACAAAATATTCTATTTAAAGTGTGATTTTACAGACATCAAAAAATATTTGATGCAGGGTGATCAGATTTGAACCATAGATTTTTATTCTTTTCTGCTTTCCTTTTTCCAACATCACTCAATCATAATTTTACCCTTTGTTTGGTGGGCTTTGGACCGAGGTTGTCCAGGCAACTGGTGGCTTGACGACCGGGCATGACTGGTTGCCATGGATGGCAGGTGCCGTGATAGCCAGGTTGGCATAGTTTCCAGTAGAATGGGCAAAAGAATGCCAGCTGTCCACACCCACACACCCACCCACCCACCCACCCACACACACACACACACACACACAAACACACACTTATGCATGTACGCAAATACGCACCCTCCTTGTTCCAAGCTACTAGCTTTGCTGTGAGTGTACACAGATGTGTATCCAAGGATAGTGATTTTGGGCAGATACAACCATAAATTATGTTATACACACATTAAGCACATGTAGTATGCACATTTAACATACAGTAGGCCTCAAATAACCAGATATGAATGCATAAAGTGCTGAGAAAGTGCAGAGAGTGTTGATCAAGACCCCTAGTCTTGATTCCAGATGTCACAAATTCTGTTTGAATCCCCTGCAGTTTCACTACGGGAGCTGATTTATTCTCAGGAACCTAAAGCAGATGGAACATGCCCGACTATGCAGAGTCAGGGCTGTTATATGATTCCCAGAAGAAAACGGCAAACTTCCATTAGAAATGCCCTCTGTCCTCTATTAAAGAGCAAGAGGAGAAGTGATTTGATTGTAAAGTATGCTATTACTCGGAAATCAAGACTATTCTTACCCAAATATTGGCCATAATAAGACTTTTAAAATCACTGTGTTGCTATGACAATATTGTGACAGTATTCACAAAACTCACAAACATGCCCAATTTCCTCTCAGCCTTTTGTTACACATCATATCTTGTTCACACCAACACCCCCTCCCCCCACACACACACAGGTAGATTGCCTGTTTATCAGATTAAGCCCCTGCTCCTGCATCCTAGCTATTCTAGCTTTACATCTTCCTGTCTTATGCCAAGCTTTTCATTTTAGATAATACCATTTTCAAACCGGCGCACTATATTTCATTCAGTCACCATCCCTTAAGCACTGAAAAGCACACCAAATCATCTTAAATCTTTTTTTGCATAAACATCCATAATCTGGTGTGTTTCCAAATGCAGAGTGTAACCATTCGAGGATATAACCAGTCTATAAGTATCGAGTCCACCTGGGAGTCCTGAGACGCTTTGCCACTGAATTTCTCTCATGGGAGCCCAGGAATGTGCAAACTCTGGCCATTTGGGAGTGGGCAGTGCTTTTTTAGAACGCATAAATTACAACACTGTCATTGCACACCGGATAGGCTGAGCATAAACTAGTGATCATGGAGGACTTCAGGCATCAGGATGGAAAGGGGCCTCACAAACAGCCCTGCTTACTGTCGACTGCTGAACCTACCACAGGTCATTTAGACACTGTGGAAGAGTCATCTGTTCCTAGTGCTTGGAGTTTGTTTGCATATCTTAGAGAACCATAAGTCTCCAGTATCATCATTTCTGCCAGACACATCCAAAGGCAAACAGCATTGCTGAAACAATATGCATACACAACTGCCTGTCCTATTCATCCATTTATCCTTCAGTGGTCACACATTATTTTAAAGTGCAGTAAGTGTCCAATATTTAATAGTTAGTGTTGCAGTACATATGTACATTAGATTTTAATGTACATACTAACTCATGTGAAAAGTATCAGAATCAATTAGCAAATCCTCTGACAAAATACGAGGATTAGAGTAGGATGGGGTTAGCGTTGTCTTTTCTTACGACTTCATTTGTATGCGATGGAACGATAATCCAAACGTGCACGTTTGCTGATTTCTCTTGGGATCACTTTTAAAAATGCAAGAATTGAACAGATAATACTGTAATAACCGAACGTATTACTTTGACTGTGTACAATATTCTATGCTGATTACATAAATGCATAGTAATAAACATAATGACACTGTTAGATTTTAGCACTTAATGCAAAGATTTACTATTATGATAAACACTACCAAAACTGCTTCAGTATATTCTGCAGAGAATGCATGTCTGTCTGAAAAGTGTTCTATACAACTGCAACGATACAAAAAGCCCTGTTATTTGTTCTAGGAAATGAATTTAAATTCAAATAACATGAAATCATTTTGGGTCATATAATACTTTATCAATTATTGATTTTGTAATGTGCAACTCTAATCAAAACCACAATTTAATCATTTATTAGAAAGGAATTGAACTGCTTTTAGACCAGAAACAGGTTTAGGTAAAGGACAATCATGATTTTATAGGATTGACTACGATTAATATTATAATGAAAAAGAAGTACTTTATTATTATAATATCCTACACACACAGGTATATATTATATATAATTAATATTACCCTTGGTCGCTTTACTAGGAGTCCTGGCCTACCGCTCCACAAACTTACTAGAAATTGATGGGAATCAATACAAATCTCTACAGTGCAATCTTCCAGACGCAGATTAGGCCTAGTTTTCACTGAATTACAGTGTCAGTGAGTTTTCTTCGCTGATGGCCCTTATCAATACAGGAGGTAGAAAGACTGTCTCTAAAATATCTGTCTCTGGAAAGCCATTATCATCTCGATCAGCCACTGCTGACATCTAGAGACCAAAAGGTGGTACTCTCTTTCCACTGTCAACCCAAAACCCTTTCAACTCTGCTGTTTTATAGGATTTTGTTTTAAAAGGATATTAATTTGCATTGGCATGCTTATCATTATTAACCTTTTGATGATTAAAGTGTATTTTTATATGTATAAAAACCAAGCATTTCTTCTTAGAATACTGGCTGCCTCAATTAAAAGTACATATTTAGAGATTTCCGAATTTCTAAAAATTCGTTATGTCTAAAATGGGTCAAATTGAACCAACGCGCCACTGAATTTACTGCACGACAGGGTTTATAGAGAAGCAAAGACCCAAACAGGATGTTTTTAGGCCAATAAAACAAAGAAAAGAATTCCCAGAGACCTTAACAAAAAAAAGAACAAATGGTTTTCTACTTGAGAGACTAACATAACCCTGAATCACACCAGTAGTTTCTGTGATCTTGGAATTAGGTATTAAAGCCTTGGGATATTTTCCATGTAACGCTGACTGGCTCGTTTCTGTAGTCTGAGCACGAGTGCTATGCAACCTTTCCTGAACTCACAAGTGTGAATGACTAACTAAGTCAGAGTCAGTTAGACTGACAGCATAATAAGCTTATGTCAGTTCTCTTTTGGTGAAACAAATTTTTTGCTGAAACCTTGCGATGGGAGGTCAGAAATATTTGGCATCAGACTTTCTTTCAAAAATTGCTTGTGGAACTCACTAAGTATGTTTTAATCTGCAACAGATTTCAGCTAAAACCATGTTATCCTTTGGATTTATTCGCCAAATTCTCAACATACCCAGCAAGCCACACTGAAAGAGACTATTTATAAGGCTTGATCTAGACAGATAGGACTTCCCAGCACCAAACCAGAAATCAGCTTACCCTTACCATATGTTATACACACCACTATGTCAGATTCCCCTTGTGTCATTCTTTTTTTAGAGGTGACACCAACATTCAAAGCTCGACTTAATGATCACAACATCAGCGTCGAGCTGCAGAATGGCCACTGTGTACTTTACTCGCCGAGTCCTTCATCACATCTGTCCATCTTCTGTCCTCCTGAACAAAAGGAGGGATGAGAAATGAAAGCCTGAGGGAATGTACAGACAAGATAAGCCAGGAGATTGGGCAAAGAAATGAAGTGTGGGAGAGGTGGATAGAGTGAGCGGAAGTGAGAGAGAGAGGGAGAGAGAGAGAGAGAATTCCATCAGCAGGCATGGAGCAGCATTACGCAGCGTAGAGAACGTGCTTCATTTTTCCTCCTGACCTCATGATGACCCCAACACTGATGGGGTGAAGAGCAGGTGGGGAGAGAGAGACACAGAGAGAGAGAGCGAGAGAAAGAGAGAGATGCAGGGGTTGTTAGTTAGGCGCTAATAAGGAGTTTCAGGGAAGTGTAGCTGCCTGCTGATTATGGATATTGCCATGGCAATGCCACATGGCGTGCCTCTGATGTCATTTGTGTACCAGTAGTCAATTTAGCACACACACTTTTTTAGTGAACTACAAAGAAGAAAGAAATTTTCTCCAAAATACATCTGTTCTTAATGTTTCCTTAGTGTCTGCGAGAGTGCCTCACCTCACTTACTCTTTCTAAACCTTGGTCTCTTTTTGTTCTTGCCTTTTTGTCTCCTTAATACCCTTCTTTCTTTCCTTTATTTCTTCTCTCCGTCTCACACTCTCTGTCTCTTTCTTTCTCTCACCCACGCAAACATTCACGCTTGCGCACACAAGGCAGCGGCATTGCGCGCCCCAGGGGACTACAGTGTGATTGAGAATGGAGAGTCTGTCATTGCCCTGCCGATGAACTCGTTGCGTACAAGATCCTCCTCCTGCTCTCTTACACATACACACTCACACACACACACACACACACACACACACACACACACACTGAGAAACATCATCAAATATGCAACTGCCAAAGATGTTGGAGATTTCTGTCACACAGCAATGCGGTCCAGTCAGAAATTCATTCTATTCTATTTTATTCTGCATTGGGACATTTTTGGTAATTCCATACTTCATGTTTAAGACAACTCCATACATTCTTTACTATCAATCATGGTCTTGGCACATACTGACCACACCGAAAATGCATAATGTATCCAAAACATAGACAAGGATAATTACCATCCAAACTGCACTGTCTAAGTCACACTAGATCTCAATATGACTTCATCCTCTCTCTCTCTGTCTCTGTCTCTCTCTCTCTTTCTCTCTCATTCCTTGTCTTTGTTTCTCTCTCCCTCTCTTTTTCTCCTTCCCCTGGAGAGTGCATTATGGATGGCCCCTTGGAGTTATAATGGTGCTTTAAAGTGGACGTGAGTGCCTGTGACGAGTGGTCCTAATGATGCCTGTTTACGCCACTCTCCCCCATTTGTAATGATTAGCGGCAGGATAAATGGGGCCGCAAGCTCACCTGACAGGCAGTCTGCCGGCCTGGATGCACTGCCATCCTACTGCGGCTCAGAGGGCACAGTCCACGCTCACCAAAACCTAACCCTCGAGATGACCGCCAAGTGACCCTGGCTACAAGTAGGTCAGCTGCTGGTCAAATGCACTTCAAATAGATTTCAATAGCCATGTCCAGACTATCATCCAGTCAATTGGCTTCTTTAGGATGTTGAGTAACATCGAAGGGCTTGAACACACCCCACACTGGTGACCGCCAGACAACCTGCCAGAATTTCGGGTGAATTTGAGGTCACATTAATATTCATGGAAGTGTGACAACATTCAAGTCTTCTCATATATGGTATAGAAACCAAAGACTACAGGTATATAGTGCCTGTTAGCAACGATAGAGAAATAGTCTAGCTTTAACCATGGATCAAAGTTTCTACCTGCACAGCATGTTCATGGTTTTAATAGTTCAATCCGAAAGTCCTGTGATGCCCTGTATAAATGTTTATCCTATATGAATGTTTTCAAGGATTCGCTAACAACCCTTAAATGGATAGATGTTTTGCCAAACCATGCTTTTTCATTCTTCTATCTTAAACAATTTGTTCTACAAACAGGCCTGATAAATGTAAAACAGTCAAAATATTCCACAATAGTGTAACAAAATGCATTGTAGTACCACAGACTGGTGAAGAGTACATAAATCTGCTCAAAGGCAGGCTTGTAATGTCAAATCCATTCATAATACAGTAATGCCTGCAAGACAGTCATCTAAATCAGCTTGTAAATACCAAAAATATGAGCATCCTGTAATATGATGGCAACAAATCTCATTCAGTATTACATAAGAGGTCAGACGTAATACTCTGGGACAGGCCATTGCTCCCACCAATGATACAAAACACTTTTTAACACAGCGTGTGATGCTGACCAGTGGATGACCCTCAGCTGAAGGTAGATTGCTTTTGGGGTTCACATTGGTTCATTTCTGTGAACGACAATATTTCTTGAGTTTAGTGTACAGCTGACTGAATGTATGTCTTGATGTCAGCTACAGGGTGACCTCTGGGCATGGTCGAAAGCAGGCTTTTTAATTTCCCACAATGCTAATTACAACATATGTAAACCCTGTCTGGGCTAAGTATCTCCCTGTGGATGACCAAAAAATGACCCTATGTTGACTTGGAAGTGGCCAGGGGTTATTCCAAGGTCTGTCATACAGAATATGGGAAAATGTATACTCTCGATGGCAAGCACTGAGGCTAGCAATGGTCAGAGTAACATGAACAGGACTCTACATGTTTAACTAAACCATAAAGGTACAATTTGTATAGCTATTGCTGATGTAAATTCTTAGAGGATTACTACATGAGAGTCCACTTGTAGGATGTGTTTACCAGGCCAGAAAGGAGGTCACATGTTTTTTTTTTTTTTATGTCTAAGGACTCTGGACAAAAATGCATTGCTCTAATACAGTAAATTTAGATAAGATCAAGTTTCCAAGCATCTGTGAACCCAAGTTCACACAACAAAGCTGCTTTTTGATAAGAGATATCCTACTCAAAAAAGGATTTTGTCGCTTAAGGGTCCCAATCCTACACCACTGATGTTGACTGCTAAGTGACCTGATGTTGACCACAAGGTGACCCGAGACCGCAGACTGACCCCTCCACCACCGTGTCCTCTGGATGACCTGTGAAGAGGTCACTAAGGGCACTGCCTGGGGTCAGGTCAGGCTCTGACACAAAGAGTCTCTGGTAACTCAGCAGAAAAGAACAAGTGGAGAAACATAGGGTGGGAGAGAGAAAGTGAAAAAGGAAAGGAAGACTGGGGACAAAGGTCAGCTTCTGGGCTCTTCCTTTCTTCATTATTCCTTTTGCCCACCATGCTTTCTCCTTCTTTTCTGTTCCCTTGTTCTCAAACACCTTTGACTCGGGCGTGCGCTCAGGCAGTAACGGAGTTGACCTGACCGTGAACACAGTCTCGACGAAACTTGTAATATTACCATGTCCTGGGGCAACGGACACAAAAAGACTACAATCTCACGATTTTGCTTGAACTCAAAAGATCAATGGAGAACACCTAAAGGGTAATAATCCCTCATGAAGCATAATATTATTCTATAAAGTCAGATGAAAGCAAGCAAACTGATCTCGTTCTCATCCAGTATGCATTGTGCTTCAAATGCCATCAGTAAGCCCAATCAGAAATCAGAAAACAGTCAATCATATTTACACTTCTGTAACATGGGCAAAGCCTGACCTGACGTCCCATTCCAAGATTATGTATCCATTTGCCTGCGAACAGCATTGTGAGCATGGCTACCAAAGTAAAAATACATTTAATCAAGCAAAGATAGAGGCCTATGGTGGGTGGAACTGGGATTTCTTTAAGGGGGGGGATGATGGATGCCAAGAGGAAGTTGGGGGAAAGGGAGGAGGATCAGGTAGTAAGGCTGAGGTGAGAAAAAGAGGACAGAAGCTTGGGATAAAAAAAGAAGAAAGATGAAGACATGACAGGACAAAGATGTCAGGCAAATGAGTAATGTGGAAAAAAATGAGAGGATGAAGGCAAGAACTTTTAAAGTAATGTGGGTTTTTGTGTTGCCTTTGCCATTTCAAAGTCCCCATGACCTCAAGCTTTAACCTTTAACAAAGAGAGAGGATAGAAAAGACGCGGAGTCTCTCTCTGTGTGAGATGTGATGTATGTGAATAGAATAGCAGCGGCAATGCTTCTTTGTAGAGAAAAAAATTTTAAGTAGCATTACACATATGGAGCATAGACATATTATACCACCTGACACAGCAGGACACAGAGGACAGAGAAAGAGAGATGAGACAAGACAAGACATATACTTCACAAAACATTCTTCAGGTGGAATATTTCATTTTGTGAACTCTATACTGACATGCCTGAGAACTACTGCATGTAAAGCATTACTTCAATGGTTGTGACTGGTGTAAGGCAGGGTTATCATTAGCAAATGTCATCAGATCAGTGTAGGATATTCTAACAAGAACATCAACATAAATAAACAATAATCAGATACAATTTTAAAAAATGCCCACAGTATCTATGTTGCCACTTTCAATTGCTGAGGAACAGTTCAATTGTGTTACCAGCACCAGTACCTGTTGTTTTATTAATTATTATGAATTTTTGTTGTACTAACATCTTTTACATTTAATGTTCCCTGTGATTTCTTGTTTTAAATGTTTTGTTAATTTAAAAAAAATTATTTGATCCTTGTTTATTGTTATTATTCTTGGCCTAATTTTAACAGTTGTTATTGTTGTTGTTGATGATGATGGTGGTAGTGTTGTGTATTTTTGTTGTTGTTGTTGTTGATAAATATATATGCCCAGAATACTTAGCACTGATGTTTGTTGTGCCGTGTTTGCTTTTAAGTTTCTTATCTAGTCTCTTATTTTCAAGTTCCGTGATCCTTATTGTTTACTGTTTTATTCACTGTCTATTATTATTATTATTATTATTGTTGTTGTTGTTGTTGTTGTTGTTCTGGAGATATTTAACCATGTCCAGAATATTTTGCACCGACTCCTTATTTTGCTTTCATTCATTGTTTTGCTTTCATTCACTTTCAAAATAAGTTTTTTGAGTCTGTTATTCATCGTCAATTTTTTTATCTTGTTTGTAAAGCACATTGAGAAAGCATCTTATTATTATTGTTGTGGCTGTTGTTGTTACTGCTGTTGTTCTTGCTGAATCTGGAGCAGTTTGGACGTAACCAGAACACTCCTGCTCACAAGCGCCACCTGGTGGTCAATAACCGCGACACAGAGCAGTCGTTTGAAAAGATCCATAAACCCTCATATTGGACAGCAGGGTTTAATTCTAGTCCATGGTGTGAACAGAGCATCAGATAAACACAGGCTGAGCAAGGATTCCACTCTTGGGCTGCTATGATGATATATTGATTTTCATTCCCCACCAGGTCCATGCTGTAGATTATTAGTATGAGCGCCGCTGAGCTCCACGGGAACATCAGGCAGGAGATGATAGAAAATTATTCACCGTGGATCCACATGCTTGAGATTTATTAAGTTGAAGGAATAGCGATCTCCCCATAGTACAATAAATCCAGGCACTATAATCCTCCGTGTTGTCATGGTGGATTAAAGTTGATATACAAAGGGATACTTGGTGGTTTTCTTATCTATAAAAACGTGTTAACTTGGGTTTTTTCACCTCTTTATAAGTGATTATACTTAGGCTATTACCTAAACATCTGTATAATCTGTATAATTGCTTATGATTAATGGCTACTAAACCGGTCATTTCTGGTGTAAAAAAGCTTTGCAGCAAATTCAGCAGAATATTAATGCCACTTAAATGCCAAAAGAAATCGTTAATCCAACAGGGTTTCAAAATTATGAGGAGATTTTATTTCTAGCCAAAAGATGGCGCCATTGGACAGTTTTTCTACAGTTCACGCTGTACTCTGTAATGTGTTTGGTCGCCAGCAGGTGGCAGCAGAGTATAGTATTATGTTTGCAATAGCATAGTGGCCTACTCTTAGGGAAAAAAAATTAAGACAAATGAAACGTATTTTATACCAAAACATTTACTGTGTTAGGCTTCATAGTTTATCATCAGTAACAAAAATGTCAAAAAGTGTTGTGATAATGTTATTGAGATATTAATAAGAAAAAAAGATCCAAATCATATCAGCTCAGGGTGGCAGACTGCTGTAGAAGGTAATGTTGCTGCTTCGTAGCTCTGGGATCCCTGGCTTGATTCTGAGTTCGGATTACAGTCTGTTTGAGGATTTTCATGTTCTCCCTGTGTCCACATGGGTTTGCTCTGGATTGTTCAGTGTGAATGAGTGTATAAATGTGTGTACATAGTGTTCTGGGTATATTTCTACCCAGAACCTAATGTTCCAGGTATAGACTCTGGATTCATCGTGGTGCTGACAAGGATAAAGTGTTTACTGCAGATGAATGAATGATATTGGTTTCGAAGATGGTGTTTGCCTTTCAAAATATTATATAAATATTTTCTAATAATTTGTATCCCCATCCCACAATCCCCGCATTTTGGATATTCACACACTTATTCTTCTTGTTATCTTTGTTTTCACACTACACAGACAGCTTGGCCAATTTTTGCCTATTTTTCTATAAATATCTGTTATAGCCCTGTTAGATAAATTACTTTTTTCAAATCTTTGTCTGCTTTGATTCTTTTCAAGCCATTTTTCTTCTGATGTTGCTCAATGTTTTGGTTGTCGTCTTGTTGCAGGACACATCCATTTTTCTTTCTTTTTTTAGTGACAGCTAACTTATAAACATTTGAGTTAACTTATTCTTACTAATAACTAACTTTAAGCTTACCCAATAGGTTAAGCTTAAAGAACTAATTAAGTCAAAAGCTCTTCTGTGTATAAAGCAAAGCTAAAAACAAAACAGCTCACTCACTTTCAGTAACCAATTTATGCTTATCGGGGTTGCAGGGATGCCAGTCCATCGCAGCACACCATGTGTGTACACAATCAGGGACATTGCATCTTAGCCAGTCTGCCTATTGCCATGCTTTTGGAAAGTGGGAGGAAACCCAGAGAACCCAGAGGAAATCCACACTGACACTGGTAGAGCATGCAAAAATTCATACAGACACCAGGATTCAGGCACCTGACACCACAACTGAACCAAGGATCCTGGACCGGTGAGGTGGCAACACTATTTTTCTGTTATTGTGCCTTGTTTTTATTATTATTTGATTAGTAGCCATGATCAAGCATTAAGGTTAACTGTTCTTGCCATCCAGTCATGATAGTCACTTATCTGGGCCTTTATAAGGAAACTAGACATTTACAAATGTTATTTGACAACCTCTGGAACACACTGTTCATTATTTGTTAACTAACTGAACTGAAGTTATTTGAAAAACACAATGAAAGAAGAAAGTTTGGAAAGCACGACATGGGTAGTGCTTACTTCAAATTTCAAATTTCAAATTTCACTAAAGAAGTAACTCAATCAGATTGACGTTAAGTTAGGGTGAGTGGCCACACAACGTTTTTTCTGAGTGCCAGCTTCTTTTTCAATTTACTTTTTTGAAGAAGCTTCAATTTTAAGTGTTCGAGTTTATGTCACCAATGATATGCGTGACAAGATCCAAGAGGTGAAGAGGTGAATAACAGTATGTGAATTTGTGAATTTGTGCTCCAGCTCTATAGCAGAGGAGGAAAAGTTTTAGCAGGGGGAAAAAACGCTGCTGCCTTGAAGTCAGTGCTCCATGTGAATAATTAATCCTCTCTTTTTCTCTTTTTTGCTGCTCATAGAAGCTGGGGGACGAAGATGTGACGCGTGGATATGATTTTTCTTTCTTTTTTTATTTTTTCCTCTCAGGAACAAAGGGAATGTGAAAATGGGAAAATGAAAGACAAGAGCCGGAGAGTAGATGTGAAGAGATGCTGTGAGATGTTGTGAAAGGACAGCTCTCTCTCTCTCTCTCTCTCTCTCTCTCTCTCTCTAACACACATACACACACACTCTTTCTCCCTCCCTCTCTCCCTCTTTCTCTCTCCCCTCTCTCTTTAGCCCTGTGTGACTCTTCTGTTAACAAACGTCATTTTCTTCTGCATCTGTCCCTGTAATTGTAAGTACTACTTTCTATTCCATATTGTCTTTTCCATTCTATAGGTTCTTTTATTATTATTTATTATGACTGATAATCTCTACTTCATTAGAGAAATGTATTTACAAATGTTTATCTTTCTTTCTTTTTTTTTTTTAAACCTAACACACCTTCTAGTGGAATTGACAGCACAGTCCACAAGGGTTTCGATGATCCAAATGATTGACGGCCTGCAATTGATTTCACCTGGTTGTTACAAATAGTTGTTTATCCTTACACTCCAATCTGTGCATTTTATACAGGACTGGAATAAATTTTAATCAGGTTTGAGATTGCATTGGAGAAATTCCTGGTAACCACTGCATTTACCAGGCTAATGCTCTTATTTTAATTCATTAAAAAAAAAATTTTTATTTAAGTGTGTTTCTGGTTATAGGCTGAAATTTGATTTAGTTGCAACCTAAAGTTTGACATTTCAACATACAAAACCGCTGCAGAAAATCGACCAGCTGAGTCCACCAAACTGATCTGATTCAGTTCAAATTCCTCATAATTCCAGGTGATTCTAAAAACGAAATCGGGTTTAATGTCACGCAAGCAATCGATTTTATGCTGTATTTATTTTAATTAACATAAGCTTATGCATTAAAGTGAGATGCACACTGGTTTTTATGAGCGTATTCAGAATAAAGGTTATTGTTTGTGCACGCTCTCATATTGTCTTCTGACTGAACTTTACAGCTGCTTGAAGTCGCTTGAGCTGAAGAGTCGGGATTTTTATTCATATTTGTTGACATGCACTTAATTCATCAGATAATTACAGTGATATTTTGAATTTTAACAAATTCCATTCCGGTGCAGATAACAGTGCATCTCTACTGATTACAGATTGTATAAAATTCTATCAGTAAATGGACACATTTATTTATGATGGAGATGCATGGATAATTCCTAAATGCTTCTAATGTTTTAAGGACAAGTCTGTATATGATCTCAGTTTAAACTTGGCTATTTTTTTCACCTTAGCTCGAGTCAGTGTGTGTGTGTGTGTGTGTGTGTGTGTGTGTGTGTGTGTGTGTGTGTGTGTGTGTGTGTGTGTGTGTGTGT
>JAQQZR010000008.1:7262073-7290939 GCA_030068235.1 Notoglanidium macrostoma | reverse complement strand
CGCCTCTCGCCCGAAGATGCTGGGATTGGCTCCAGCTTCCCCGCGACCCAGATGGATAAAGCGGTATAGATAATGGACGGATGGGCGATTACTACAATTTTTATTTTCAATCTGATTGTCATCTGTTTTATTTTGTCTACTTACTTGTTTTTTTTCTACTTTCTATTTTGTCTACTAAATGGTTTATTTGGTTTATTCTGTTTATTTGTCCATTGCAATCATGTATTATGTAATTGTTCTGAGTAATTGCATTAATAAAAATGTTTTTGAAAATGTGCTTTACACTCTAATGGACATCTGTATGTAAATAATACTACTTTGGGGAATGGTTCTGCAATAACATCAATGTCTTGTACTTTGTATTTATTTATTGATTTATGTCGCTAAACTATTGAGGTAACAAAAAGACAGCATCTATGGCTGGTTAGATGACAGTCTAGCAACTGACTGTAGCTCACATGCACTTACTGGCCATTTTATTAGAAACACCTGTACACTGCTAATTAATGCAACTTTCCTATCAGCCAGTCACGTAGCTGCAGTGCAGTGCAAGAAACAAAGTCGAAAACTACTAAAAAAAACTAGGCTACTATTCATTCAGTTATCTTCACTAACCACTTTGTCCTGCTCATGGTCACAATGATTTTGGACACACTATGGGAATACTGGGAACACACTCTGGAAGGGATGCAAATCACAGGACACCACACAGACACTCATTTACATCTAGGGGTCTGGTACTGGAAAATAACTAACACTGTGTAACTAACAAAGTTGTAGTTTAAACTCATATAGGGTATATCCATATGAGTAATATCAAATCAAAAGTTGTATGTATTCATTGAACAGTGCTACTCTGAAAAGAGTATATTTATCCAACATTAGATGAACTGGAACTTTAGAATAAGACAAGATATGTAAAACAGTTTCCTTTAAAGGTCCTCTATATAGGATTGAACAAACTGAATGCCCCTTGCTAACTCCTCTATTTCCAAGGGTGAATTAGAACATATGGTGGCCTTGAAGTTCCCAAAGCGTACTTTCAAGTACTTGCATTCACACTCCCTTTCTTTTTCCGTGCTGAATAATAAGTGTGATTCTCAATTTTTCAAAATTTGGGTTCTCAATCTTGTTACCCAGCACCAGCTAACACAGATTCCTCTTCTTTCTTCTTCCATGTCTTCATTTCTTCTTCTTCCAGCTTCACACTGCCGCTTGTAAAAACATGAAACATGGATGGTGCTCTCTAGAGTTTTGTCCATTCTGGGCTACTGTAGCAACACCACATGGCAGCTCAGTAGACGTGCACCCTCTCCCTTTGTAGATATGAAGGGCTTATTCTAAGCTTATGAAAACACAATGATTTGTAATTATACACTAATGAAAATATATTTATGAATATTATATTCCATTTCTGCTAATAGAGCCCCCTAAATCCTACATAGTGGTCCTTTAATGCGGTTACCTATAACAAATTGAAGTTGCATCTATGATTGAGGTCACCTCTTATGCTGATAGGGTCCTTTTCCAAGTCTGAACATTGGTGATGTTGAGCTAAGTGCAGCCCTGCAGCGCACAATTGATGAAGGGCTTGAAGGTGTGAAAGTGAACCTTTGGGACACTCCTCAAGAATTCATCACATTCCAAGATGTTTCTTGTTGTGTTCAGTGTGGTGTTTTCATCATGTCTTGCTCTATGTAGCGGAGAATCACAAATTCACAGTGTGATTATCCACTTCAAAATTTGTGTAAAATATTTCTGTGAGCTACAAACAGGAAATAATTTTAAATAACAGGTTGCAATTGAATGTCCAGTGAAAACTTAGGCCTAATTAAAAAACAGAAATGGTACAAGATCACACTTAAAAAAAAATCTGTGCATACTAGATAGGCTATAGACATTATTCTACTGCTGTTTAATGACAAGATTAATAATGAAAGACAGTATGACCTTTTCCTCTCGTTTCATGTGTCCCCTTGCTCTGATCATACCCATTTACTGTTATCGGTCAGCTCTGTCCCAAATGGCTGACTTACAGGTCCATGAGAACGTGTCCTATTTCACCTGTTTTTAGGTTTCAAAAAGGTGCTTGTGAATGCCTTCTATGTATATTTTTCATGCCCTTTGGCAAAGCCTGAATCACAGCAGTCTGTTATATAAAATCTGTTTGCAATGATTTGTCAGGACCAATCAGATGGGTTCAGGGTTTATTGCATCTGATTTCACCACAGTACATCATTCACATTTATCAGTATGATTTAAACAGTATGTTTTTGATGAGGGGATCATGTAATCTATTTGTTTATAAATGGAACTTGAAGATTAAAAGTTTACTGGCCATCGCATTGCAATAATTATCTTTGTTTCTCGTATAATCAGCACTAGTGTTTGGGTGAATAACCGTTTTGTGAGTCTCTGCTAGCATCACTGAATGGCGAGCCATCGTGATATAATAATCTACAAAAAAAGCGGGCTATTGTATATCACCTGTCATACTTAAAGCGACCCGCACCTCAACGACGTTTCCCAAGAGCGGACTTGGAGGACGAGTGCTTAGTGCGCCATTTGGGACAAGGCCGCCGAGAGCTGCACTCAAAACTGCAGTGCCCATGATTCCACCTTCATACGTCATCAGCCTCGGTCAGAATTGGCGGGTCGCAAAATCTTTTGTCTGGCCGAGTAACGAGCGTGTTTCTGCAAAACCTTTTCTTAAAAGCACGTCAAACGCCCTGCAGTGCTTTAAAAAAAAAAACAAAAACATAAATTAGCACTCATTTTTGGGGTGTTGCTGCGCCGTTATTTTATTCATCCAAAGGTAAGTCACGCTGTTTAGTCGCCATATTTTAACCGACGTTAGCTAGCTGTTAAACTGCACCGTATTTTGAGCAGCGCATACTTGCAAGGATTTAATACACGTTTAATGAGTAGCAACTAGCGTTATTTCTACTTGTAAATAGCCGCTAATGCAATCGTGAGAGGTAGTCTGCTGGTCCTGAAACTGAACTATTTACATGTTTTTGTAGTTCGTGTTCGTGGTTGTGAGCTGCAGGACAACATGGAGAACGAGGCGTGTTGCGCTCGCGCTGGTCACTCTGTAGCTGCTCGCTCGGGCCGTTTTATTATTGTAAAGGGGCGCATGGAGATTTCCGCGTGTTAACTTAGCGACCATATCACTGTTCATTTCGTTTTTTTAACCTTTTGCCGTTATGGCTGTTATTTTGTTGTTATCGCAATAGTCTAATTGTTGCACTGCAATGAGTAATGTAACCCAGCTAGTCTGAGTTAGTTCAGCCCAGTCCGCCAGGAGAAAGAAAGAAACGCCTCCTCTCCCGGTGACTTTGGATAACCACAGGGGCGCTTATGATGTTTTACCAGGCCACACATGTGCGTTGATCAGTTTCGCATATTATGGATTAAAACTGCGGGGAAAAATATTTCCCTAAACAACTCATTACTTCGAATATTTTGCTCCTTTTTTTTTTTTCTTTCGCTCGAATTTTTCGCGCATGCGCACCGGAAGCGCGGTTTCCTGCTGGTAGAACAGCTCAGTCAGCGGGCCACGCAGCAGCGTAGAGCTCCTCATGTCGCTGAAACGCCAGGAGGGATTTAATTTAATAGTAAACACATCCTTTATTACAAATTTTCATTGATTTATATATTTGCTATTTCTGTAAGGCTTTGTTTGCCTAGTTCGCTATACTGTGGCTGTTTTGTGTTTACATTGATAGTGACTAGCGTGTTCTCAAAATGACACCCACACAGAAATTGTGCCAGAAAAAGGGAAAGAAAACAAATTGTGTCCAAATACTTAATTAAGCTGAAAGCACAAGATCACAATTTCATGATGATTATTATTTTTTTTTATATATTGCATTGTTTCTTTGCAATATGTTTGTGAAGGTTACAGTGAGGCAATTAAATATAGAATAAAATTATAGAATGTGTGTATATATATAGATAGATATAGATATCTAGAGGATATCTTTCTCATTGCACAAGTTCAATGATACTGCATTTTCAACTTACTAGATGCTATTTAATAAATAAACAATGCAATTTTTAGAAAGTGTATATATCACATGTGCAACTGTAACATTATAGGCAGTGTAAACAGTGTTTGGTAGTACTAGTGCAACAGCTATAGGAATGTAGAGTTGGAGTCTTCATAAAAAATGTAATGTAACTCATTGTAACTGAGTTTTTGATTTATAATTTTCTAGTGGCTCTTCACTGGGTTTCCTCTTTAACTGTCAGTCTTTTTGTTAGGTGCTTTTCACCTATTAGCCAACATATTCAGAGTATCGGGTGACAAGATTGTCTTCCAGCCAATTGCCAAGTTCACTTCTTTAGCAGCCAGTTGGCGAATACGAAGTCCGTGTTCTCTCAGCAAATACTTTACATAAATAACGATTTATTTATAATACAGTTTCACAATCGGCATCATCAGAATGCCTAATAGACACCATTAGTGAGTTATCATACAGGTTATCTCATACACGGTAATATGCAGTTTTCAACATGCAGCACATGCTCGTGTCTCTTGGGATGTCAATTTTCTGTTGATAATGTTGTCTTCTTAATATTACAGGAGTGCTCTAAGAATAGAAACTTTTTGTGCACATCAACCTCAGTGTCACATTTCCTGAGTAGCAGGTGAAATAGTGAAACCGCTTGTCTTCAACAAGAACTAGCACTGATCACCAATGTTCTTAGTCATATCAGAACACCACACTGGAAAAATACCGCTGATGCTAACTTCAACTAGCTGGCTAAATGAAGCCCTTGTAGGGAAAAGGGATCTCTTGGATCGTGACTTCCATGGTTTGCTTATAATTTCGATACAGCTTTCTAGATTGGTGTTAGAGAAGTTATGTGATTGTATTTTCCCTTGAATAATAGGTGATCTGAGAGATAACACAGGATGGAGGAAAGAGGAAACCAAGTAAAGAGCCATTTTGCTTTAGAGTTTATCATTTTGCAGTGTTTTGTTTCTTGATGTGATTGTTTTTGACCACTCCTGCTGTTAATGGCTAGTTAAACACGGTATTATAATTGACACAATGTTCAATTTCATGAAGGAAGTTTTACAAAACTTTTATAAATATTATGGTTTTTAATAACCAAAATGTTTTTAATTCTTTATCAATTTTTAGATTTTTTTATTATAATTTTTTTTTTTTGGAAGCATGATTTGTTAAAGTATTGCCTGGGCACAATTCAGAGCTGTTATTGCCAATTTGTAAAAGCTTAGGATGCTTTCAAAGTGTGGACTTATTAGAGTAGATGGTGCTGGTTGTGAGCTGTATCAGCTGTTTAAACAAAAAAAAAAAACAACTTTATTATGAATGTGATTTAATGGAGGTTCCTCATACTGTGATGAATCATTTTCAGTCACAACACTTGCTGCTGAAATTCTTATAGGTAATATGATGACCTGAGAACTGACGAAACACTCCCTTTATCCAAAACCCCTGCAGTTTAGCATTATAAATTGATGAGAGGGTTATAAGTAGAAATGGTTAATTGTGGTACATCAGGCACAGCATTAAGGAAAATACCTGAATTGCAGTTTGCAAATTGTAGAGGCCAAAACTGTGCCTAGTAAGCTTTGTAATTAATTACACAGCACTGTTAAGGTGAAACTGTGCTCTCTTCAGTTAATTGCTGTGCTTGGGTGAATATCTCTACTTTCGTAACCGTTAAAGGGAAATGGATTTGACTGCAGATGGGATGCGCTGTTTCCTGGTCAAGGGTTGGTGTAAAACCTGAGAGTTAACTGTAAATCAGTCTCAAAACTTAAAGTTAAAGAATTGCAAGTACTAGCATAATTCAATTATCAGTCTGAAGTTAATTTATAATGGACAGGAACTATTAAGGTGTTGAATGTTGCAGATTGGTCAAACACAAACTCCACAGAATGACCAACCCTCTTACCATGTTTTAAAAACCTGTGTTTGTCTAACAACAAACAAAAAGTGTTGTTCATTCTTATTATTGTTGTTTCTTATAGGTGGTAGTAATGTTGTATATCCTTACCAATTTTATGTCTCTGCCTTGTTATTCTCTCCCTGATATCACTTAATTTATGAACCTCTTGACCCCTTGCCTCTTCTCCTCCCTAATCTGCACTTTCACTCTGTTCAGCTCTTTTGACGTTGACAAGGAACCAGAAGGTTCCGCAGACTCTTCCCCGATGAGTATGAGCCAGCCAACAGACAACACTAGTGATGCTGCCGGTGTCACCACAGGTGTCGAACAACTTTCTATTACGCTAAGCTTCAGTTCACTGTGTTGTCTCTCTTTGCCGTGTGTTTTGGGGTGTGGTTGGTGAAGATGTCGGTTACACAGACAAATTTACTCTGCACGCTGGGTCAAAAGTGGAGGCACGAGTGGAACTGTTTGTTCAGGGTCCAGCACTAGTTGCTGTCACTGTCATATAATGCATATGTACACCTGTTCATTAATTGCTGATAGTATCATGTCACAAGATTTAATGCATTATAGAGACATGTATAGGCACTCTTGGCATATCTGCTGGAGCTCTTTATCAAATCAAATCACTTTGTCACATCACGTCACTGGTACATTGGTACAGTTCTTTAATTGGTTGCATTTAGTTTTTCTAAGCACTAATTCTGATAGACAACAGTAAATGTAATGAACATCAAAATGCTGATTCTGAAATGCAATTAAACATTAAATATAAACATTACTAAAGCTAGTCTAGTATTTACACTGTTCTTCTTGCACAGATATCTGAACAGTAGGAACTGGGCCAGTTATCTAAAAATAGACCCATCTCAAAGACTTTTGGGTTTTCTTTGATAAAAATGCATTACTCATTAACGTACCGTTGACAGTCTACTGCTTGCAGTAAATCTGTTTAACCATGAACTATAATGTGTCTAAAAAGGCTGAACTAAGATTAAAGCATATAAATCTTCCTATAGTCTGAATGAAGCAAGAGATTAGAAAATTCAGATGATGGCACTGATACTTCTGATAGGTAGGGCATGCGGGGGGAAAAAATTAAATGTCTCTGCAAATGTCATTTAATATGAAGGGAAAGGTCCAATGCATATGCTTTAAATACCTGATATTACTTTTTTTACTGACATGCAGACCAAAGCACAAAGTGACAGTTTCCACAGTGCATTTTTGGCTTTTGTATTCCTTTGCCGTAATAGCATCTCCTGTGATCACACTGTGATCATTATGCCTTGCTCTAAGCCACTTTAGTAAGTAAGTTGCTGAGTGGTGGTGGAGAAGGAGATTTGCCATTTCAGCATTGTTTTATAAACCTTGAAGATGTACTAAAGACCTCCCCTCACCCTTAAATTTTTTATTCCCTTTTTTTTCCTCTCATTTTTTTTTTAATTTATTTATTATTATTTTTTTTTTTTTAAGTATGGCACTTGTATGAACTGATTCCACTGCACCACAATGGTTTTGCTTCTTGAACACTGTTGGGTGTTTCTTATAGATTTTTGGGTGCTAATCACGAATATCACATCAAAATTGACCCATCAGGTACCGCTTCAGAGAAATCTCCAGTTTTGTCATGATTTTTTCTTAAATTTGTATCCAAACATTTTCACTCCCGTAAGTGACTTATCAACAACTGTTTGTGCAGCCTGGGCATGTCCAGGCATGGAATCAGGCCAGGTTCGAAGCTGTTCTGTGGAAGTTGACATCCTGGGCATGCCTGGGCTGGTCTGAATGAGCTTGACGCTGTCTCCGCATGCTATAAAGGTGGCTTGCATACACCGATCCTGCTCATTTGGTTAATATAGATAGTCAGTGTGTATGTATAGTATCTGTAGCAATATAACAGTAAGTAAGCTTGATGCTGTAGATGTTTTTGTGTTGTGCGATATATGTCTCGTCAGTGTCGTAACAGCCGCGATACATTCTACTATATCTGTGGTGAATATACACTTGCGCTTCAGAGACGTTGGATGACTGCTCTTGTGAAGAAAGCTTATCATCTGCATTTTGGCTGCAAAATTGGTGATCAAGACAAGCAATGGGTGCCTCATGTTTGCTGTCTGACAAGTGCTGTCAGTCTGAGAGGCTGGCTCAGAGGCACTCGAAAGACGATGCCGTTTGCTGCTCCGATGATATGGCGAGAACAGAAAGACCATGTGACGGACTGTTACTTCTGTTTGACTAATGTGTCTGGTCTCTCTGCCAAAAACAAGAAGTCAATTGAATATCCTAATCTGCCTTCAGCAATGAGCCCCGTGCCACATGACAGTCTTCCAATTCCGAAACCACCAGATTGGCCTTAGACGAACCAGATGAAGAAACTGCAATGCAGGGTGCAATGAACCGTGCTCCTCAGGTGATCCACATCTGATAACACAGTCCGAATTGAACGATTTGGTCAGAGATTTGGGTCTGTCAAAAGCAAAAGCCGAGCTGCTAGGTTCGAGACTGCAGGAATGGTGTTTGCCGTCACCAGGTACGAAAATTTCTGTGTTCTGAGGCCGACATCATGATCTAACCAAACTTTTTGCACAAGTCAACAGTCTCTGTTTCTGTTGTGACATTGAAGGATTGTTTTCGGCCTTGGGTTGTGAACACAACCCGGAAGAGTGCCGTCTCTTCATTGATTCGTCAGTGTTAAACACAATGGCAATATTTATCCTTCGGTACCTGTTGGCTATGCAGCACACATGAAGGAAACATATGAGAATATGGAACTGTTGCTGAAGCACGTTCAGTATACCAGGTACAACTGGAATATCTGAGGAGATCTTTGTCGTTGCTCTGTTACTAGGACTGCAGCTCGGCTATACAAAGTACTGTTGTTTCATCTGTGAATGGGACCGCCGTGCCAAAGAGTCGCACTATTCTCGACAGAACTGGCGCCACTGATATTTTTGCATCCTCTTCACATAAAACTGGGACTCACAAAGAATTGAACATGGAAGGCGAAGGTTTTCGTTATTTAAGACCGATGTTCCCAAGAATAACTGATGCCAAGATCAAAGAGAGCATTTTTGTTGGCCCCCGGATCAGACATGTTATGAGTGACGAGCGGTCTGAAGATCTGTTAATTGGGCCGGAAAAAAATTGCCTGGAAAGCCTTCAAAGACGTTGCTGACAATTTTCTGTGCAATTACAGAGCCCCAAACTCCATTCAGCTGGTAGACAAACTTCTCAAAGCATACAAGACAATGAAGGGCAACATGCCACTCAAGAGTCATTTCCTCTACTCACACTTGGACTTCTTCCCTTCAAATCTCAGTGCTGTCAGTGACGAACATAAAACATAAATATGACTAAATATGTGATTGTCAGTAAACATATAAATGTCTATTTCTCAGAGTCCCTGTGTGATGCAGAAAAACCAAAACTGTTTGTGCATACCCAGTAGGTACCTGTCACAATCAACATAAACTTTTCTGGAAGCAAGACTGTTTTTTTTTTTAAAAAAAATTGTTGTGCAGTGCTTTGTCATCTTACCAGTGCACACTTGTTTTGGTTACAAACTGGAATGGATTTGGGATTGGGATTATATATCATTAATCTATACAAGGGCCCATAATATTGACAGGGGGAAAAGAAGTTCAATATAGTGTGTGAAATTATTTAGAAATAATATAAGGAACACAACCTCAACTCTACCAAGAGCAAACCATCCAGCAAAGGTCAGTGATTGGGTAAAGAGGGGAATTAGTAACAAAAAAGAGGCAACAGATAACTCCTGAAGGAGCTAGAGAAGAGAAGCTCGTGACAGGACAACCTGGTTGAGGAACAAAGCTGGGCATTATAGAAGAAAATTCTGAAGAAAGCCATTATTGGGCTAGATGAAATCCTGATATCCTCATGAAATCCTGTTTGTAGACAGGATGGTAAAGCAAGAGGATTTGGCTTTTCTGGCCTGATGAGACCAAAATGTAACTTGGCACTAGGTTTGGTGGAAAATCCAATACAGCCTATCACTTTGAGAACATCACCACTACAGAGAAGCATGGTGGGGGTGCATCATGTTGTGGGGCTAATGGAGATGTATCCCATAATACTTGAACTGTAATTGTAGCGGCCTGGGGGGGTTAATGGAGCAACCAAATGAATTTGTAGTTTGTCAAATTACACAAAGTGCTAATGTATTGTAGCATATTATGTCAATCAGATGGTAAAACTCACCAAATCCATTTCAGATTGTAACATAAAATATGTAAAAGGTCATGAATGAATAAGTAAGGCACTACATGTAATTGTTTTAAGTTATTACAATTCTTGGATTGTCTGTTATCTTTATAAGTGTTCAACTTTGCTAGATTCTTAGCACCTAAGCACTCTTACCTATTCTTGGTAGGGGTTGTAGTTTCAAGAATCATTTTAGTTCCTGCTCCAGGGTCCATGCTTTTCTGCTGACCAGCAGCTGCTGTGTTGGACACCTTGTACTGAATATTGCTTGATTAAATACTTTAGAATTTAGAGAAGCCCAGTGTTCTTACCCACCATTTTAAAAAAAATAAATAAAAAATAAAAAATACCACTGCATAGTTTACAGGCTAACAGGAAAATAGTTAAAGCAAAACTAGTGTGTAATAGATTGCCTCTGTTTTATATACTGTATACTTGTATATGAATCACTAGCCATTCATGGCAACAGCAGTAAATTAAATTGTATTGCAGGTAGTGAATCTCCGTGTTCATATTATCTAAAAACTACACAACAAAAATTCTCAGGATCTTTCTGGAAACATTAGTTCCTCGCTTAGTGACAGTCATGTGATTTACCACCTGTAGCTTCCTGTTTGTAAGCATGGCCCTCTCACTGTAATACCATTTTTAATGTGTACTTCAAAGGCCTAGCTAAAAATGAGCACTTATTCACATGATTTTACACTAAGTAAGCGATCAGTGCTTTATTACAGTGTTGACTGGATCAAAAGGGTGGTGTCTTGGGACAAATGCCCACAAATTTCATTAGTAGAAGAGGCAGAATTATACGTATAAAGTTTGTTTTTATTCCACTGTCTATTAATTATATGTAATGGGAGTAAATAAGTATACAGACAAATGAATGCAATACAAAAAACAAGCTATTTCTTAAAACCTGCGTTGTGCTGCATTTGTTCGATACTTTTCAACATTTTAATATTCAAGGAAAAAAGACCAAGCTAGACTGCTCTTCCTCTTTTCTGCCCTCTAGAACCTGCGCCAGCAGCTCCCAAACTGGTACCCATCGGAGGAAAGAAGCAGAACAAGAAGAGGGTGGAGGAGGTGTTAGATGAGGAAGAGGAAGAATATGTAGTGGAGAAAGTTCTGGACCGAAGGGTCGTGAAGGGTAGAGTCGAGTACCTACTCAAATGGAAGGGCTTCACAGAGTGAGTGAAAGCATTAAAGCTTGACCATACTTAAAGGAAAAGTCCCCTTGAAAGTCTATCATTGTGATATTTAATGGTATACATTTTGGTCTGTTTTCACTTTGATAATGTGAAGCAGCAGTAGTACAATAACTAACATATTACAAGGAGAGAGAACAGAGATTACAGTACCCATACAGTAGTAATCAGAGTAAATAAGAATAAATAAATAATGAGTAATAATGTAACTAAGTGTAAGCCTTGCTTTATCTCTAGCTAAAGGGAATAAAAGCAGAAAATCATGCTTGATATTTCTTAGCTCATAAATGACCCAAATTAAGTTCCCGACCATTCAGTGCACCATAACCCTGTGCAAATTAGTAATATAGCTGCATTGCATCTTTTATCTCAAATACTTGTGTTAAATTTCTCATAATGTCAAATGTTGCTGAGAATGATAAGTGATGAAATAAAAGCTCTTACTAGTATGTTTTTAGGTGCTAACAGAGTAACCTCATATGCTTTATGTTTAAACCCTTTACATGATCCTATTAAACACCATTGTAAACCCATTGAGCCACAACTGTGTGTGCAGATGTGGATGCATCTGCAATGCAAGCAGGAAAACCTGCTGCAGCCATCTTGCATATGCATAGTTAAAGAAAACCAGGCCTAGCATCTTGTAGAAATATCACCATTAATTATTACCGGATTCAAAAACATGATAAATATTTCAATGTGAACATATTTACTGTGTGTTGGATTCATTCTTTGAATTATTTTCATGGGCTTTTTGCTTACACTAATGAGCAGTTCGGTGACACATTTAATTAGTGAGGACAACACGTGGGAGCCTGAAGATAACCTTGACTGCCCAGACCTCATAGCAGAGTTCCTGCAGTCACAGAAGAAGGCTGGAGATGAGAAAAAAGACACAGGTGGCAAGAGGAAAGTGGGAGAGTTAGATAATGAGACAAGCAGTGAAGACAAGCCTAAGAAGAGGAAAGAGGAGGTAAGAAATGGATTTGAGTTATGGACCCTGTGAATTAAAGCTTTATATCAGTAGAATTAACCTGCACAATGTAAATAGCCTTTTGTTTGGGGCTTTAAGATAAGTGATGCTTTGACTTGATGAAAAGCTGGAAATCCACATTTAAATTGGAATATGAAATTTGAAGGATTCTTATTTTCCTTTGCAGGAGAAGCCACGGGGCTTTGCTCGGGGATTGGATCCTGAACGCATTATTGGAGCCACAGATTCCAGTGGAGAGCTGATGTTCCTCATGAAGTGGTGGGTGTGAAGATGTGTCTGTTCAAATATCATTTATCCCTATGTTTATCAGTAAAACACAGAAATTATTATGGCAGAGATCCTACAATCTGGTACTTGGCAGGTCCATTGTGAGCACATTTTCCTTGCTGATATAATTCTCTGTGTAAAACTTAGAATTTTGCTCACTTTCTCATTTTGCCTATTACATACACTGTATTTGGAACATCATACTGATATCCCATTCCCACTGCTGCTGAAAGCTGTTTATTTACAGATACTATGCTGTTATGGCATCCTGTGGGAATGGGAGCAAAACGGTAATAATCCTCTGGCGACCTAGTACCATTTAATGGTAAACTTTTGTCATGGCTCAAATGGGAATCGGACCAATCGGAGTAATGTGTCGTGACTTATGACGCTGCTGTCGGTGGCACAGTATTTTTGACAAGTCTGAAATATTATGGTGGTAGCTGGCAGAAAGAGTCAGCATTATCTGCTGTCTCAAAAATTATCCACTGCTTGTGATTTTAGGTTGCAATGGAATGCCCATCAATACTCTTTTAATGATCAGTTAAACAGGCTAGGGGGAAATACAGCTATGACAAAGCTGAATTAGCTGAAAGTGCTCCAGTTTGTCATGGTAACGTTGACTATGACGCATAAAGCACAAATGTTCACATGGTCAGCTATGTGGCCAGTGATATGGTACATTATGTTCAGTACTATTTATCTATCACAGAATATTCATACTTATTTTCTGAAATCGATCGCAGAATTCATGTCACAGCCACCCACTGAGGTTTGCACTCGGTACCGTCCTTTTAAATGCATTCAGGAGGGAATACATGGCACCAGTTACTTTACTGTTCTGAAACTCCGTGAATATGGACATTCGTATGTTCCGTGTTTTTACCGGTGCATTAACAGCTTTTGTATGTGAAAGGGGTATAATATTAGGGTTAACTAATCTGGGCATTCTCTTCTGACCTCTCTCATCCACAAAGTATTTTTGCTCATACCCATTTTCTTCTGGGTAAACTCTCGAGACTGTTGTGCATGAAAATCCTAGGAGATCTGCAGTTATAGAAATGGAAACAAATGGTCAAAATCATTGATCGTATTTTTATTACCCCGTTCTGATGGATGTTGTGAACATTACCCAAAGCTGCTTAACCTCTGCTGACTCTTATCTTCATGATTATATGCAATGCAGTGCTGCCAGATGATTGGCTGAGTAGATAATAGCATGAATGAGTAGGGGTATGGGTGTTCCTAATAAAGTGCTTAGTGAGTGTAGTCCTGAACACCCAAAATTACTCTGCCCATTGCATATTTCATACTCGGGAAAACGTTCATGAACCCTCAAGTGATCCTACTTTGGTGATTTATTGTAAATCTGCACCATATAGTGATCAGTCTGTAAAGACTGTAGTAGTAATGGGTTTAAAAAAAAGTTCCATGTCATCAAGTACACCTGAATGTTTTTTCTTTCTTGCCTGCAGGAAAAATTCTGATGAGGCAGATCTTGTGCCAGCAAAGGAAGCAAACGTGAAGTGCCCACAAGTAGTTATTTCATTCTACGAGGAACGACTAACGTGGCATTCGTACCCCAATGAAGAGGAGGAGAAGAAAGATGACAAAAACTAAATCATAGGCAGAAATTAGCAACATGGAAGTTATTGAAAGCATCGCAAAGATTGTGTGGGTTTTTTTTTTTCTTTTTTTCTTTTTTTTTTTTTTTTAAAGCTTTTTAACTCTTGCCATAAATCTTGGACACTTGGATATTGTGTACAACACACACAGTGGTGGGGTTTTCTGGAGATTAAATATTAGAGTCTGTATGGCAACTGCAGAAACACTTCTCCATTTGATCCATCTCCTTTCTTTTTTTCTTTTTGGTTGGATTATGAGAAATGTAGTATGCTAGGCTGCAAGTTGGTCTTAAGTCAGTGTCTGTCCCAGATATGATGTATTGTGATCTGAAGCATAGACGTTGGTATCCTTAAGCAACAATAAACTTCTACCGTTCATTAATATTCTTCATTTTTATATTTCATTTTAATATGAACTTCCCAGGCTTATTCTTTAACACCTCTTTCTCGGTCCATGTTTTCACCTAGCCATGGCTTATAATTTTCACTATTATATTATCAAGAATCACTGGAGGACTCTGTTTTAACATTGAACACATTTACTGTTCTCAATTTCTAACATGGATGGCCACTACACATTGGTATCTCTACTTTGTCATGTCTCTGGTCAGTTGTTTAATACTGATGCTCAGATTTAATATTATTACAGCATGTTCATGATCTTATTTCTTGCTTTCCTTAATATAACCGGCTCTGTGAAATCGGCCTGTGCTTATGGTTGTTCTTGCTGCCGTGAATGCACCAAGTAGAATTGTACATCATAAAATGGACCTAGCCAAGGCATTCAAAGAAGATAAATATTACATATAATGTTTAACCAAAGCCTGATTTCGATTTTTCAGTCAGCAGTGTTTAGTTGCTGTAGCGTGTTTCTTTCCATAGAGTTTGTAAATGGACAATGCTGTCTATGGCTACAGCATTATTTAACCATATAAAAACTGGAATTCATGTTTTAAAATTTGTCCTGGTCTGGAAAGTCAGGTTATTGGGAGATGGTAAACCTCCATTTCTCTGGGTGTGCTTTTCAATTTCTGCATCTGCTGTACTCTGGGAATTGTATTAATTGCATGAAACTACATGTTTAGAAGGGTGTTCTGAACTGAAAATGCTGTGGAAATCAATACATCACTGACTGAAACTGCTTTGACTTCAACTTCTTGCATAGCTTTAGAAGCCACTTTTCCTATAATCCTATCCCATGGTCTTGGTTTTTGTTTAGTGATCAGAGATTTTGCACCTCGCAATTTTACATTTGAATAGATAGATGTAGTGGGATGGTTTATCGGTTTTAAAATGCTCAGTGAAATCAGGTGATCAAGTAGTCCACTGTAATGAAACACAATGTACCATAGCTGTTCTGACTGATTTAACTGCATAATTATCTAAGGCTTATGTGGATCAGGCTAATGGTGAAATATTAGCTTCTGAAAAATGTGTTAATCAACTTTTTTTAAAAATTGGTTCCAGTTTTCAGGAAAAATAAGTCTCATCATTGCATCCCACTAGTTGCAAAAATGCTACACACATTCTCATTCAATTAGTGAGTAGTTAGCACTTTTGATATTAGTGTTATAGGAGTGCTGATTTTTTTTTTCTTTTAAAAAGCTCCCATTCTGTGTCCTTTCCTTCAGTTTCTTGTCACTGTTATTGTAAATTCATCTGTATTATTCCTCTTTTAGATGTTAACTATCGGTCTAAAACATGCTTGCCATCTTCTGGTTTCTTTTCTTTCATTTTTTTTTTTTTTTTAAATAAATCCTTTTTATTAAGACTGATGTCTCTGTAAGAGATCATTTTGCAGATTCATATTTTGTCATCTTTTACAGTGTGCTTTAAAGAATTTAAGAGGAGCCACTAGACAGGTGGTATTTTATATCTTTAATCAAACAGACAACAAGCCCAGCTTGTTATAAACTCACACAAAAAGTAGGAACTTCATATGGCATATGCAAAACTCTGATCATTACAAGGACTCGTACAGTACACTGCAGAAAGTAGAAAACAAGTAAAAATTAGAATAATGTCCGAACATGGTGCCTAATCAGTGGCATTATAAAAAAAAAAAAAAATTGTTGAATCACAGATCAGGTTTTACAGAAAACACCACTTGAATAACACCTGAGCTAGACCTAGAGCTAGACCTAAAGCTTGACTGACGATCAGGTGTTAACAATACAGGAGTGTTATTTAATTTTGAGGCTTTTGACCCACACCATATCATTATTGCCTGTAGTGACAACATTTAAGGCAACTATATTAGGGTTTTTTGGAGGGGGTAGCAAGGATGGATACTGCAATATGTCTGGGATCTAAGACCACTTATTTATTCCAAACATCTAGAATAGTGCCTCATATTACAGTTCACACACTCCTGTTTTCATAACAGATAACGGAGGGTGGGTTCTCAAACCCTTTGTGACCAGGGACCTCTTTAACTGAAGCAAATTTCACAGAACCCACCTAGAATTATTTTATGAGCACCACTGTAATATGTTCAGTATTTGCATGTGTATAGTAATATTATAGGTACTTATTGTAGACTAGCTTTTTAGTCCCGAACAATCCACAGCAGAACATTATAGTCAGGTTGTCATTATTTATGCAGTCTTGTTTTTGACATATTGAGATTTGGCTTACATTTATTGAATTAAAAGGGACAGCTCTAACAGGCAAATAACTAAGAACTCAACAATAAATATAATTTTGATAATAATGGTTTGTAAGTTCCTCCATGAGGAAAAATAAAAGTTTAAAAGAAAAATAATCACAGACCCACCGGAGGTGCCCAGACCCCACTACTTTAGAATGAATCCAGTGTTATCACTGCCAGTAATTTCTCCATTTTCATAGAGATTTGAGGTTTGCTGTAACTTACAAACACGGATTTACTGATAAAAATACACATCTGTTCAGGTCATCATCTGCACACCTTTAACCATCCATTACTTCACATAACCACAGCTGGATGAATTTTTAGTCAATAAATTACAGCAGAGGTCAACTCCACTGCAAATAGAGTGGTTAGGTAATATCTATCAAGACCTCTCCATTGAACCTTACAATATCTGGCTTGCAGATGCAAACAAAACATGAATTATTCAGTCTCTTCATCACTCCTTGTCTTTCTGCTTCTTGCCAGACTTCCGTCTGGATTTTGAAACATGGTCGTCATTGCCCAGCTGCAGAGTAAAGTCCATGGCTGAGCAGGGAATCCTTTCTACCTCCCTGACTCTACTCCTCACCTCTTGATAGAGGTCATTAAGGCGTTGTTTCATCTCTCTAACTGAGCGCAGAACTTCCGATTTCTCCCTGAGCAGTCTTGCACGGTGACGCCGCAGGCCATCAACGCTATGTCCCAAATCCTGTAAGATATCCAACTTCCTGCGACGACAGTTTTGCGCAGCAACCTTGTTCTTGCCCCTACGACGAATGTCTCTAATAAGTGTGAGTTGAGCCTCACTCAAGCGGTGCTCGGCAAGAAGCTCACTAAACTCTTCAACAGGCAAGTTAATAATATGTTCAGTTGAAAATGGAATCCTCATGGCACGTGCTCGCTTCTCATCCCTGGTACATGGACTTCCCTGGACTTTATATTCCAGAGGTTCTTCCAAGTACTCTTTGGGAGGCTTTCTTTGGTCGGTATATTGGGGCTGGTTGTAGGTGTGATCGTGGCCTATATGCTCAAGCCAGGGTGAAAATTGGAATTGCAGGTAATTTGTGTAGCATATTTTGTTCTGTTCTGGAGTATAACCTCCAACAGCTCCTTCCTCGTCCATCGGCTCCTCTTTGATATGCGTGCATCCTACAGCCCCCTCCTCAGGAACGGAGTATGTCAATGACATTGATGACGAGCTGGAGGACGATGAGCAACATGAGGATTCAGATCTACTTGGTGAAACGGGACTTTGGCTGCAGTTCAAGGAGAGTCCAGAGTCCGAGTCTGTTTGGTCCTCTTTTTGGAATACCTCTGACTGGCCAGATCTGTTCTCCAATGCTAGATCCAACAGACCATTCTCATCAAGCATGGATTCTTTCAACAGAGGACCAAAAAGTCCCGACTGGCTTGGTTCCTCCATAGAGAAGCTGGGTATATCGACATTTGAACTGTCTGGTGTGGGTGAAAGGAAAAAGTTTATGATGTCAGGGTTGTTAAAATTCAAGTCTACATTAGAGGAGTTTGAAACATTCAAAGAGGTATCATTCTGGTTGGAAAAGTAACGGTCGTCTCTGATGGCTGTGTTGATTGCAAAGGAGATCTGACTGGTTCTTGGAAAAGTAGGTCGATCTAGGCTTAGATTTTGCTGTATGGGATTCTCCAATGTTGCCGTTTCTCCTGTTCTTCCCTCATCATTGAGGTGAGAGCTATCCAATAAATCATCTGCATTCATGTCCTGCAGAGAGAACAGTGGTATCATAGCATGAAAATGGGTTATATTTAATTTCATTTTGAAAAAAGATTCCAAAGAGGAGCTCTGGAGAGGTCTAGGGTAGCACATTTTTGTGGTTTGATGCAGCACATGCTGACTCAATATGAGATATGTGGAAAACACTAAGCCATAACCATCTAGGATTTCTTTTTTCTTTTCTTTTTTGTTTAGAAAATTGATTGATAAGCAATTGCAAGATAATTATTATAGATACGTAGATTTATTCATCATCATCTTCAGTACCCACTTCAGCTTGGATGGGACACCAGTACATCACAGAGCAGCATGCACACACATTAACATCTAGGGGCAATTTAGAATAGCCTGTCCATCTATTGACATGTTTTTAGAATGTAGGAGAAAACCAGACAAAACTATGCAGACAAAGGGAGTATTTTCATTTTAAGGCATTTAGACCTGCTGGTTTATTTTGTGCTGTTTCATAACAGTCACTTTTCCAGTAATTGTCTTCCTGATGTTAAAAGTATTTAAAGATTCAAAACATGAGGAAACACTAGATAACTTGAGAAACAAAGAAAAGGTGTTGTGGTTACCTGCGGTCCCAAGACTGCCAAAACATCTTGCCATTGCTGTTCTAGGTCCAGCACAGGCTCATGTTGAGGCAACAGAGGGGAAAATAGAGACGCATGGTGTTGCACGGGGTCTTCATCAACTCTCACAGGATCAAGATCTGCCAACTGATAAATGCACATACAAAAAAAACACGTCACTCATACATCTGATAACACTGAAGATGCTCGGCATCTTGAGGACAACCGATTACGATGGACTGACAGTACTACTTATGAGGAATTGTTAGAATAGTTGAAAGCATTTTTGACCAAAATCCAGCTGGGTAACTTACATATTGATCATGTGCTAGGGGGAAACCAGCCTCCAGTAATTGCAGACATTCCTCAGTAGACATGGAGTTATCCTCTTGGAATCCCGAGAACTGGTAGAATATAATAGATGAAGGAAAATTTTGATTTCAGCCAGTCTTCTTTGGAACGCAAGAGAGCATCAAAAACAGGAAATATGCTTGCTGAAGTGCATAAACAAATCAGTAAGACCGCTGTTGAAAAGACCCTACTTGAATAATTTAAATGCAAACAAAAGAGAAAGGGCTATCTGCTGGCCATTTTTTAAATAATGTGCTTTGGGATTAATAATTTGTCTCCTGTCAGCTTGTTAGACTAGACTGAAAATGGGGTCCCTATAAATTCTTAAAAGCCTTGACAATGTCTTATTCTGTTTCGTCTTTGAACCGTGTATAATTTTTAAATAAATAAATGAGTGTGCTTTTCTCTCAATTAACATTAGCCTCTTTGTAAAGCATACAACAGGTGCCTTCTAGGAGTTTCAAATGACTTCCTGCTTGATAATACTACCTCATTAGGCCTGGCTGCCAAAGTTACAAGCTGTTTTTAGCACCTACTATAACAAATACAACACTAGAGCACTGAAATGAAAGAATGCAATAGTACAAAAAAAAAAAAACCCACATAATAACAGAATAATTTCATAGTGCATTCAGGATGTAGTTTTAACCGGAACCAGAACAAAAATGCTTCTACTATTTGTTCTTTAAACCCACCCATTTATACATCTGAATTTGAAGAAATTAAATAAACAACAGAAGGTTAATCTAACCCATCCTCTGTTTCGGATTATGTATCTTGAATATGCTGGAATGACTTAGAGATGTGAATGTGAACATATGGCTTTTTATTTTAATTGTTAATGGCAATGAAATGAAGTATGAAACTATGGAGCATAAAGTATGTACTGGAAAGGTACTGCATTAAACACAGCAAGTAGTCCATTAAACATGTTTTTACAAACAGTGACTTCTTGCCATGTGAAACATTACCCACAGTCAGCTGCTAACATTTCTGCTGACTCAGTCTTCTGTACTGTCCTCAGTTCTCTTAACAGAAGACCTCTCCTCATAAAACTATATTTGTGTACAATGTTAATTATTGTTCTTATTACTGTAATGCAAATTGTTGTAATACCTGTACATCCCCTCGTATGCTGGTCATCGGGTCATGAAATGGGTTTTCATGCCGCCGGCTATCCATCATGAACTCTTCCTCGTCATCTTCATTAAACAGACTGAAGTATTGCTGTTGTCCATGAAGTAGCTGATCCTGATGAATATTTTGGTTGAGTTCTTGCTGCCATTGTGAAAAGTCATCCGCTTCCTGTGGATACAAGATTTTAAGTTCAACACTGTATGCTGATGCTCTGTCAAATGTCTTAATACACTTAATTACACTATGACCATTTTTTTGTGGACACCTGTCCATCACAAAAGAATACTAATAACTCTGGCTAGGCAATTGTCCAAAGACAGTCAGAACTGGCAGTAAGTGATATTGCCTTACACAGTCACATCTTTGTCCATACATCCTTAGTGTAATATATTGTAACATATTGGCATATACAATTCTAGACAGAATTTTTCTATAACAAATCATACAAACAGCAAGTTTCTTTATAAATAGCTACCTGGTACACAACTGGCTGTTAGTCATCTACAGTCTGTAGCTTGTTCATCAGGACCTGGATTCTCTAAACCATGGATTCTTATACTAATGTACGGATTTATTCTATGAACACAATCCAGCAATTTACATATTACACTTGGTATTTAAATTCTGTACGTACAATTATATTCTGAAGTATTTTTTCTTTGTTGATATTGTTTATAGTCCTACCTATTCTGAGTTATTGGGGTTTGGATTAAACTAATTCAAGTGACTAGTCATTTATACAATACAATCAGTTTACTACAGGGGTCCACTACAGAGGTCACTATAAGATGTGAAAATAAATGATAGCTTTAATAATGGTGGATTGATTTCCATTACTGTAACAATTATTTTTTTAATGGCAGACCCTCAGGCTGTACTTCATGGACTTCTGGGGGTTCCCAGACCCCTACTGAAAATCACCATGTTAAACAGTAGAAGTAAATTTCTAAAACGGAGTTAAGAATCTGTTATTTTGTTGTCTTCTGAACACCTAGATAGCCAAGTAACCCTGCTACATGTTTTTTTAACAGTCTTTAGTATTGTAACAGTTAGGTAAGACTTTATACTTAGAACCAATTGGTAGGAGCCATTATAACCAGCTATAAAACATTCATATTGAAATGTAATGATCTCTCATTAAGGTATTTAGTACCCCTAGAACCCTTGCACCTTGGTGGCTCATTTATTGTTAGCAAATCTAGTCAATCTTGGGTTTTATTAAATCAAACACTTATTCTTATATACTTACCTATAGTTCTCCAACATGTTTTAAAGGCAGCTACTACCTATAAATAAACTTAACCTTTCTGGCCAGGATGTAGTGAAAGCAACTGCTTGTCTGTGTCATTGTGGAAATATAATTAGATTTGAAAACCCCCTTCCCACTATGGATTAACCCAGTGAATCTGAAAGCCAGAAGACCAGAAGCAAGACAACTGTTATGTTCCTGACCTGGACAGATCATTCAGAAATAGTAAATACATAGAACCCCCTTTTCTTGTATAGGTGACTAAATGTGAACTAGAAATAATGATCTGCAGTGTTGTTGCTGTTTGTGTGTCTTGAGGATTAGTGTATACTGAAGCTTCAGAGTTACTTAATCATCAGCTGGTAAACAAGCATTGCAAAAGTGATTGTACACGCGCTGGTCCAAGTGATGCCTCCTTAGGTTACAAAACATCTCAGTCTAGGGTCAGGCAAGCTGTGCTGCAAACAAACACAAGCTCTGACGCCAAACTGAATCCATATTTCAGGGTACAGGTCACAACTAGCCTGCCTAGAAAACCCCCAAAACCCTTTAAAGTCTGCAGTCAGACAGTGAGGGGGATTTTGGATATGAGGAGGAGGGGTGGCAAATATCCCAAATAAGCCTACTCATCTGTTCTGCTAGTAAAGAGTCTTTGTTCATTTAGTCAGTTTTGGTGGTCAAAAAACAGGCTCCAGTTATGAACAGAAGAAAATGAATGTAAAATCAAACATGGTTTTCATCCATAATGATGTATATAGCTGTATGACAGGCTGTTAGGTTTAGTATAAAAAAAGTGACATAAAAAGAAAGCTTGTTGTACACATCATAACAACCAACAACTGCTAGGTCAAGAAGCATGTTCCTTACTCCAAAAATAGATTGGCAGGTCATGTACAGGCAAGCCTGTCTGACCTGGACTGATAACTGCACACATCTGACAATCACAGGATTTTTTTCCCCAAGAATTCATATACTGTACCTGAAAATCATACATCAGAAAGATAATTTTTGTTTTCTTTCCTCTCAAATATATCTTGTTTGTTTTAGGAAACAACAAGTGACACTAGCCAGTATACAGTCTGCCCTCTATATGGTGGGCAGGCTGAGCCACTAGGGGTGCTATTATATGTACGCATATATTTGTGATATCTTCGGCATTGAAAGTGAAAGGTGATAAAGATAAACTAGGCAAAATTCCCCCAGCTCTCCCAAGAGGTAGGAGTGAAAGCGAAATAGTGATCTAAAGTGCCCAGTAGCAAGTAATTTTTGCTTAAAGCCAAATGCATGCAGTAACTTGGACAGTGAGTTGATCCACTTCAGTCTGGACACAGTTACTGTAGGTCACCATGCATCACATTATCTGTCACACCTATATTAACTTCAAAACTGTGGCTAAATATTCATGTAATATGCACAAACATTACATTACAATACTAAAAGGAATCTTTGCAAATAAAGAAGTAAAAAAAATCTAAAAAAAAAAAAAAAAAAATTTAATACATATACCATATGTGCTAATGAAATACTGTACATAATACATTTGCTAGCAGAAATTCCAAATATTCTATTGTACATTTTCATGTGCGTGTTGCTTGTAAGCCTGACAGCACTTCTGAACCCAAACAGGAGACCATTTGTGAATCCAGCTGTTGTGTAGAAGGGAAATATTTGACCTACACTGATGAGTTCATGCCAGTATTGTGTCCATTGACTGCTGTTGTCTACGACTCTGTCCCACTCTAATAAATGTTCATGTTTTTGTTCTGTATTGCTCAATAAGTCATTTATAGTTGCACATCAGTATAATCCAGTATCCAGTATCAGTATGCCTGTACTTACATTATAATTTAAAAAGGTCTACACTGTTACAATTCTGTTTTATTTTTATGCTTATTGTATCTATTATTTTTAGCTATTTATTTTTTGTGACACTTGTTGAGTGCATTTCAACAATAAAGGATATTGAGACAAATGTTTTTTCAAAGAATTATCAAATAAACTTATTTTTAAATAAGTTTAAATTTAAAATGACCTCAAATCTGCAAACTGGATTAACTTCTGTTCATCCAAGCATGGCAGGAATTTAGATAATATTAATTATAATATTAGGAAAGCTTGTAGATACAGTACAAGCATAAATAACTAACATGTTCATTGCCAGTTCGGAGTCTGAAATCTGAATGATTAGTTCCTTGTACAGTCATCCATCCATCCATCCATCCATCCATTATCTATACCGCTTTATCCATCTGCATCGCGGGGAAGCTGGAGCCAATCCCAGCATCTTCGAGCTAGAGGCGGGGTTCACCCTGGGCAGGTCGCCAGTCCACCACAGGGCCAACACAGACAAACAACCACACACACTCGCATTCACACCTATGGGCAATTTAGAGTAGCCAGTTGACCTAACCTGCATGTCTTTGGACTGTGGGAGGAAACCCACACATGCACGTGGAGAACATGCAAACTCCACACAGAAAGGCACCCTGTGTGACCCGGGGCCAGGACCTTCTTGCTGTGAGGCGACAGTGCTAACCACTGCACCGCCCTTGTACAGTCATTCATTCTTTAAATCGGATTTTAAAAAGCAAAAATACACCATTTTGTAAACATCACTGTACAATATTCTACTTACCTCTTTAATGTCTTCTGTATCCATTTGATTTCTTGCATGTGTGGTTACCAACCCCAAACTTCCATCATCCATAACAGGATCATGCCCCAATTCTCCAATCCCTCCACCTCCCATCCTCATGGTCAAACTTGCTGAGTCCTCATTGTCCACCAGCTCATCACTACCATCCCAGGGACCAGTTAGGCTAGGTATAGTCATCCCACTGTTGTCAGACTCGCTGTGGACCAGCCAGGCCACGAGCTGTGATGTTGGAATGTGCAGGTGCTGGAGAGAGTGCATCCAGTGAAACACTGGGACAGAGGCCTCCACACCTGGGTTCTTCATGTGGAGACCATATCCTTCTGGAGAATTCTGGAGGTTGTTGGACTGGGTCTGGGTCAGAGCTGGGCTTGGGATATTGATGTTATGTGGAGGAGGAAGGTAAGGATTCACATCTACATGCATCCCAGCTAGACTGAGGACAATGGCCACCTGAATCAGGCCTTCAGTGAAGTACTTCTTCAGGGGATGCATGGCCCTTTGAAAACACACAGTGGGGAGGGATCTTTTTCAGCAGTATGGTGGATGCAGTAGTGGCTTTCAATGAGCAAACTGATTTTTGCAGAAAGTGATGTTTCAGAAAGTCCTAAAATGAAAGACAATATGATTTAGATAACATGAAGAGTTCTCTGCAAAGTTCATTCATACCCAGGGGCAATTTAGAGACACCAATTCACCTACTGGCATATTTTTGGGAGGTGAAAGGAAACTGGAGGAAACTTACAAGTGCACAGGGAAAACACAGAAAACTCCACACAAAGGGTTCCCTGAGCTTGAGATCAAAAAGGAAATCCTGGAGGGATGGCAGTGCTATCACCTATGAGCTACTTGAGCTATTTGTTGAACATATGGTATATGTAAATATACATTCCATGTATAAAAAAAATAGATGATTTTGCCATATATGTCTCACAAACCCATGAAAGAAAACAAGTAAAATCCATACGTGTATACGAAATAATGGAACTCCATATATGGTCATTATACTTCCTTATGGGAATGCTTCCAGCTCGTGTTGTGTCTAGAAACTGCCAGAAAGCCTTGACATGTGAAATATAAAGCAGTGTTCTTGAACTTGTGCACGAAAATAACACACTAAGGCCCGGGAAGAGGAGTTATTAAGACAGCTCTCGTGTCCCATTGACCTCTTCTTTGTTTATCTCCAACGTCGGTTGAGTTTCAGCGCGTGACGTAACCTGAACGCTTCACGGGAAATAAAGCTGGCAGTTTGGGCTTGGTGTGTCATTCCAGTTACTCAACTCAAACTTTCCTTTCGTAACTAAAGAACGTGACAGAGTTTATTTGGGAAGCGAAAAACAACTGCAACATGTTCCTACAAACTGAAGGATCTATGCAATATCTATAGAATTATGTGTTAGATTAAAATATATATTATATATATTAGAATATATAGGATTAGAACATATATATATATATATATATATATATACATACATAAAATGAATAACTGAAAAGATTTAAATTTTTAATCTTTGCGCCTGAACAATGACGTGAATAAGCTAGGCTAGTCTGAACTCATGGTACAACCTCTTCCTTTTCGTTTTAATTGTTTTCTTTTAATTGTTTCTTTGCTTACTGGAACGTGTTATTACAACTATTTTAAAACTTGACTTCCACCTTTTCAAGCCGTACTAAGTTTGTAGCTACTACGTGTGTCGCGCGCGCGCCCTAAACTCTAAAAAGTATAAACTAACCGTCAAACATACAAATAATAAATATTTGCTCATTACCTTAGAAACAGGAGTTTCAGCTATCAGAAGTCAAGGCAGATTTTTCCTCTTCCTACCGGCGAACTGGCTTTACTGTTGCGCTCTTGTAACGGGGGGGGGGTGTATTTATGTGCTGAGTGGCTGCTCAGAAATCATCCCTCCCAGCTCCACGCCACAACATAACAGTTGCTCTTTTTCCTCCCTGTTAGACAAGCCACGGTTGCCTTTGCTTTACACAACCGGAAACACCCAGCCAGAGTTTTTATTTACGGAAAAGGAAAAAAAATCTGGTCCAGTTAGTACTGCACCCACTTTTAACTACATTTGGCTGGCTAAATTATATCAGCCGATATTAAACAATAAAACCCGTAACTGCAAGTCTGGCTGGCTTGTGTTATTGCTGTTACTAATTTACATTAGTAAATAAAGTAGGCTACAGGGTATGATTGGTCCACTTTGTACTATACCACCTTGACCAAGAAAAAAAACAGAGTAAGACACAACAAACTTACATTTGTGTTCTAACTGGTGCAATGTGTGCTCTATTACACTCACTTAAGGAAGTGCTTTATCCTGATCAGGCTTGTGGTGGACCTGGAGCCTATCCCAGAAATACTGGGTGTGAGGCAGGAATACAACCAATACAAATGTAACTAGTTCTGTATTTCACCACCTTTAACCACCTCTGTGGGTGTGAATCACTTAGAAAACAAATGCCATGATGTCTTGAGGAACTGACGATCTTAGCACAAACTAGAAAAGTGTTCAGAGATGACCGCCACACTCTCTTCCACCATTGTTGGGAAGATGTTAATCTTCCAGTCCCCTAATGAAAATACACGGTGATTGCCAGGTAGCATCAGTGCAGTCTTCCTGAACAGTCAAGCCTCAAAAGTAATGTCCATCAGGAGGAGATGGTTCTTGTACAGTGGCATGTTATGGTCTCCTTCATGGAATGCTGCAAAACCAATTGATTTATTTACAAAATAAATTTGTAATAGAATTTGCACTTCTGTAGGAAACCTGAGTTCAGCTACAACATACAGTTTTCCCACTCTTTTTGCTAAAGTGATCAAAAGAAAAAATGCATTTTTAGAGACCTTCATTTCAGACTGCCATTCCTGCATAAGCTCCTAAAAAGAGGGACTTTAGGGATTCTAGCACAAGCATCCCACATAGGGCTCCGGGGGAATCACACAGGATGTACATGCCTCCCTTTTTCAGAAAGTCCCCAAAAAATGCCATCCAGGGTGTCTTGATTTGTGCAATGGTTGCTACATAAACCTTACTTATAAATGGGAACTTGATGCTGTCTAGGAATTGCTGAAGTATTTCAGTAAAAAAGCAATACACTAGATCCAGTTGATAAGGTGCATTTGGGGAACAGCTTCCACTTTAGGAAATATAACATTGTGCTAGAAGCTCATGCACTCAGGAGTGTTTCCACAGTTCATAATTTATCCCATGGGGTCAAATGCACAGGTGACCTCACTAAGGGTGCCTAGTTTCTCTATCCATTTGGGAGAGCAGAGGGATGAAGACATCAGGACACCAGAATCAAAGACAGAGGACGAAAGGAATACAATGGTGAGGCCATCTGCCCTGTTCCAGCATCCTATCCAGCTCTTCCAGGGAGAAACACAATGTGCAGTGTATTGACTTAGCATAAGCAAACAGATCCACCTGCATCTTGCATCTCTAGAAAAGGGCACAGGGGCCCTATGGCCCCCCAGTGCTCCCAAGCCAATAAGGGAGGCATCTTTAGTGACTATCTCTCTCTGATGTGGTATTGCTGTCTCTTTTTAGAAATGCCTTGTGTCTGGGGAGCAATCTACCTGTCATAGTGAGACAAGGATACATCTCTATTGCATTTAGGATACTGTTGCAGGTGTTCTATTTGTTATACAGTAATTATATGCCTTTTAAAATTATGCTAATTTAAAGGCCTTTATGCCTTTATGCATTTGTAGGCCAGTCTTTATTCTACGGTGATTTGGAAAAGTAAGTAGTCAATCTTCCTAAGACTGCTGTGCACCTTTAGGGAGCAGGTGATGAAAGATACACAGTATGATTACCACATGTCTGGCTAAATAAAGCTGCTGAATACAAGCTCAATGCCCCTATCTAGAAAAGTGAAGGTTAGTGGGGTAGATGTCGTTTTGTGTTCTGTAGTCACTGCAAAATCCTCTGTCTCTCTTTTCTTTTCTTTTCTTTTCAATGATGCTAGTTAACATAGACATCCATCATTTATACTGCTTATGCATTAAGGGTCATGGGGAAGCTGGATCCAATCCCAGCTAACTTCAGGTGAGAGGCAAGGAACCCCAAGGGCAGGTCAGTAGTCTATCTCAGGCAGGGGTGTCAGAAGCATTTTGAATGTGGGTGGGGGGGACGGTCTGGCGGGGGTCCAGAAATTTTTTTATGAATTAGATGCCATTTCCTGCATTCTGGTGTATTTTAAACAAGTTGTTAAACACCTAATTTTACCTACAAAAGTC
>JAQQZR010000008.1:7250369-7261973 GCA_030068235.1 Notoglanidium macrostoma | reverse complement strand
GTCTGGGGAGCAAATATTGCAAACAATTGATCATCAACCAAGAATCCCTTACTGTTACTTAAAGTAAATAAGGCAAATCTTAGGCCACGATAGGCTAAGTTGTTGTAGGTAACCAGGGAAACCCTGGAACCCTGGAGTGGAATTTCAGTGGCATGTGTATCTCATATCGATCAAGTGGAATGGAATGGAAGTGGATTGGAATATTCACGAAGCAATAGAAACAGCGCTGGGTGAACTAATATTTTATGTTAAATGTGGGGGGGTCAAAACGAACAATTATGAAATGTGAGGGGGACACGTCCCCCTCAGCTTTAATGGCGGCATCCATGATCTCAGGGCTACGACAGAGAGATGGACAGCCATTCCCACTCAAATTCACATCTCACATGGGCAATTTATAGTAGCCAGTTGACCTAATACACATGTCTTTGGGCTGTGTAAACCGGAGAGAACTGAGGACACTGGGAGAACTCCACACAGGAAGGCTCCAGTGGGCTGGCAGGTTCAAACCCAGAGCCTTGAGAGTGCAGTCCTAGACTAGACATTTAAAGTGTAAACCAGCGATTATAACTATTTATAAATAGTGTAATATTAAATTGAAATATATGTGGCAGTCTTTATTAATCAAAACAATCAACATTTGCCAAGAACTTTACACAACTATGGCAGTATTTTAAATAACCATTAGAAACTGCTACTTTCTGCATCACCAAGTCCAATTTGCTCATAAAAGTACACACAAATCGAAGAAGTGAGCAATGAGATTCTTTTGCTCCCTGGCCTAACGTAGGTTAAAACGCCATTAACATGCAACTGCCGCCATTCCGTTTCCGCGACGGAGTGATACGGAATCAGCTTGAAAGTGAGTCGAGATCCAAAATGGCGGCGAATAGAACACAGTTTGGCGCTCGCTATCTTTGGCTTTAAGCTCCGCGCACTTCCGTACTAAACGTCACCATACGCAGTGCAGTATCTATTAGAGCATACTACTTAGTAGTTTAGTGAGCAGGGATGGATTTAGCCATTTTAGTGGATTTACTCCACCCCCTGTGAGTCAGAGGTTTTTACGAGTGCTCCAGTAGTGACAGCTCAAAGCTGTCCACGTCAACACTAAACACCACCATGGACTCCTTGGCTCTGGTAGGCTATGTGAGCTTTTCTTTTTTATTCAGAAAAATGTATGTTCAGTGTTGCTGTGAAAGAACGCACCTGTTGATTAACCTTTTCCTCCTCCAGAAGTGATAATATAATGTTCGTATGAATTGTCCCAGCAGCAGCTCTTGATGTGATTAAAAAGCTATTGTGCTAACATGAGTATTTTAAAGACCTGTAGCTTATTATATGACACTGCTAAACATATGGGGAGTTTATATCGGTCGAAATTATGTGCTTGGCGAAATTAAATACACGCAGTGCCGTGCAGTGACACTTCGCAACGAAAATGCGTGGATCAGCAGGCGGATTGTAACAGATGTTACAACTCCGAATATGGCAGAGCAACAAATGTATCGGTAATAACACTCAAGATACTACAATATATATATAGGCTAGGTGTTTGCACGTAATCAGTGTTGTGATCGAGGTGCAATGCTGTGTTATTGTGTGATGTTGTGCTCGATTAGCAGTTGCAAATAAAGTTGTGCGGCAGTAGAGTGGAGTTGAAGTTGCGCTGTGTGTGCGCGCGCACTGCCTGGTGGGATGCGGCTGCCACGTCCTCTGTTATGGAGCGACTCAGCACAGCAGTCTAATTCATTCCACAGGTGGATCTCTTCACCGTGTGTTTTCAGAGCTGGAAAAGGATTCTCCTTGCTCATTCTTCGTCCTTTTGCACTAGCTGACAAGTAAATGTTTAGCAAAGCAGGGCCATATCCTCATTCACGCACCACCACCACCATGATTATTCTTAGTTTCCCTGTCACACATCCAACCACAGCTGTAACAATGGCGTTTAGGCTTGCTGACATTTGTCTTTATGTAAAATATGCATTTTTAGCCAAGATAATGTGTAAGTGCATCCACTTCCATATGCTTTGTCTAACATTCTAAAGCATTGGGGAGCGACGGCTAGACAGACTCTTTCTTAAATGTTTTTAAGTACTCCTGAAAGTAACTTAATCATAACATTGATTGAACCTCTTGCAGTAAAAGTGACCTACTCAGTTTTCCTGAAGCCACCTTTCACCAACATCAGTCCTCCAGGCCGAAGTTCTGTGGTACACTCCGACTCTTGATCAGTGGCAGTCAGTGCATAACAGAACTTTGGTCTGGAGAGATCCTGCAAAATGGACGAGGAGAAAGAAGAAGGACTGTGGACAAGCAACACCTGCTTTCTATAACCTCATCTTCTTCAAGCTTATTCATGTTTTTAAGTTTGTATTGATTGGTGTTTCCAGCTAATATGTACTAAAAAAAGGTGAAAAAATATATAGGAAATTATTTACTTAAGATCACTTAAGATTGATTACTTTTTATACACAGGAGCCTTCATTGTACACAGTAAAGGCAGTCTTCATTTTGGATAATGACGGAAACCGACTTCTATCAAAGGTGAACTGCACATTTTTCCTGCTTATTTTTTACAGCGTTACCTTTTCATGTTGAAGAGATCAGTTATAAAACCATCTGTATCTGAGCTGTTTTGCTGTACTGTTTCTGATACAGGAAAATGAATATGAACACACCCTTAAGCCTCTCCTTAACTAGAATCGTCAGGTGTGAGACTTAATCTCAATCTCCACCCGACATACCCCACCCAATGAGCAACATTACTATTAAAGACAAGGATAGGTCGAGAAAAATGAATAAGATTATTATTTGAATTGTTTTTCAATTAGAATATTTTGTGCTGTGCATGTGAAAAACATGATTTACAATGGACTATTTTGTACTTTCAGTACTATGACTCAGAGCTGTATCCCTCTATGAAGGAGCAGAAAAATTTCGAGAAGAATGTCTTCAACAAAACTCATAAAGCAGACAGTAGGTTTTATTTATTTTTTTAGGTTTCTGCCTATATTTGAGAATGTGTGTGATTGAAAAGGGTAATAGTGGCAGTATAAACCATTAGTTTAGTTTAAGAGCAAAGAATATTGAGAGAAAGGGCATACTGATGCAGTATGTAAAATTTTGTTGTTTGTATAATGTTAATGTTTAAAATTTAAATATTTCAGTTTAGGAACTATTTTGATGTCATACAAAGAATATGAGCTTTATTTGATTTTTTTTCTTAGAATTTTACAGATTTATTTTTCATATGGCTTGCAAAATGTCTACAACATATACAAACAGTCACATTGTCATTAGAAACCACACAGAGTCCCTTTCACACCTGTAGCTCGGATTACAATTTAACAACAGGACAGGGACAACAGTAGTTCATCCACTCTCAGCTGTTTCTCTCTGGGTTATGAATGAAACACACGTACAATAGAAAGTCCCCTCTGGCCCATGGGGTGATACTGCAGGATATTGTACTGCTAACCCACTCTCTTGTTCCCACCTTTATTTTAGAGCCTTATGTCATGGTTATAATGCATGACCCACATATATACTGCTCCTTTTTTTTCTAAAAGAAATGAAATTGAATAGTGACTCACCGACACTGTTTCTGGGGGTTGTTACTTATCGAGTTTGAAATCTTTATTTTATATGTCAGTCCCCAGGCGAGACCTGTGTGTATGTGTGTGTGTGAGAGAGAGAGAGTGTATGTGGTCTCAAATTGTCCTGTGGAATTATCAAATGTTATTGAATAACAGCCAGAGCTTCTTCCCCCCCTATGACATTTCAGATGAAATAGCCTTCCTGGAGGGTATGACTATAGTGTACAAGAGCAGCATAGACCTGTTCTTCTATGTGGTGGGCAGTGCACAGGAGAATGAGGTGAGCCTTTCTTTATAATACCGGTACTCTATGTGTCATCATGTACCCTGGATGAAGGGTCCATCATAATGGATCTTTTAGATTGAAACATTTGTTTTTTTATTAAAAATATTTCAGATTACACCACTGTGTAATATTTGATCCCTGAAGCAGTTTTCACTGATCTAATTAATCCTTGCCTTAATATATACTGCTAATCAAGATTAAATAAACAAGTCAAATGACAAATTCTAACATATAGATCTCTGTCATTTTCCAAAGCTGATGCTGATGGCGGTGTTGAACTGTCTGTTTGAGTCTCTCAATCAGATCTTGAGGTTTGTTCATATTCATACAATTCACTTCAAATATACAGTTGTATCCATAACTCCTAAGGTCTTAGTCTACCACTGAGAACTGCTTGTATTTATGAAAAACTATTATAATTAGGATGCATATGTCATGTCAAGCCTCTAATTAACTACTGAATTTCTAAAATACAAAGTCAAACTCATAATTACCGGTTTGGAAATTTCTGAAACCTCCAACTTGACAATTTGTGACATACATTAGGGGCAGAGATAAAAAATAATGTCAAGATTAAACATTGTCTGTCTAGATATTTTCTATGATTTTCTAGAATTGGCTGCATAACAAAAAGTATATTTAGCTTTGTATCTACAAACCATCAAAATATGTTAATATGTAAAAACATCTAAAATGAATGCTTATAACTCCAACATGAGCTGGAGTGAATAGTTTATATGCAGGTGAATATTTTGTTTATTTATTCAACAGGTGAATATTTTGTAAACAGGATATTCAGATTCACAATTTTCATTATGATTTCTCAAGCATCTAAAAAAAAGCCTGATATCTTACCTTAAATAATAAATTATTTTATAATTATGTAAGAAATACCAGTTGAGAATTAGGCTCTGCATTGTTTTTTTAATAACTGATTAAATAAAGACTGGTACTTGGGTACTTTTCTTGTTCAATTTTGTAAAACTTAAATTCATTCAGTAAAAAGTAACAGGATCTAAAAATGTATAAAATAAATAAGCCTACCCTGTCATTTAGGAAAAATGTGGAGAAAAGATGTCTGCTGGATAACCTGGATGGAGCCTTTCTGGTGGTGGATGAGATCATCGATGGAGGGTGAGAAATTTAGTGTATGAGTACAGACGGCATACTAGGGCTGCATGATTCATTATTGTTTATTTGTTTACTCATTAACGTAAAATTGAACAATTCAGTACAGTACTGTAGAAGTTTGCAAATAAGTCCTCAGTTGTTTGTGTTCTGTGAGCATCTGAAAATAATCTCAGATCGGCTTTCTGTGGGGTTGTAGTAAATCATGGCATTGGTGCGATTAAAAAATAATTTTGGACAAATTAATACTTAATACAGTGACAAATCACAGACACACGTGTTTTTTTTTTAATGTTAGTCTTATCACTATTGTAATATGTAGCAGTATAATCACAGTATACATGGTATATAATCACTACGAGACAGTAATAAGCAAGTTACTTTCTCATACATGGCCTCTGAGTCCTTGTTGGTCTTGGTTGACAGGGTGATCCTGGAGAGCGACCCGCAGCAGGTAGTCGAGAAGGTCAACTACAGGGTAAGAGCACTAACACAGTGAGGAAAGCAAACACATTTAACAAGAAAAAGTCAACATGGCCGCTGCAGGCTCTATGTGACCTAATGGTGGAAGCAGACAAAACATACTGAGCTTGTGCTGTCTGCTTCTATTTGGTAAATCCGTTTTTTTTACAAGGTGGACTTCTTGGTCCCAGGGTCTTCATGGAATTTGGGTTTAGTAGTTATTTGGCCAGCTCTATTTGAAGGGAATGTAGCAGATTGGTGAAAAAGTGAATGTGCTGCACGCCTTTTTGGCTACACTGGTTATCTTCTTACTTATATTAGTAATTAATGAAATAATATATAGTGCTTTAATCCATGTTGTATGCATGCACACTGTTTCCCATGGTGATACATATACTCCTCTACCTTGTCAGTGTGTGTCAGAGCAAGCCTTTGGCTTTGTCCTGTTCGAATACATCACGGGTAACATGGAGGGCCAGGCACAGAAGAGCCAGCCTTTTTAACTCGCACAGAAAAGACACTCTTCCTCTCCACCTCCTTCTCACAGTAAAGAGAGAGAAATGGGGAAAACAGGAGGGGGAGGGAGAGAGGATATAGGCAGGTAACTGCATGGAGTGGATTAGTGTGTTCACTTTCTGAAGCAGGAGCAACACTTCACAGCAATGTAGTGGGGTGTAATGATCCACTTTGGTCACGATTCGAGTCGCGATACAATTTGATTCAATTCTTAGAATATTGATAAGTTGATTGATATATTCTGAAAATATACTACAGGTTTACCAGATCTTAAAATTTTTTAATTAAATGTATAAGTTCTCTCTTATAAATTTTGATTAAATAAAGAAAGTGTCTGACCTGAGGACTGCGTTGATTGACTGAAACATAGTGAACTCTGTAACAGAATTAGAGCTGCAAAGTCGGCTAAACTGCCCGACTTCTGCTGACATAGAGGTGTGAGCTGCTCACAGAGGTGTGGCGATGGTGTTTCAAAGTACTGAAGAGCTCTTTTTAAACATGTAACCATATAACATATAATGCATGTTAGTCTGATATCTCCAGATTGCAATGACCATCAGTCACTTCACAAGTTGTGATAATTCCGGTCTTGGTAGGAACAATAATTCGGCCAGCTTTTTCTCTATATCTCTCTCTCTATGGGTTGTGCAGATTGGAACCTCTGGTGTTCAAACAGTGCAACTGCATGACTTGCATAATGAATAGAATCTTGACATTGCACATGTCCTCATGCACATCGTCACATTTTTGCATTGCAGAGCATCGTGTCATGATGTATTGTTACACCCCTAGCATGGAGTGACGCCTACATTTTTGCAAACTTACTCTGACCCAGCCCAATCTCTCATATGTCATTGCCCCAGATTGCCTAATAGTTCTTGGTAGTCACTGTTAGCCTTTATTTTCTTTTATTTTAATAACTCTTTATAGAGCTCTTACTTGGATTTCCTCTTTGGTAGCTTACAAGTTTGATCGTGTATATGTTACATATGAGTAAAAGATGATTTTTTTTTTTTTGCACCTGGAGTTTATTTTACATTCTGCTCTTTCTTCAGTTTTCTCATAAATGTGCAATTAGACATTTAAAGAAAAATCCACCCAGAACTACTTGCGTATTAATCTGTATATTTAACATGTAATCTTCAATGCTGTCAAAAACTTATTTGTAATGAAATTCACAATTTCTTTAGCTTAAACTTTTAAAATTTCTCAGATTTCTTCATTCATTTAATGTTTCCATTACCCATAATGCCATTCACCTACCTGCTAATAGCAGCGTTGCTGGGATTTAGCCCTTACTTTATCTCTACCTAAAGAGAGTGATGCAGTATTGTTTGACATATATGACATTAAACATCACTGAAAAAAGAAGCTCTTGTGTTTTTAAGAACTAACAGAGAAATCTGATTGTTATCTCTTTATGTCTAAGATCCCAGATTTCTTTTCTTGCATTAAACACTGTTGTATCTGGGCTAGCTGTGACGTAAAAATGACAGAAGACCAATAACTACTCACAGAAATTGCGACAGTACAGCACCAACCGGAAAATTGGCACCAAAGCCATCACAATTATTTCAGTATAAACATGATTCAGGGTGGAGTTTTCCTTTAAGTTCATGCAAATTAATAACGGTTCAAATTACAGTTCTATCTTGAAAAGAAGACATGACAAAGAATACAAAGTTACTTGTTTTAAAATGATATGCCTCCTGGTTTTGAAACTTTTTGTCTTTGACCCGCACTTGTTGCCTGTGTATCGTATGCATATCATGAATGTGCTCTAGTTTCTCTCTCTCAGTCTTGGCTTCTCTTTCAGACTGATGACAACCCTCTTTCAGAACACAGTGTGGCTCAGGTGGGACAAATGCCACATACACACACATTCATGAGCTCTTTTGTTACAAACACATCCACACAATCAGATATGTAACATTACATGGATAATGATGAAATATTTTGAATCAAATATTACTAATTTCCTTTGATGGATAAGTGTATGTGCAGTCTTTAGACAAATCATTTATCAATTTTAGAAAATTTCCAACTAAATCCTAATCCACACATTGCTTTATTGGGCTGTGTCCCTTACACACTGCTACTGACTTCTTAACAATTAGAAAGATTAACTAAGTCTCTGCTGGTGCATGTTGCCACTTTAACATTTCAGTAATACTTTGTCTTTTCTGAGTTGACCTTCCCGGACTAACCTTACTCTATAACCATAATTCATGCAGCACATCACTGAGAAACTGTCTATCACCACTAATGTAAGTGTATTCACGCTGAAACATACACTCACACCATATACACATGTGCATGCACACATGGCTTGGATCAATCTGTGTGATTTTTTTTGCCACATTTTTAGTAGAGAATATTAGGTTTTGACACATGGAGTTAAATCATTCCTGTTTCCAGCAAATCACATTTGCTAACAGCTAACATTGTTGTTGTTTTTTTTTTTTTTTGGCTCTAAATGGACATTGAGATCTAATTTTAAGATCTCAGCACAGATTGTTACTCATAGAATGCTTAAATATTTGAATGATACTCGGTTTATATCTCACTCTGATGTACAATACAGTGCTAAAGTCTCATCCACCTCATTTTATTTTTTGGTACATATTTTGTTACAGATATTTATTTTATGAATTCTGCATTATTGAGTTGGTACAAAAACATTTTAGATTTCCAAACATTGCTTTTCAAAAAAAAAAAAAAAAAAAATGTATTTGAAAAATGTTTGTATGTCCACAAGAAAGCAACTGAGTAATTGTCCTGAGTAATTACTCAGTAAAACTTCCCAGCTCATTTCCTTATAAAACTGCACAAATTGTACCCGGGAGTAAAAAAACAACAACAACAAAAAAACAGCAAAGGGTCATCACACTAAATATTTTGTTTAGTTATGTAGACTTTGTTTAGTTTATTACTGTTTACTGCTCATTGTACTATTTTTCTTTTAAATAGAAAGCTTTAATTTTATTACTTTTGAATTCATCTTTACTTTACAGCATTTCTTTGCATGTGACTAAGACTTTAACACAGTACTGTAGCCTATACTATCTACTGCAAATGTGATCATATTTCCTGTAAGTGCTGTATAGAAGACGGTGTTGTAGCCACTCATAGTCAAGTCTGTGGTTTAATAACGGTCTCCAGGCGCCCCCTGGTGGCGAAAACATGCATTCTTATTTTTATCACATGACGGATTATTTTAATTTGTCCTGTCATCTTTACAGTACGTAATTATCCGTGTTTCTCATTGCATCGTCTTTAATTTAGTATTTTTTTTTTAATAAAGTCTAAAAAAAAACCCTCTAATATAATGGGTTTCCTAAATAAATAGCCTATAAGCTAAAATATTGAAATCAAAATATTAACATAACCTACTAATCATCATATAAATATGCGTGCTTTGTATGTAAGCATAAATATATATCTTGTCTTTTTTCAGGTGTTGCAGACTGCAAAAGAACAGATCAAGTGGTCGATACTGAAATAGTCTTCACACTGAGCTGATCTGTTGTAAATGAGCTGGAGTGAATTGGGAAAATATTGTAGCCATTCAGCTTTATTTTTATGAAACCCACTAGGCTAATTAATGATGATACTAGCTGTAGGTTCAGCTGTTTTTATTATTAAGCCATTCAGACTTGAATGCTTTATTAAACAGGTTATACTGTGCATAAAACTAAGAAGAAGGGTAATTTTCCACACATTTTGAGTTTGATGGCCGTTATTCAAGAAGTTCCTTGTATTTAGTAGCTAATGTGGACAGAAACGATCGACTGATTTGCACTGAATATTTTCAGCATGTTCACCAGATGCTATTGATGCTTAAAAAAAGTGTGCTGTTAAACGAAGTAGTCAAAAATGGTGTGTCTGATTAAATTTTATTTTTATTAGCCTATTTTAAGACTAAATATGGGATTACAGTTGTAGCATAGACCTACTTTTGACAATTATAGCCAAATGCGTTTGGTTTATTATTTATGATTTTATGAGTACAATCTTATTAATGCACTACAAATCTCACTTTCTAGATCTGTTTGTCCTGATAACATTTGCTTTAAAATTGAGATATGAGCCACTTCAGCAAGTGGCTTTGTTACATTGGGTTATTTCTGTAAATGTCACATTGGGCCTATTATCAGGCCCTTCACTATCCAAATACTATTTTTTAACTAAAAAGTCAAGTCTTTTTCAGAAGCCAAAGAGTAAATATAAAGGCAAACTTGAATGTTACTGAAGAAATATAAGAACATTATATTTGTGTTCTGTCTTAACTATTAGCAACATTTATTTAAGATGGCCTAACGAAAACTTAGGACAGTGTATTTGGTGACCTCTAGCCCTATATAAAAAAAAAAGTTACATTTTTTTATGACTTGAGTAATCCCTAGCTGTTTTTATGTTGGTAGAAGTGGTCTAATGAGTGGTCCTTTATTTAAGAAATACTTAACTGGATTTGGAAATTGTCTCTGGATGTTAATAAATCTCCTTTTGATAAGACAGTCTGTCCTCCAGCTTCTTTTCTTGACTAGCGCATGACTCGCCTTGGTGGGAGGAGAGTCTGGAAGGAACTAGCCAATTACCTTTCATACTCCGTATATATTAATATTAACGAAGTAGGGGGCGTGTCTCGCGCTGTCATTGGACGCCTAAAGTTCCTGGGTATGACGTTGACGCACCGCCCATGTTTTTGGACCAATAGAGATTTCAAGTAAACCTGATTGGCTTCATCCAAACCCGCCTCTGCCTTACCGTGAAAAACCGAGGAGCCAGTTCATTATCACAAAGCAGGGTTTTACTAATGATTTTAGTTTATCAAATTAATAACATACTAATGTTTAATAATTACGCAACTTTAAAACTTCGTTAGCAGAGAACAAATCGGTCATAATTTTAATAATTAACCGAGCATTTTAAAATGTGCTGAATGTCTAACTTCTAAAGTGCGCTGAATTTGGTCCTATTTGTAAATATTAATACATATATCTATCTATATAATAAATATAATATTTATCTTTCTTTCTTTCTTTCTTTCTTTCTTTCTCACTGTAGGTTTAAATGATAAGTGATTTGGAACATCCACATCCACACAATCTTCCATCATATAATTTCTCAACAATAATTTTTGTAGTTAAAAGTTAAAATCATTGTTCATTGTTTCTATTTATACCCAGGCATGACTGTGGATCTATATGGATAATAAGCCTGTCATATCCATAACATAAAATAACAACCGTGGCTTAATTCCCCCAGAGTACCTTAAGAGCTACACTTGGGAACATATTAATAACCCATCCGGGGTTTTTTAGTCAAGTCTTAGAAGACCGTACACCCAAAATGCGTCCTCACTAACTGGAGTTTAGAACAAACTGCGCTGATTAATTAATTAAATATGAGAGAGAGAGAGAGAGAGAGAGAGAGAGAGAGTTCAATATGATTCTTGTTCTACCATTTAACGATGATTTTTGTACTGTTGCTCATGACTAGTCAGCCCAACACTACTGTCTTTTTTCATGTAGATATAATAATAATAATAATAATAATAATAATAATAATAATAATAATAATAATAATAATAGTAGTAGTAGTAGTAGTAGT
>JAQQZR010000008.1:7220495-7244202 GCA_030068235.1 Notoglanidium macrostoma | reverse complement strand
ACACACACACACACACACACACACACACACACACACACACACACACACACACACATACACATACACACACACACACATACACACACACACACACACACACACAGCATGGCAAATATTTTTCTCGTAATTGTGACCACTAAACCATATACAACCTTCTTTTCCCATCAAACTAAATATGCACTAAGTACCACACTATGCCTCTACATCAGTATTATAGAACCACTGGTAGTATTTATGTTAAGTAAATGCTTCAAGCGGTTGTTTTTGCTTACCCATTCTATCTATTACATTTTTACAATCACTTACCCAAATCACTTGCCCAAAGCCAAACATTCAGCCTCCACTTCCCATATCCACACCTGAGTGTTGCTGAAAGTGTTGTCTTTGATTATTGCTTTTTATTATAATACTAAACACACAATTATCGCAGACTGTGACAATGGGAACCCCACCTACTATATTGAACACACCTGAATTTCATTAAAATGTTAATGAGCATATGTATGTATGTTATCAGAATGAATACTTTTATCACTTTAGCCTATCGGTGTACATACAGTGCCTCCAGAAAGCATTCATTCCCTGTGATTATTTCTCTTCTTTCTGTATTGCAACATCAAATTAATGTATATTAGAATGGGATATTTTTCTGCTCATTTTTTAAGTGACTCTACTTAAAAACAAAAATAAACTGACATAAAGTACTTAGATGTCGTCAGAATAAAAAAAAAAGGAACAGTCTAAAAACTGCTTTATTAATAAGTATTCATACCCCTTTCTTTAAGCAATCTAAATTAGGACCAGTATTGAGTATCTCAAACTTTGGAATGTCTCACAGCTAAAATGGGAAATCAGATTAGTTAAGCTGCCATGAAGCTTTGAGATGAAGTTGTTAAGAGGAAAAAAGCTGTAAAATGTTTTTAAAACATCACCAAAACTTTGAACCTTCTTAGAAGCACTGTGAAATCCTTTAAAGTAAAGTGGAAAGATTATGACACAGCCCAGACGCTACAACGATCAGACCAAACTGAGACCCCAGGCAAAAAGGCTAATTGTCAAAGAAGAGTCCAGCTACAACATTGAATGGGTTATAGAGCTCACTGGCTGAAATAGAAGAGCCTATGCAGACTTGAAAAATCTCATCAGCTCACCACAGAATCTGCCTTTATGGGAGCATGGCCAGAAGGAAGCCACGTCTGAGAAAGGTCATTTTAGAAAATCTGAGAACTTTTGGTCTAAATGCAAATGATAATGTTGGTGCAAACCAAATACAGCCCAACAGCCATGTAACCATTCCTGAGATAAAGCATGTTGGTGGTATCATCAAGCTCTATGGTTGCTGTTCAGCAGGAGGAACTGGAACGCGTGTTGCCATTCCAGGAAACATGTATGATATGGGCCAAATATAAGCAAATTGTTGAGAAGAACCTGTTCCACTCAGCCAGACATCTACATTTAGGGTAAAAATATTTGTTCCAAAGGGACAGTAGACGGGTTGCCATTGTAGTTTTGCACAAAATAGAAGCAATATTTAAAAAACTTTGATAAAATAATTGTGAGTGGTCTGTTTTTCTGTTAGCTCTTATATAGTGTGCTCTTTTACAGAAAGGTTGCATTTCCATTTGCTCTTCATATCAGGTCATGTGCTTAAATGTGTAAAATGTGTTTCCATTTAAATTTTGCAAAATGTTGCTTTATCAAATCTTCTAAAAAAAACATCTCATGCAAGCGGAAAAATGTTTTTGTGATATTTGAGAGTTTTTTTTAAATTCACGTCTTTCCATTACTTGTTTTTTAGTTCACAGTTTCAAATTACACATTAAACAGCGTAATGGAAACAAAGCTATTGAACTGAAGCATGGCAAAAACTACAAAACAATGGTTTGAAAAGAAAGAGTTTGTATTTTGGAATGGCTGAGTAAAAGCCCTGACTTAAATCCAATAAAAAATCTGCGAAGTGACATGAAAATTGCTGTCCACCAACATTCTCTTTCTAATTTGGCAAATTTCGCAATTGGAGAAAATTATATCTAAATTTGATGTTGAAATGCAGCAAAAAGAGAAACAATCACTGTATACTTTCTAGAGGCACTGTAGTAAGTTCGTTCAGGTCTTGTTGACTCTAGATTATAGCCTAAAGCAAAAGTCGAGGTATGATAGCCTCTCAGATTAATTTTGTTTAAAGCTATGTTGTTATTAATGCTGTATGGTTATTCAAAATCTGTTGTCTCTAGTCACTCCCACTCAAAATTGTCTGTAAAATATATATTGCATGACCTGTGTGTCTCAAAAAGATATTTACCTTGCTGTTCGAAACATGAACATAAGCATAAAGTGGTTAATTCAGAAGATTAGCTCTTTAAAAAGTGATGGTTCTAGCAGTGAGTGTCTGAAAGGACAAAAATGATTCTAATTATTTGGATCTCTTTCAAATAGTGTAATATGGACATCCTTCAGGCAAGGTAGAATGAATAACAATTTGAACGCCATTAAGGCAGAACCAAGAGCCAATTCAAAGAAATGTCCTCAAGTGCAAAAGCAGCAAAAGCAGCCAGGGAAAGTAGCTAATAAAGTAAATCTGTCATGCTCAGCAAATCACTTAATAAGGCACATAATCATATGGAGGGGTTGAGACCTGGGATGATAGTAAATCAATTGGCAGACGGTGCTTCCTCGAGCGGGCTGCTGCTCTTAAGCTCTGAGTTATGACTTGCAGGGGTGCCCCAGGTCTCGATACTCAGCCCGTTCGCACTGCTCACTGTCCAAACTTTCCCCCCATGATTCAATTAATTCTTACCCCAGTGGATCTGACAGGTAGTGTGTTACTTAGCACTTCTCTAGCTGGGCTTTGGTGGTGATTAAGGATGATAGAGGAGGATCAATGGGGAGAATGCAGTAATGGCAGACAATGGCTTATTCTTAACTTCAATGGAAAGGATGGAAGATCACGGTGCTGATTATTCTTGCCTTGGGCAGAGATTGACACAACATCGTGTGTTAGCAATGTGCATCAGAAGACTTCCTGCAGGGTGTTTATTTGATTTATTGAGATGTATTTTTAATGTTGTTTGATGTGGAGATCTAAATCATGGCACTGGCATAATTAAAGCTCTTGGTATATTTTCCTCAGTCTGGCTTCTTTATAGTTTCCTTTATATATCCAGCATAGTAAGCAGATGTCAGTCGCCTATGGGCTGGACAAGAAGATGCCTCATTGGTAATCATCAGACAATGCAAAATTTGCCATTTTCTTCACCGCAAAGGACACTTTGTCCCTGTCACCTCTCTCTTTTCAAAACAATTTCACCCATGCATTTTTCTCTTGTGACACTGCTCATCACGACCCACAACAAAACTCCTTCTTGCATGCGAAACACCAGTGGACGTTTTTGCAGCTAGTTGACCACATACTCCTGCTAATCAAGAGTCATTGCACAATAACGATAAATCTCCCACGTTGACGTGTGGCGTAAATAAAGAAAACAGGCCGTGGTTTGATTATCCAGGCTCCTTGTAAGCAGACAGGCATGAGAAGGGCTCTGCTATTCATCAGCCTGGATCTGCTTTTCTCTCAATCTCTTGGTGCACTCACGAAAAACGCACTCCTTGATTGCATTTAATGTCTAACACATGGCCTGGCCGTGCATTCCCACCACTGGCGAGGAAGACGTCTGGGTTGATCAGGAGACCGCAGTGTGGCCATGGAGGCAGTGTGTTAAATGCAACAGTTGGGGTGTGTGATGACCATGGCATTTCTGATGCAGCTCTTAATCCACTACTGAGAGTGAGAAGATGTTGGAATCCATGCTACTTTTCAGTGAGATAATGCATATGTATTACATGTCTTTGTGTTTCAACCTACCCCTTCACAGCACTCTTTCTCCCTTTCATTTCTCTCTCTGTTTCTCTCTCTCCCTCTCTCCTTTCTCCATTCAGCACCTTTTGCAGCTCTGCGAAGGACCCCATTTGATGCAGCCTGGGGTCACATTTAACCTGGAAGTGCTGTGATTGGGCTCAGGGTCACTTCACAGGCCTCCGAACCGCCTTCACCCATCCGTCACTGTCAAACCGTTATTAGTGCTATTATCATCAAAGTCAAACTCTGAATTATTGCACATGCAAAAACCATGCTGCTCAGACTTAACGGTGACCTGCAGCAGGATGACTGCCAATAGGGGTGAGACCTTGCCAATGACATCACTGTAATCCCTTAAAGGCCAAAATGGCTGATGCTGAGCAGAGCACATCTCTGGGTGAGGACACGCAGATTGCTCTGGAAAGTTCTAGAAAGTGATAAAGAGCACAAAGCAAGATTTGGACAAGGTTTCATACACCTTTTCATTCGGTTCAGAAAGGTAGTGTAGAATAGATAGGAGAAGATGACATAGCTCTTCTGCAAAAACAAACAAACAAACAAACAAATAAATAATAGTGCTAAATTAACACCTGCAGTGTTAAGTTGATTCTGCATAACCAGTAGTCATTTGTGTCATGCTGGGTACATTCAGCACAAGGTACTCAAATATTTTCCTTGTTTTGTCCCTGTAGGATATAGTGTCGCTTTAAATAACTTCAACCACATGAACTTTAAATCACTATTTTATGATACAACAATCCAGATATGTATGAAGTGAAATCACTGTTAAATCAATCTCTACAAAGTTTAAATTCACTAACTAACTGGTTATTTCACCATGCACATGGCCTACTGTGGCAGCATGTCCATGCTGGTGCCCTGGACACGGAATGGCCTGCATTGTCTGGAAGCGAAGTGCCGGCCTTTGCTCTTTCCTTGCCAAGGATTTTGGAAAAGCTTTGTAACTGCAGCTTCTGCATATTCATGAACTCGGTGTGGGGATAAAGCTTTGGCAATAAAAGAAGGCATTGGCATGGCAGGGAGTCTTACTGAGTCACACACTGCTGAGTATGCCTTCAAGCTGTCCATCAACAACGAAGAGATGTGTGTGCGGAGCAAAATACACACACACACGCACACCCACACCCACACCCACACCCACACACACACACACACACACACACTCACAAACACACACACACACACACACACAGAGGATTCATAGAACTCAACACAGCCCTTCCAAATTCAATTTTTTAACACAGTATATTCCTGCCCAGTCTTTTTTAAATAAAATGAAATGACTATATATTCATAAAATCACTGACTATTGGTTTTTAAAGCACAAAATGCCAGTGTCAGCCTGGTATGTGTGTGTGTGTGTGTGTGTGTATGTGTGTGTGTGTGTGTGTGTGTGTGTGTGTGTGTGTGTGTGTGTGTGTGTGTGTGAGTGATGTGTGAGTCCTTGCCTTGCTTGGGCCCTAGGAATCATCGTCGCCTGGGTGACTGGCTCTTCTCTTTGTCCCCTAAATGGTTTAAGCTGTCCCTCTTGCTGATGGGATTGGGTCAGAGGTCATCCCTGACAACCTCGTCTGGTCAATCAAAACTCACTCAGTGCCAATGTATGAGCTCTTTTTTGGGTCCTGTCGACTCTTAAACACCGCAGGGAGAAAGAAAGACAGCAACAAGCAGGAAACAAAGCCATTTTTCAATAAAATGATGCAAAGTTTCAGTGCCTCTGAATGGAACAGCTGTGTGTACGTTTTATCATGTAACAAATAAAACATAACAGTGTGTGTGGTTATAGGAAAAATAATCAACAATGGGGTGTCATGATTACCACCCCGAAGTCGACTGAAGTTTTATAATGGCACAAATTCCTCTTATACCACAGCAATTTGCCAATGATTCAATTATTTATTTATTGTAGAATGACACTGCATAGTTTTTATCCATTTATAGTTACATGTACGGTTGTGGGCTTTGGAATGTCCACAAAACAGTTTTCAGTTATTTATTATTTTCAGTATTTATTAATATTCAGTTATCAGCTGCATTATAACAGCTATAAACATTAAGGCCATCCTTTTCACTTGAAGTTATAAGACAGAAAAAATGCAGTGTGTAACAGAAAAAGTGCCAAGTTATCCATGCTGAAGACTCTCTTATGTCGGAAAGCATCATGCAACAGCTTTACCTCTGACTATTATCAATTACTGACACTGGAGACTCCTTCCATAATTGTTAAATATTTTATAAATATTTTACAGAAAGCTTCATCATATCATATAGGCTTATGATTATATGGAGCAACTGTCACACAAGTCTCTATTAGTTAGTTGGTAGAAAATAGTAGAATAATTACGTGCATTAAAAAATAAACCTATGATTTGCCCTGTAGTCTGCACTACACTCAGAGCTGTTATTACAGAAAAATAATCAACACTATCTGACCACACAAATTAGAGAATTCGACAGCGCTGTGGTACAAATCCAGATAAACACCATGTCAAATTTCTTTATAACCTAGAGTTATTTCTCTTTCTCTAGCTATTGATGTACATACATGAAAACAAGCCCAGACTTTTTGTTGGTTGTATATGTTTCAGCATGTACAGGGATAAATTAGTAGTCTCTTTAGGATACTAGATTTAACCTTTTTTTCTGAAAGTGCATTATGGCACGTAAAGCAGCTCAATGAGAAGAGACATGAAGAGAAAGGAGAACAGGTACATGGTATTACAATCATTTATCCTTCACTAATTAGTCTCTGTGCTCATGCTTCAACATGTCTAAAAAACATCACATTCTAGTTAAAATGTTTGATATTATTTGAACCTATAGAATACGGTTTCTGTTTCAATAAAGCCAATGTTACATACCATTACAGAAAAGGCTCATGAACTTCAGATGTGAAATGTACACATGTGGTTTTAGACACTTCATACAAGCTGTATTTCACACACTTGTACATGCAGTGCATGTGTTTCTATTTTCACTTTTTATTTTAAATTTGTTTTCACATGTAGGGCATGTGTTTTCATTTTTCAGATCAGATTTTTGTCACATGATTCATTTTCTTTTAATTATTTAATTATTTCAGGCCACAAGTTGAAATGTTTTTCCACACGTGATCAAATTATTCTAATCAAAAAAAAGTTTCTCTAAGCTTGCTCTGGTGTACCTTAATGAAATAAAACTGAATTCCAATCTTGTATATGACAAGGAAATGAGCATTGTACACAATGGTCAGTATTCCTTCAGGCTGTACAGCATCTGTTCCTCTAACCAAAGATCTACTCGAAGGCAAGCAGACACTTTATTAGCCTTTGACTCCTAGTTCTGTGAACATAGGATGTGTTAATGAGTGCTCAACTCCCCTGCAACAATGACCCCCCCCTCTTCCTTAATCCCTCCGGATTTCCCCTAGGAATCTCTGCTCAGTCTCCACTTCCAGAACCTCAGGTGTTTCCGGACACATTTAGTATTCCCCCTGGGTCACCTGGAACTAGAGAGGGTCAACTTTTGTTCAGCCTTTCTCCAGCATCTGTGCACACACAACCAAAATAATAAGTTACTCGTATTGCTGCAAGGTGAGAATTGTGGTTTCCTGAAGATAAATTAGTGTGAAATTTCGGACACGGTGAAGATAAAGTATAAATACACAAAGCAATATTTACTCCTTAAAGTCTCAGCCTATAACTTTTTTGTAATAAGGGGTTAACAGACATCAATTTCATGTGTTATGTTAGAAATAAGTATCATATTATAGAAAATCTGACACAATTATAAACTGAAAAAAAAATAAAACTTGGATCATCGTAAAGAAAAAAACTGATTAAAGGTATTTTTTCTCAACTAAAAAAAAAAGGTTTTTTACAGGTAACATTTTTTTTGTCAACAGAGAAAAACTTCTCAAAAAATATGCATTGACTATTCGTTTTTATTATGAGCTATGGTTCATTTTTTTCAGCAAAAAAATATTTTCATTATTAGCAATAACTTGAGTGAAAAGTATAATTTTAGAATATTTACATGTAATTCTCGTATTTATATATCTTGTATACATGAAGTTCTAAATATTTGGTACGTTCTCAATTTGCTTTAATGCCAGCGCACATTCAAGCTGCCATGGACTCCCTTGGTTTGTTTAAAACCTGATAATCCATGTCAGATCAAATCTATTAGGGTGTCATCAGAATATATGCATCAGTGAAATGGACAAGACTCAAGTTACCATGGTCACTATCACAAAAATGCTTACATTTAAATAAAATTCATTCTTGAATTTGAGCATGAATATACAGGGTGGGCCAAAAAGTATACAGTATTGATCGGGTCGTGTTTAGTCTCTTAGATGTGCAAAATGTCCTCCATTATTCCTGGAACCTGTACATGACACTGTGACACACAGTAACACATAAATCCTGGTTACCATCAATGTCTATAAATGCTTGCGAGATGAGCTCCTTTGAGTCACCCACCGTGTCCTCTCAAAAACCTTCTCCTTTACTACGCCCCCCAAAAAATCTTTCTCAATGCCCGTAAAATAAAAAGAAATAATGAATAAATAAAAAAGTTAAATAAAAATAAAATAAAAATATGTAATTAGTACCAAAAACCTGCTTTTGGCTATGCTTTGTGTATATAACTTTTGTTTGTGATAAAGATTTTAAAATTCTTAAACTTTCAGTTTCAGAATTCAGATTCTTATTGTGGTAGCAGACTATTGGACACCACTGTAAATGATTTATATTTGTTATACTGCTTACACCTATTGGAAGGCATTTAAGAATGTCTTGTCAGTGTTCACGTTTATACATATAAACCATCTTATTAATAGAGAAAAATGAGCAAGGATGGAAACTGAGAAAGCAGCTGCAGTTAATATGTCATTGCTAACTCTCACGGCGGATGTAAACATTACCCATTTGGCTAATTAGCTTGTGTGGTGGCCACCCAAGGGAAAGCTCCAAGTTCATGTTATCTGGTTAATGAAGCCAACTGTCTTGCAGTCTACTAGGTGATGTTGATCCTCTGATGCTGATAACCAGGATCTGGTTTCTCTCACTATAATAACAACAGCCTGTTGAAATGAATTCTCTCACTGCAGATCCATCAGTGTTAGAACAACTACAGTGGCTTATTGTGCTCTTTATCAAGGATATGTCTTATCTATCTTCACTTTCACTAAACATTTGGTGTAAACTTCAGATTTGGATTACATTTTAATCTCATTTCATTCTAAACACCTTTATTGGTGTGATAGTATTGATGTCTAACCATGATACAAAAACGGTTGGTCCTGCAATCAATAAAAATTATTTACTATAATATTCATCTCTACTTACATGATTTGATCTTCTGATATAAATGTTTTTATATATGTATATTATCTCTATCTGTTTATATGGTGTACATATTTCTTTTCTGTTCAACATATTTTTGAAGTTGATAGACATTTGAGGTAATAATCAAAAGAGGGAACTGAATGTCTTAGGCTATCACGACTACAATCTGTTTTAGAGACTGAAATCAATAAACTGTTCCGTTCGTAAGATTGCCACCATATAAAAGTGAGACATTGTAGCCTTGTGTCCTTATCTGTGTATAGAGTGCTTGTGTGTTGTTGTGCTGTATTGCCATACCAGTAATGCTATTATTACAGGTTAGAAAATCTCCAAACCTGCTCAAGGGTAAAAGTTATCACCACGATGCTGAGCACAGAGACAGATGGACTGCCTTAAGGAAGAAATCAGCTCTCACTGAGAATTCTCATTCAGGTATTGGCTGGCTGTCAGTGGGATCAATGAGCAAAAATGGTGGTGTAAAATAAATATCACATAATGATTCAAGATTGAACCATTCCAATCACAAAGAATTGGAGAAATAACTGGGGTGGTACCCTCACTTTTTGTACCTTACGTACTGTATACTTTACCTATAGGTGCATGAAGTGTACCTTTAAAGCTTTCCTTTAATTAAGTAATTATGGCACCTTAAATCATTTTTAAAAGTACACTACCAAGTTTCCAAATGAAACATAGATATTAAATGTACAAAAAAGGTACCTTGAGGGTACCACCCCAGCAACAAGATATAATTTAGTGAAAATTTTTGGAGAGTGCCGAAGCTTTACTGTTGCTATTGTTGCCTTTACCCATGTCTTGTTCCCTTAGGGTATAATTATTAAATTGCACACATATGAAATCCCTTTGGTTTTCCAACAAACCTTTGAACACAGAAGAGACCTACGCAAGTCAGATAATGGATATACAAAACCATAAGCAGTTGAAAATTAAGTACAACCAGACCCATTATAACAAATGTTTAAAAGTGTGTAACAGATGATAGTTTCCCAAGAAGTGCGGTGAGGAAGGATTGTACAGTTTTGTTGATTGTACAGGTTTTACATTTCAAAATCAGTGGTAGTTCAATGTTTTGTGCTGCTGATTGGAAAGTTGTGAGCCCAAGTCCCAGCAGAACCAAGCTACCACTGCTGTGCCTTTGAGCAAAGCCTATAACCTTCAGCTGCCAACTAAGTATATAAAAAATCTTCCAAATTGCCTAAAAAAATTACACGTCAAACAAAGTGTTGAAAGGTGTGTGCTAAAGAAGCCTTGAGAGAAACCTAAAAAGTGCAGCACCTAAACTTCTCCAAGTGTCATATTCATTACAATTGGAAATAAATGACGTGACCAAATGAGACCAATTTTTTTTTGTGTGTGTGTGTGTGTGTGTGTGTGTGTGTGTGTGTGTGTGTGTGGAGGGGGGGTGGTCTGGGGGTCAAGAACACGATCACCATGTTGGTAAACAGGGCAGCATACTAGGTATAGGATCCCTACTCACTGCAAATGTGATGGATAATTTAATGAAAGGTGACATTAATTCTGTAGCTGTATGTCATTTGTAACATAAAAATTCCAAAAATGGAATATTCAAAAGGGAAACTTTGCAGCCAATCAGGTTCCAGACCCAATCCTCCACCAGCACGCTTCCCATTATGGATTTGGCTGCAACATAAATTGGAAGACGATCAGGAGTGAATCATCCATGAGGTAATGTTATCCTGGTTTTGGTTTAGTCTGTTCTTCTTACTGGCTACATAGGACATGTGTTACCAATATATTTAAACCTTGTATCATCAGGAAAATACTGAATTTATTGGATTTTCTTGCATAGGTGGGAATTGGAGTCCAGTTAATCTCCTGGGTATTTTGTTCATCAGGTATAAATTTGGCAAGTTCAAGACTCTGTTTGGTTTTATGGATATAACCATAAAAAATAGGTGGCTATAAAAAGCCATCACCTTGGCAGTACCTTTAGTGCATCTGCACTGTTCTGTCTCTTAACTTTCTTGTGTTTTTGATGTTTCTTGCACTGGAGAGAACAGTGAGAAAAGCTTTTCGTTATGCTGAAAGGTATACTGCCAATAAAAATGGAATTAAATTCAATTTGTAGTGCACAATTTCAAGTAAAAAGAACTATGGAAAGTCCTGCATGTCAGAATAAAGCTAATAAATCTTAAGAAATCCAGAGAAAATACAAATTCCTGACAAGTTTCCTCAGAGGTTAATGTTTAAAAAAAATCTGTAATAAAAAACAGGCATTTATGAATGTTATTTCAACATTCCCTCCTAGTTAATCACAGCAGGGCTGAAGGTGTGTTGTAATACAGAGACCACAGTACAGAAACTGACCAATCAGCTGCATTGCTTTTTTTTGTCTGGACTTTGATTCTCCAGCACAAAGTAAACATCATTGTTGTATCAAATTAAGCAATTAAGTATTATTTGACAGGGCAAGTTGGACCAAGAAAAATGTAATTATAAAGCTGCTTACGCACATGTTGGATTTTTAAGATTCCTTTGAATGTTTCTGAAGCTGTGCAGACACAACATTTAGCAGCTGGCTTGAGCAGCTGTCTTGATAACACTGTACACTAAGCTACCCTTAACTAACAGTATTAATTGTCCTTAGTTAACGTTAACAAACCATGGGCATTAATACACAGTAACAAAGTAATTAACATGTTTCTTAATTGATGATTATTTAAATAACATTAACTAATATTTAATTATATTTATTCCATCAACGACTATATTTTCAAAAATCAACTAATGTCTCAATTATTATGTAATTAAGTAATTAATGTTCCCTTCACACAAAAAAATTACTTACCGCATTAGTCAACGTTAATAAATGTGAAGTTTAACATCAATAACAGATATGTAATATCAGAAGATGAATTAACACTCGTCTTTAACAGAACCTGAACTTCAATATAAATAAACCATAAATAAAATAAAATAAGAATTATTAAGTAAATAAGTCACACTTGTTATTAATTAATTAATATTTGTTTAAATACGAATGAAATAATGAACACCTGCATTAACCTATATTTATTACATCTGTGATAAATTTAAGCATAAAATTTATTACAATATATATGCAAAGGATGATAATCAACTAAACACAGATCACTGTATGTAAGGTATTAATTAGAGCATTAGTTCATACATTTCTTATGGTTTATTAATGTTAACCAAGGCCATACTAGTTATGTAAATCTTAATGTAATATTTTGCTGCTGACTTAAAAATTTATAATTAATAGCAGTCATTTCCTGACATGGGCAGTAACCCTACTACATGGAAAGACAGCCGAAGAATGAAGCTTGATGTAGCTGAGGAGTCGATCTTTGAGATCATCTCTCCAAAACAAGGAAAATAGTAAAGCTATTAGATCAGAATTTCTTTTCTGTGCTCCAGTGAACATTTAAACTACTAATCTTCAGTTTATTTATTATAATGTGAATATGTTTTTGGATTAGACATTTGTCTATGTGAACAATCAAAACTAAGATCTGAAATAATCTGTGTCCATTCTATACAAAGTAGCATTATAAGTAGTATTACTAACCATAAGCTTATAATAGACAGCTAGAACTGATGTAAACGCTTGTCCATTTTTGTGTTTAAGATTTTAGATTTGCAAATAGAATTACAAATAACATGAATATATTGTAATAGGAATCATTTGGAATTAGAGGTAATGTGTGTGTGTGATATGTGTGGATTTTAAGTGACGAGCTTTGTCTAGGGTTTATGATATGTGAGACAAAATCACTGTTCAGCTAGTACAATAAAAAAAGCACTTTTCAGCAACTGCATGAATTTGTTTCTGTTTGCTTGGTCAGCAATACCAGGCTGTACAAAATAAATCTTTAAAATAGATGATGATGCCCAATTGTATCTCATGGCATCACGTGTGTTAACACCATAGTCATGTACAATGATTAAATACAAATAATTCATAAATAATAAGTTAAATACCATGATTGGATTTTTTTTTTGTAAAACTGTAAAAGAATGTATATATACATCCTTACAATTCACTAAACCTGTTGTTTCTTCAGAACCCAGTTTGCTAAAAGCTATTGACTTGAAAATCTCAGGTTCCTTTGTATCCCTTGTACGTATACAGGAAACATTTAGGCCTAGATCTTCTGCAAGCTGCTTTGTGAGTAACTCATCTTTCCACCAGCCAGCTGTGCCACCTCTCCCCACCCCCTACTAAAATAAGGGAGGAAAAAACAGTGGAGGACTGGGGACAAAGGACGGCGTGGGAACTGCATATGGTACATAATCAATAGGGCTTATCACACACACACACTGGCTCACTGACATACGAGCAATGGGATGGGCCATTATCAGTGATACATGAACCTAATCCATTTATGTGTCAATGGTACAACAGATCAGACCTCGGTAAAAAACAGCAGTTTGGTATCTCCAGTGATCCAGCCATCTTCGAGACCCCCTCCTCCATTTTCACGCAGAGATCCGCTAACAGGAAATCAATGCCCTTCTTTTGTAGCTACAATTTTTGGACATCCTTATTGTGTTTTTTTCTTATCTACTGTCTGGTGTATGTGGGTTGGATGTGTCAGTTTCTCATGTCATCTTGCAAAGGGAGGATTTCATATCTGAAATACTGGTGCGTGTGTTTTTAGGACAAACTGCTAGATGGTCCTGATATAGCTTTAAAACCTTTCCACTGTTTGGTGGTAGGAGGCTTGATAGACTTCCTTTTGAGCCCTTCATGCTTCTTTAATGGGGCCAACACAAACACACGTGGGCCCACAGCAGGACTCCAAATGAACCTGGTCAAGAACATGAAGAAGGGAAGCAGAAATTAAACGTTTGCAGAATGCTGGTGTAGCACCTCCTCCTGCAGCACCATACGATTCCCACTGAGCTGTAATACATCATTTGAGTAGCTGCTCCAGCAAAGGACATATCCCACAATGCCCTGCAAGGCGGGGTGCCGTGGTACCCGTTGTGGCATACTCGCAAGCCACCGTGCGCCACGTTAACTTTCCATTTGTCTTTCTCTTCCTGTCAGCAAATATTATGTAGAAAGGGATCCTCCCTGGCAGAACTGTGATCTATCCAAGCTAGTAAATGACTATATCCATTTTATTCAAAGAGGAATTTCAAATGCCAAAATACCCTCAGTAGTTCTAGAGTGTCACACGTGCTAATCCCTCGGTTAGCCTAAATTCTTCGCTGTGAAGAATAAAAGGCAATGCTAATGTTGGCTCTGGATAGCCCAAACACAGAATGCATTGTGATTGTTCTAATGGGACAGAAAAGATAAGCCATTTGATTACTTTCATTTGTCTTCATGTGTTCAGACTTTTCCTGCCTTGAGTTTGTGCTTCATTACCTGTGTGATTTTTTTTGTGATACATTCTGTTACGAGGGCAAGCTGTGATTTTGAGTAATGTGTGTATCAGTATGATGTGGACAGGTAACCGCCGCCTAATGCACATTCACAAATATATTTGTCCTCATACATATTCTGATTTGGGAAATATCACAGCCAGGAAAATGTCTGCGACAGGCAAGATAGAGTAACCTCAGAAAGAATGAACGATAGACAGACCGAGCAGTAGCGAGAGAGAGAGAGAGAGAGAGAGAGAGAGGCAGGCATTTGTCAGGGATTTGGATAAACCAGACATGCAGAGACATGGGTTGACCGTTGGCAATCACCGAAACAGTAAGTCCTGTTCATCAGTGAAAAGGAGAGCATGGAATAGAGAGAGGGAAAAGGAGCGAGAGCGAGACAAGGCACAGGTTGGCCAGTTGTCAGGGCAACACCAGGCCCCTGGAGAGGAAAGGGGGTGCCTGGTCTCGGCTGGCAAGCAGAACACCTGCCCTCCTCTGATCTGTAGGGAATTACCCTTCTCGAGAGCAGATGAGGACCCTTAAAATTAGAGAGAGAGAGAAAGCAAGAAAGAGAGAGAGAGAAAGATAGAGAGAGAGAGGGGTCCAACCACCATGAGCATCTGTCCAATGAGAGGAGTTGAATTTATTTATTATCTTGGAGGAAGAGGTGGTTCCATGGGGGTTTGATTAATGTCCAGCCCTCCATCTTGTCAGTCTGTTTTTGTCCGCTGAAAGGAAAACAAAGCGTGGGGGGCTGAGAGAGAGTGCAAGCGGGAGAGAGAGAGAGGGAGGGAGGGGAGGGGGCGCTCAGTTAATGGCTGCCACTGAGGGTTCTTTTCATGTCGCTTGGGCCCGTCAGCTTTGATTGATAGCTCAGACAATGATTGGACGGACTTCTGGCTCCTGCTCACCGAGCTCAAGCATCATGGGAGGGAAGGAGAGAGAGAGAGAGAGAGAGAGAGAGAGAGAGACAGAGAGAGATCCAATAAGAATAGAGAAAAGTACCTTTTTATCCAATCAGTGAGGAGAGAGAGAGAGAGAGAGAGAGAGAGAAAGAGACAGAGAGAGCAATCACGTGAAAGAAAATAGAGAGAGACAGAATGAGCAAAAGAGGTGGAGATTCAAATGAAGGCTGTCTGACTTCACTTGATTTTTATATATACAATCAATTGAAATCAGACAACTGAAATGTTGAAGTATAACAGTATGTTATTTTAGCGTCTGCATTTACGCAAAAATAAATTCAGCTTATCTTTTACTACCCATGTACTGTATTTGTGCCTTGTTTAATAGGTCAACAATAGCAATGTAAATAAAATCTCTAGGCATTTTTATTTACCCCCTTCAGGTAAATTTATGTGACCATAATGGTATAATGATATACTGATTGACAATCACTGGGGTGTCCGGGTGCATAATTTTTCACCACATAGTAATTATGCCTGTGTGACTGCATACATTATGAATCATAAATATATGATGGTTTTTTGACTGGCTGTAAACTGCTTTTATAAACAAGAGCACATCATTAAAAGGAGATACTTGCTAATCATTGATATTCGCATGAGTAATGTTTATCAGAATAGTCATTACATGTGAATTATTCATTTTTGGACCAGTGTTATTAATTCCTTAATCTCCCAGGAGCTTTCAGTGAGTCCGAAATTACATTCCTTATTTTTGTAGCTACATACCTTTGCTGTTAGTTTCAGTGAAGTTACTGAATAATTAATAATAAGCTATTGAATAATATGTTTAAAGATGAATAATTAAATAATAATGTGAATGTTTAAGGAGTTGACTGAACATTAATTGTATTTCTATCTAGCTCTGTCTCTGTGCCTGCAAGAATATTAACATATGAAGACATGATGTATAAATTTGAGCAATGTGAAAGTCTTTAAAGAAGGAAGTCAAGGACAAGGCAAGAGAGCAGAATTGTTAAAACGTAAGCAAAACATATACTAATATATGAACATACGTATTTGATTCTGTTTTTCAGGTCAGGCAGTGGTGACTAAGAGGTTTTTATTCTCATGCATTTTGATTATGTAGAAAGAGACAGAAATAGGTAGAAAGAGAGAGAAAGAGGTAGAGAGAGAGGCACAAAGAGGTAGAGAGAGAGAGGGGTAAAGAGAGCGGTAGAGGGGTAGAGGTTGATAGAGAAAGGTAGTGAGAGAGCAACCTTGCTCCAGCTGAAAGCAGTCTGATTAGGTTTGGGAAGAGGAACATATGTAGAAGAGCCGCAGGGGCCGTGGGGATGTTTGATCCCGTGGCGCCGCTCCTCTCTCCTGCCTCCAAATAGAAGCGTAAATTGAGTTGGTGGGGCTGGGCAAATTGAATTTACCGTGGGAGGGCCCCCCGCCATTACCGGCCCCATCCAGCCTTTAGGGTCATCTGTTTTAGTCGGCAAATTGATTTTTGCATTTTGGTCCTTGTCCTATGCCATCCCCTCTCTCATTCCATTTTTTTCTTTCTCCCTCTCTCTCTGCATCTTTCATGTACATATCAGTAACAGCGGTCAATGAAAATAATTGACTTTATTTGCGCTCTAATAAGCAAAATGCTTAAACGCAAAGCAGGGTGTTAAACATCTTTCCTCTTCTGCTTTTCGCTACTGCAGTGTGTGGGTTTTAATTTGTGTTATGATGACAGCAGCATGATTGCACTCAGGTTTGGTCTTCATTTACTACTTACATTGCATATTAAATATTAAATGACAGTTTGGTTGACCACAGCCTTTCGCTCGATCTGTCTGTGTGTGGTATGGAGGAGGTGGGGGTTTGTGTTAAAGACTGTCCTGGAATAAAACGAACATTTTTTCTTTTAATTACAACAAATTAATTATCCTCTTCATCATGCCAGAGCATATTCCTACTCACAACATTTCTCTCTCTCTCTCTCTCTCTCTCTCTCTCTCTCTCTCTCTTTCCTCACATACTTTACTATGACACTGATGCTTCCATCATTTTTACTATACATTTAGTAAATAAATTTGACAGGTGCAGTGTCATATTGAAGATAGATTATCCCAGCCTTGGGACATCAAACGCCAGTGTGTTTTTTTATCAAGTGTAAGTACATGAAATGATACTAATAAGGACTTATACTCATGTTTGACAGAGTCTGAGAACTTTTTCACTTCAAGAAAATCATCTTCGATCATCTCTGATCATCTCAAATCTTTCTTCCATGCACACAAGCTTGTCTCTCCTAGATATTTTCCTCTCTCTCTCTCTCTCTCTCTCTCTCTCTCTCTCTCTCACACACACACACACACACACACACACACACACACACACACACACACACACACAGTGTGTGTCCTCAGTGGCAGGGCTTCACTGTCAGCATGTGTGTGTGTGTATGTGTGTGTGTGTCATCCTCCTGCTGTGTATAATAGCAGGGTCTCTTCCTTGCCCTTGTGTGTATGGAGCTGCGGTTTGTCTGTGCCTAAGGGCTGGGCCCCTCTACTGTGGCTTTGAGTGAGATTGATGAGGGTCGAGACCCCCCCCACCACCACCCTGGCCTGCCACATACCCCTGAGGGCAAACACTGCTTTACACCCCCCCACTACCTCCACCCCTAAAACCCTCTCCCACTCTCCAGAACCTTTCGCATGTATAGGACAGTCCAGCTGCAACCTTTTCTCTTCATCTCTTGCTCTCCATAAATCTCCATCTCTCTACAAATCTTGTGGTGTAGCTCTCGGCCCTGCCTAGTAGTTCATGAAGGTGCACAGTGATATTTTCTGTCCTGAGTAAACAAAAAATGGTGAATTTAAAAAGATGGGTTCAAAAATAAAACTTGCCCTAGTTTTGTTGTTAATAATGTATTACCAAGTAAGTGCATCTGATGCAATAAACAGCTGAAGGAAGAAACATGTTGAATGGTGTAATTTTCTTCACGGCTCTCACATTCCACTGTTTGTGAACACTTGAACCTCAAGATTGTTTGCATGCCAAACATCACAAATGTAGAATACAAAATCGAACATGCCTTTTTTAGGCATATTTGCTGTATTATGATGAATAGTGTATTTTCTAACATTTTTTTTACACACAGGTGAATCAAGTAACTTTATATCATGACAAAACTCTGACACTTGCAGTGCTCCATGTTGTGGCATTCATCACATGTTAGGGTTAATGTTGAGTGGAGGAATGTGTTTCCAAACCTCCACAAGGCTAGTTTCATTATTCCTCATTACGAAAGTCCCTTCTGGCTGTAGATGTTACATTTGGCTTGATTAAACGTTTGTCAGTAACACTTTAACCAACAAACTCTGTCACTGTGCAATTCTAAAAGCAGAAAGGGAACATGGCAGCTGTCATAAGCGTTGCTGTTGGTTTATGTCCACTCATGATGAATGACTTTTATCAAATGACCAATCAAAAGTCTGAGAGCTCGTTGAGGCGGGGTGAAGTCAAGCGTAACAAACTTCATAGGCGAGCAGTTAATACTTCATAGCAGTTGTCACAGTTGTCATTTTCTGATTTTATTATGTGTGTCATTGAGGTGGTGAGTGTTAGTATTAGGCAAATCAGGAAACATTTAAACGATTGGTTCAATTCCTCTAAAACCTTTTTTTGTTTTACATTAGTTCTTCACTAACACGCTCATTACTGTAATATAAAATACAATTCATTTTAAATGTGGACATGTTTGTCGGTGTTAAAGATTAGCATTATGTGAGTAGTAAATACATAGTCATTAAGTCTTAACAGTATGTGACAGCTGAAGTAAAATATGTTAATTCACTGCTTTACAAAGTTTTATCAATCTCTCAACACACTGTACACCTAGACCACAAATCCGCTCCACTTTCCAGGTTGTTCCATATGAATCCATCCCAAACCTGTCTAATGCCCTTATGAAAATAAGCTGTACTTCCTCCTCTCATCACCACCCTGTGTGTTTCCAAACAAACCTTAATCAGCCAGCCGAGTGCGATTCATTACGATCGCCTTAATCCCGGAGCTGGATGAGGAGAAGACAACTTCCAGCTTTGTCTAATGATCGCTCACTGCTGGGAGCATGGGAGGCCTTACTTAATCCTAATTTGTCATAGTATGTGTCACAGCAGAGACACAAGCGTTTATATGGTTTAAAAAGGGCCTTTCTCTCCTGGTCTGCTGCCTTTTCTTTTTCTCTCTCTCTCCTTTTTTGTGCCATTTTTCCATCTCAGTGAAGTATTATGCAGTTCATCTCCAGATGAAATGAAATCATGGGGGACATCTGTCTTGCCTGGCAGATCTCTGACCCTTGCCTGGTTCCGAACTGGTCACTGCAGTGGCTACACACACATGATACACACACACACACACACACACACTCACACACTCACACACACAAATGATATTACACAATCCTTCAGCAGGAACATGAAAGTATATTAAACACAACTTGAATTTATACTCTGATAATATGACAGCCTAATAAGCAAAACAAGAATTTACAGGAGTTTCCAATATCCATGTATAAATTTATGCTCAGCTTTACACCATGGCTAGGTTTGTCATTACACTGTAATCATTTTACACAATGCAATAAAATGACATAATTGCAAAAGCTGCATAATCAATGGACCATCATTCACTTTTTTATGCAATATCAATACACTACATGCTTATTCCCAATTTAGTTCAGCTACTCCAGTATATTTTAGAGTGTGTAATAAGAACATTGTCATAAAAACCGATAATAATTAATTTCCAGGATATTAATTTGCTTTTTTAAGGACTAAATCTATGATTGTGCGAATATTTGGCCTACAATGCAGAGTACATGTAACAGGAAACTGTAACTGCAAACTGTAAAGCCTCGTGCTGCTTTTACTCTACATTCCCTACCTTTAAACACAAGAAATTCTCTGCAGCTTCCTTAAGCAATTGATTGCCAGTGACAAAGGAACCCTTTATGTGAATAAATCCATAGAGATGAATACTTACAGCTTCTAATGAGTCTAAAAAGCATCAATGGCCTATCAATAAAAACATCAATACACAAAACCTTAATTTGGTTATAAAAACATTATTCTGACAAACATCAATAAAAAAGTATCAATACTTTTTGGCCAGACGTCCATCTGTGAGAGATTAATCTGCTATAGCAACCCAGGAGTCTGAGGATTTCTTAAGAAATGTAATGGGAAATGATTGTTAGTTTAAAAAACAGAGCCTTTAATATGGATTTTAGAAGAAAAATATATGATTTCATGACAGAACAACATCTCTGATTTTTATATGTCAGGATGTTGTGCTTCACTTTGCCTTTATTTGTGTTCTGTCGCATCTTAAGTGAGTTCTTATGCTTACTCTTATCACTACTTCTTTCTATGTGAGTGAGTAAAGAAATAAATTGTCTTGCCAACTTGCATGTGTACACACAAAAACATGCACGTGCACACAAATGTATTTTCTCTCAGATTCCCTGTTTTGCTTCCCTGATCCCTCTCTCTCTCTCTCTCTCTCTCTCTCTCTCTCTGCAGGAGAAGAGCTGTGCTGTGCTGTAGAGGAGAGATAATGGCCTCTGGCTCCTCAATCTCTCCTCTGTAATGTGTTTCTGACGCAGACTCGCGCCTGCAGCCCCCCGGGAGGCGCAGGGACGACATCATGATGGAGTGTCAGGTGCTTCTGCGTGTGTGTGTGTATGTGTGTGTGAGAGAGAGCATGGGGAGCCTGAGCATGTCAGTATGCATATCAAACAGTTCCATAATGATATCTATTTTCCTGGCAAGTACTATGGACTGCTGGGACCATCTTTGCCTTCTCAATGCAAATTGCACGCATGCTCACACATACGCACACACAAAGACTCTCACACACACACACACACACACACACACACACACACACACACACACACACATATGCTCACACACATCCTTCGATTTATAGCGAGCAACTTCACAAACCAGTGCTTTGCTTAAAATAAAACACTGATTTTCAGGATTTCAAATCCTCCTATAGCTTTATCACTTTCTGCTTTGATGTTTTTTTCTGATCCAGCTCTTGTTTACATCAGCACTGATTCCAATTGGCCACCAAAATGGCATTGTGATGGTAGTCATAGCAACATGCTTGCAGTGCTGATGATGCAGATGCCCAGCTTGGTACAACTAAAGTCTAAATCACCAGAACACGTATCTAAGGCATGCTATAGCATTTCACAACATAATCTCTGTCCACCACATCTGTAGTGTACATGCGATTACCACAGACAAATATTTTACATTTGCTTGTAGGATAAAACCTCCACATATGTTTAATGGTATCCATACACGATTATGTTTACATTGGCAAAACATTGCCACAAATAATTCCCTCTCTGAATGGATGAATTATTAAAGCAATATACCATGACAGGATGTGAGTTACACTGATTTTTGTCATGGGTAAGGGTGCAATGCGAAATGGAGTGCCTAAAACCCCCTTACCACCCTCAAATGACTTATTGCTTTTTACAAACACAATATGATAAAATACAGCGTTCAATAAATAATTGAATTTAATATTACAAATATTCCGCGTAAACAATTCTTCCACCATGCAATGTAGTCTGCTAATGGTAAGCTCGGTTGCTAAGCAACATAACAGCCAAAGATTAGGGCGTGAACAGAACAATGGCTGTAGTGTAATGGTTTTATTAATTTCCAAACTGGTGCATTTATATAGAATTTACTTGCGATATGGTTGTAGGTGTGTGTACCTGGAGAATTTTACAACAGCTGTGAACATCGTAGTCAATGATCCATATTTTGATCCGTGTGTTTTGTGTAAATGTTTATTGAGTTTTAAAACTGCCCTTAGACTTCCTTTATAAGTAAGTTTGGAGTAATCAGGTTTCTGCTCTTTTCTCATTATAGGGAATTATGTCAAAATGATGGTCTTTTCTACACTCTGAATATAGTAGATTAAGTTAAAAATATGCAAGAATGTTCCTTTAGCAAGACCTTTCATGCTTCCTCATGGTAACTAAGTTTCTGTAAATAATCACAATATATACAAAGCTATATTCAACCAAGAACGTGATATTAAATTCCTATTATAGGCTACTACATTAGATTACTAGCTAGCACACACTAGCTGGCACAGTCATCATTAGTGAACTGAAAGCATTGTCCCATTGTTGTCCACTTCTAATTAAACGTCATGCGTCCATCACAGAGTCAGCTGGTAAACACAAAGACCTTTGAACCGTTCCTCATATTTCAATTTCTTGGCTGGTAATGTGTTGCAGTCAAGATAATTTTCATATTCATATCTTTTTTATTATACGCATGGGCACACGTGTATGTGTGTGAGAGCCTGCTTGCGTGTGTCATTCAGAGGGAGTGCAGTCGATGTTTTATGGCGATGGGGTCAGGCCCTTCGGAGTAGCGAAGAGAAAGGGAGTGCTTTTCAAACACAGATCATTCACACGCAGATACAGAGAAAGCTCACAAAGAGCGAATTGAACCGGCCTGCGATATGCAGCCGCCAGGCCAACGGCAACTCAGAAAGACCATAATTCAGTGGCGTGATTGACGGCAGAGATGAAGAGCTGAAAGGCACGCTGAAGATGTCTATGGAAATTGCTTGTTGGAATGTGAGAGCGTCTGACTATTGTCTGAGCTCGAAAGGCTGATCTGTGTGACTACGGAAAAAAGAGATGTGTGTGTGTTTGTGTGTGTGTGTAAGATTACTCTGACAACAGGGCATTTGGACTTGGCTGAAACACTGTCAGGCCTTACACACAGATTAGAAACTAAAGACTACAAAGTCAAAAACAGAGAGTGTGTGTGTGTGTGTGTGTGTATGTGTTAAAAAAGAATTTTGCTATCTGATAACACAAGGGCAAAAGTGCTGTTTGTCTGACACTAAGGTTACGGCAATTACAGCTTACTCACAAACACACACGCACACATGCATGCACACACATCCATACCCAGGCATGTCATTTATATCACTGTCAAACGCCCCTTCTGAATTTACAACAGTATCATCAAACGGCCCACATATCGCTGTCTGCTCCCCTCACCCTACCTGACACCTGATACAACACGCACACACACACACACACACACACACACACACACACACACACACACACACACACACACACACACACACAC
>JAQQZR010000008.1:7190767-7220395 GCA_030068235.1 Notoglanidium macrostoma | reverse complement strand
AACACAGCACTGAATTCTGGGTAAATTAATTATTAAGTTAATGCTGGTGCATTATGATGATGATGATGATGATGATGATGATGGCGTCTGGTCTGGGTTTATCGAGATCATTTTGCACTGAAGTCGAAGAGTCTAATGTCGCGAACATGTAATGGACGTGAAAAATATAGAACAGACAGTGATCATGATCAAGCCTGGCACTTACATCTTCATACATGGAATGTTTCGTTAACGAGCTAAAATCCAAAATGGCGTCCAAGTCAAAAATGCCTGTACTGCATGAAGTCTGAAGAGAAAACAGATTCAGAATCACTTGGCTAGATTAGATAAGGTTAGAATCATTCATTAGATATCTCAACACATACAGTACGTCTCTTAAAGGTGCGAGAGTGCAAAAAGTGCAAATTATTCATTCACGATTTTTTCACAGAGATAAATGCTCATTAGCTGTTTTAAGGCAGTACAATCTACTTTTGTTTCTCCATATACATACAGATACACACACTGCTGTTGAACTTAGGAGAGCCCACGAAGGAAACATCTTGCATTCTGGGCTTGGTAAGGCTTAAGGTGATGTGAGGCTAGGCTACGGCGTATCATGTAGATTTAAAACCCACCCTAAACTTCAGTTTAAACCAAACCGGGAGTGGAATGACATGGGCATCACCATGCTTAAAATCTTTATCCAATCGACCCACTTTTTCATTGTCATCACTTTACAGTTGATATTTTACAAATCCAAGGAATGTGACGCAACATTGACGCTTTGCATCACGATAGAACGCCACGGCAGTTTGGTTAGCGGTGGATGCGAAGTGTGTGATTTTAGTCTTTCGGTAGTGATTCCGAGAGAAATCTTGACCGTATTGTCGTCTTTAAACTGTCGCACGTATAAAACCTATCATCTTTGTTCGTTAGCCGGTTAAAAATTCATTTTAATCATTAGCTAGTCCGGAAATATTCGACTAATATTTTTATAGGCCTGTTACGTAGAATCCTTGTTCACGAAGGAAAACGACTAATTGTGAGTGTCCACATAGTGGTTTTTTTTTTTGTTTGCAAGTGCAAGTGGGGAGAGCGAACGAGGCACTGGCTGCCTAGAGAAAAGCGCCGCAGCCAGCGTGTTTTTTTCAGAGCACTCCACCATTTTTTGGACACATGCCTGAGCGTTTCCCAGCACACTGTTTTTTTTTCCAGATACTCATTTTGTTCACTGATCTACAACGCAGGCTACTCATCCAGAACACAGTCCGCCAGTTTGATGACGCCTGAAGTAGATCACGCTCGGCGTCCTTAATTCCCAACAATGTTTTTGACTTGAATCCATTTTAACTGTGACCGTACTCCCGGCGAAGGCAGAAAATAGTAATCTAGAACCGAATCGAAATCCTATGAAAGAAATCACGTGTGAAAGGACCGGATCGTTCCCAGAGGAAATAGCCGAGGTCATGACCTCTGGTCGATCCCACGGAGAAGTGCGCGGCAATAAAGACATATATTCTAGACCTCATGTCTAACTAGTGTTCTTACTATAATGTCTATTATTACATTTTAATAATTTAATGCATTGATTATGCTCAATGGCTGAGGTATTACCCATGATGCACTGCAAACACAAAAAAAAAACCAGTGTAATGAAATAAATAGTGTAAAGTTAGGTACATTATCTGTAACACAGAAGTCATGTTTGTATGTTTCTACTGACAGTGATTGTGTATCAACACCACCCTCAGCAGCCAGCGTTAATTCCACACCAGTGTTTAAAAGAAATGTAGACGTGCTGGTTGTTGAAGTCAGTAACCCCGCCCTCCCCCGTTCCTGGCAGACGACCAGCACCTCCGATTTGATTTGCTGTGTTGTGATGCAAGCGTCACTCCACCCATAACAACTAGTAATAACGTTAATACATTAATCATATTCAGAATACAAATATGTTAATGAGTAAGGAATAAATACAATCTCATCTCGGTGCAGTCATAAACAGAAGGTTCGTGTTGGGATTGATGTTTAGATGATGGGGGTTGTAATCAGCGCAAACCAGCTGGGTCTTCAGTCAGGGTGGGGCCGTGTGTGTGTGTGTGTGTGTGTGTGTGTGTGTTTTGGAGATGGAGGAAGGGGTATTGTAAGTGGACTACAGCAGTGCAATGCCATCAAATCAATGCTAGTGTCCTGGATCACGCTTTCGTACACGCCCTGCACGACCTCATTCGCTTGTTCTCTGAGAAAAATTGTAAGAATGTGTGGAATCAGTGAGAAGTGTGGTCATGCTTATCTCTGGCAACTTTACAAGGTGCTAGCGGCCTTGTGCGGCCAATCGAAACTGACTTTATAAAGGAGATGATTACGGGACGGCTTTAACAGCCCGGGTGATGACGGACGTGAAGCCAATCATTAACCGGCGCCGAGAGACGGCGCTTGCGTTACGGTCTCTGCTCGCGCCCTCTGGAGAACGTTCGACCAAGCGACGCTTTATTTTCAAGAAGTTCAAACCGTTTAAGGGGTTAATTGAGGTCTAGTTATTCGTTATTGGTAAATAATACACAATTCTACACAGTACAGACTGATATATTGTAAATACATTGTATGAGTGTCTAAGTTGAGCTATTTCTAATAAACAAAATGACAAGACCTGAAGTAACCCTTTATTCAGTATGTTTTCATTACAATCAAGTGATACCAGTGTGAGGCGGAGGTGTTGCTTGATTGGCTGCACAGCTTTCGGAACGAATAAGGAAGAGAAAACATTCCCAGTCTGTCATCATCGTGTAACTTTTCTTTCGCGTGAATTTTTTTTTTTTTAATTAAAGTTTGGAATTTCAGTGCGTTTCTAATCATGTGATGCATTTTGCCTGTATAGTTCAGGAAGTTAAAGTTATAAATAAAAGGTATATTTTATAACGATTAACTGCATGTTTGTAGAGCGCCATTAAATCCGATTCACCCTGTCCATCCATGTACGCTGATGTCATTTGTTGCGTTCGAACGGCAAAACTAGGAAACAATTTACAATTCGGTAATACAACAATTCGGTGTGGACAGACTTTTAATAGCCAGTGAGCTATTAAGCTAACGTTACCAACCCAGGTTAATTGACATACAAGATAACGTGGAAAATTCTGATTTCATCCTCCTTTGATCTCATCTTTGTGTTATTTTTTTAAAAACGTACATCGCGACCCACATTAGCAGTACATCAGGCGCTAACGTTAATCTTTAAGCTACCCTCTTTATGATACCAGTTACCCAATAACAATCGTGGATGTGTAATTTTTCATATTAGGGTTCCTGTACGAGTTGTTGTCAATACTTTAAAAATTGTTACTAAAAAAATGAATAAATGTATCTTTTTGTATGTGCCAAGAAAAAAACATTTAAATGAAAAACAAATGAAAGCCCCGTACACGAACCCCACGTACAGCTGGATCAAAATCTCCCGGTTACATATTGCTTCTCTCATCAGCACGGGATACGCAGAGATTTCCATGGCGTGTACGAAACAGCAGTATAAAAATAAATAGATTTCTCTTCAATCTTTTGCAAGATCTGTCACTACAATCAGTAGCACCTTGAAAACAGCAGCGGGCATCAATCACACAGTAGAAGTCATCGTTTCAAAAATTGTAGTACCTCACGCCAAAGGCAATCCTGCAAATGCTAAGACGTGCTGCTAATAACGAGGCAAAGCTTATGGGGGCTGAATGCTATGAAAATAAGATTTCTTTTAATGCCCACTCTAGCTTTTCTTTATTAGCAAAGCTAGCATTTTCAAGTGAAGCCTTCCTTTAAGGAAATGACGCCGTCAATTCCTCCGACACCAACAATAAATAAAGAGATAGGAATCATTGTTTGTTTTTATTGCTAACTGACTCTGCAGTCTTTGATTCACTGTAAGCACTTTCCACCGAACACTGCTATCCGGCTACAATCCTGGCAAGACTGCCGTGGATCTGCGCTTGCACCGGCCCGTATTCCACCAGCTCGCCATCCACAGTGATGGTTCCTTTGGGTGAATAGGGTTCCAGTCTTAGTGCCCGCACTTTAACGTACACCACAAACGGGCAGTTTGTACTCAAGTGGGTGCCTTTCTCCATGGCCTGGAAGAGGCGCAAGAGGGCTCGACGTGAGATTCCTGCTTTTACGTAGATCAGGTGTATAATTCCGTCCTCGAGCCTGGATGCAGGGGCAGCCATCAAGTCTTCGGCAAGGTGGGATTGGTACACCGCCAACACCAGAACAAAATCCTCCTCCTGGACCACGGTCCAGTGTGCTGGCACAGGCTGGTCCAAGGGTACAAGGAGGGAATCCGGGGGGCCGTGTGTGGTCACTGGTGGCTCACTGGTCCCGTTGGGTTTGTGGGCATTGTTGGAGTTGCATGAATTGTGCAAGAGGTGATTCTGACCATTCGAGTTCCTGGACAAGTGGGAATGAACGGAGGATGAGTTGGAACCACCGGTGAAGGGCACCGTTGAGTGATCTGGGCTCGGAGGGGATCGAGATTCCTCGGCAGGAAGGTATGACAGCTTTCCCTTGTACACCCTCAGAGAGACGAGGCGCACTATAGTACCCATGGTGAAGCGAGCCGCGCCGACGTGGCGGTACTTCTCGCTCTCGATGTCCACATCAGCCACGAAGCCCCAGGCGAGGGACAGGAAGGAGAACAGGCGCTGGTTGGATGCCGTGCAGACTGACATGAGGTCCAGATGCGACACCAGGCCTTTACATAGCATGAAGCCACAGCTCAGTAGCAGCTCCTCACCAGACACCGGCTGTGACCTGAGAAAGAAGAAATTAACGCTGAATAAACTCATTTTAGGTACCGGGCCATGTTACACTTAGCATGGTGGAAAATCGGCATAGGTCGCAAAATTATTTACAAACAAAAACGCAAAAGTTGTGACTGAGTAAATATTCACTTCCATGTCACGTGAAAGAGTTTCAGCTTGCTGAAACTTACCTCATTACCACACTCATTATGGCCTTGAGTTTTTTGCTCCATTATGCCCCCTAGTGGAATAACAAGGATTGGCACTTTTTTTTTGGTCTAGTATTTCTTACAAATCAACAGATAGGAACCTTGGCCATATATTTGATGCCCCTGACTTCAGTACGTATTGTATTGCTTTATTAATTTATCTTGAACTGTGTTTATTGTCCAAGTCCCATACTTTCCCGTTCAAGCAAGATCTCATTCTTCGTCATCCAGAGCTTGGTAAAAACACAACCCAGGCCGACCCAGATTCAGCCTGAGAACAAAGAGACTCCACCCATGTGGAGGAAACACCCCCATGTTTATCCATCAAGCCAACACTCTGCCTCAAGGGCAATTAGATCAGTCTCCTTGGGGTTCCACTCAGACAGTCTTCGCAATGTCATCCGGTGATTTATTTAAGCTCCTACGATGTGCCAGCTTTATTATTTAATGTTCTGTACCTTGAATAAATAAATAATGGATCTGACCATTTGATATATTTGCCTTCATTCCTTTCCTTTGCATTTTTCAGCAAAGCCAATGGCAGAGTGACTAAAGGTGTGTGAATATGGTTCACAGTTATGGATTGATTTAGAACATGTTCCCCTATGGATGCATTAAATGCATCTGAAGCAATTTCAGGCTCTCATAATAAGCTCTTGCTATGTTCGTTCTTTATAGGAAAAAAAAAAAAAAAGAAGACTTATGCCCACTTCCAGCATTGATGATTTGCCAGAGATCATTACCGGCAGGGTAGGAGTCTTTCAGTATAATTGAGAAAGAGTACAGCACAGCTGGAGATGTTTCCAATTTAGTAATTACCACATTGCTAACTTGGTGTGGGACATAAAACATTGGAATAATGGAACAGAGATGTGAAGTTTCATAATATATTAGCATTATATGATTAATACATAAATCAAGCACCACAATTTGTTGATCTTATTGATCAAGCAGTCCCATGTGTGTGATATTTTTTCCCACTGAGCCAGCACATCCTCCAGTAGCTCTTAATTCGAGCGAGTCTTACCCAGTGTAGTAGTGTATCGAAGCAGCTAGCGCATTCCCCGAACCTCCAGGCAGCACACCCAGAGGAGTCTGAATGGCTTTCTCCCAGTCCTCCCTCTCCATCAGCCCGTTCATGACCTGCAGATGTATAGAAAACATGCTGTAGGTATTAGCATTAAACAAGGCCAGACATGTTAACATGCATTCCAACAGTGTTGAAAAGATTCCATATGAATTGCTCACTTCGTAGTATTCCTGACGTCGGAATTGCTGTTAGTGCGGAGTGTTGGGAATGCTACAGATCTCTCATTTTGCTCGGTAATTTACAACAATTTACGTATAACTCGCCGATTTACAAATGAATCGTTATAATTTAAACTCCGTCTTGTCACAGACAGACGACAGCAAAGCCGATTTTTTAAATTTTGTACGACTAACGACTAGCACGTTTTGTATTTTTACCTATTGCTTTAGCTATTTATACCGTTGCCTAATTACAACAGACTTATGTGTGTGTTTTTTTTAAACAAAAGCATTAATATAAAACACCACGTCTTTGGTAAGACAAAAGGGGCAAAAGGAAGCACAGACCTCGTCGTGGTTTCAACATGGGAAGAAAAACATTTAAGGAGAAATGAACATACGGCTGGAAAGCATGAACATCACCGGCCAACCTCTAAGAACAGAGAACTATAATTGTGCTGGAATTACACATGAACTGTCCACAGCTAACGTCATATCGGCAAATATCAGTATTGTGTCACTCATCTTCCATATTACCCAAGATGCCTTGCAACAGCATTTCGTTCTACTTGTACATTGAGTGCGTCATGTGTTACGACGTCACAACCTAAATTATCCTGAAATATCAGGACAGATTCACAGAAATGCATGCTAGCATCCAGTGTTAAATATATTACAAGGTAAACCACAAGTGTAGCAATATTTAAACATGCATGCTTTTTGGAAACTAGGTTAACATGTAAGCACGCTGCAAGTTAATCCAACCGTGAGTTAAATAAATTAAAATCCAAACAATAAGAGGCAGCCAACAAGATGATTGCCAATTCTGTAAACGTCATTCAATATTATGTGTTTTTCACAGTCCTTCTATTCTGGTTTGTTAAGTCCTGAAGTTTTCCCCCCTCACATGACGTCCATCTAAACCTGTCAGTTTCTGCACATTCCTAAATCAGCCTCTGGGCATAGGACGCGTCTGTTTGCTGAGGTTTGCTTGGCGAGTGTCTAGAGTCGCTACGGACTGAGGAATGCGTGGACGATGATCTGACCTCAAACAGCAGCCCGTCTCCGGACATGATGACCACGGCGTCCCACTGAGAAAGGTCCGCTTCTCGTAGCAGCTCGCGGGCGTGGTTCTGACGCTCTGCAAACAAATGAGAAAGGTGGCGTGAAAATTGCTATTCGTCATGTGTTTTAGGGTCTTTGCTTGAGCTTTAGGAGTCTAACGACTCCTCGTGTAAAGCCATGTTTAACAGTGATAAAAAGAAATGGAAGTGTTAAACATAAATGACTAATATTTTGAAAGGCATGAATTTCCTAATTATTAAGAACACCTTTTAAAATCTACTGCTAATTTGGACTTTTACTATGTGGATTTGTTAGATTTAGGGAAAAATGGCACACTGATATCCGACGTCTAATGTTTGCTAAAGCCCCAGTAGCCTTTTCTGTACTCATTTAACAATGCTAAAAGCTAGCATTAAGCATAGGAGTGTGGAAGGATGTCGCGATTGTAGTTAACGCTTAGAGATGTAGTTTCCACAAGGGACATTTTCAGAGGAATTATTTCCCCATGTGACCTTTCAAATGTAGCCACAGTTTAACAAAATAAGTTAAAATGGCTAAACAGCTCCAGATGTTCGATACAGAATGTGACCTCATTTTGCCAACATGCCTTCCTACAATGCATTACATAATTTGTTAGCGGTGCATACACGTCAGTTATCATCTTGCAGATCTGGACCAGCTTTCTGTAGCACTTTCTCTTATCTCAAAAATGCCCCTCATTTGTCCCAAAACGTCACATGCCAAGCCTTGATCTTTTTCGGCTTGTTATGTCTCAGAGAGTGGGGTTCGCTGATGAGGGAGATTGCGGTTTCTTCCGCTAGCTGCAACGTAAAGCTGGGCCCCTGAGGGAGGCATCAGATTCTCCTCCCTTTCCGTTGTCATGTCCGTGAGAAGGCAGGCAGGGAATCGATATGGCCTTTATCAGTTCAGTCACATCACATTTCCTTATACAGAGCCACTGCATGAACATGAGGCAGAGGGAAACTCAAGCTGGAGGAAGTTGAGAAAGAGCCTGGGTTACAGGAAAACGAATGCAGGCTACTGAAAGTGGGTCATGCAGTGGAGAAGTATCGTTAAAGAGTTCCTCGCTGTCTGCAGCCATTGTGTTCACTGTAGTATCAGTTTCTAGGTAATCCCATCACCTGGATTCAATTCCTACACTTTTTAGTGCTCAGGGATTGTTCCGCTATAATTGCTATCAAGTACTGAATGCAAATGCCTTGAACACCACTATACTTATTTGTTTGGGACGTACTTTTATGCAAGGCTTGCTAAAGTGGTGGCTTGACACTGATATGGCCCTGGGCTACATATCAGAAGGTTCGGAGATCAAGCCCCAGGACTACCAAGCTGCCACGATCGGGCCCTTGAGGGGGTCCTGAACCCTCCAGGGGGTGGTCATATAATGGCTGACCCTGTACTCTGATGCCGGCTTTCAAGGACCTGGGGCACATGAAGAAACAAATTTCATGTGACGTTCTTTATTTCTAAAAGGCGAGAACACCAACCATGGAGGAGACCTCACCAAAGTTGAAGTAGTCTATAAACTGCATCCATCAAGAGAGCCTCAGAACAAAATGAAATGTGGTAGCCAAGTGCACATGAAAAGAAAACGTCTACGTTGTCAAAAGGTATACCCTTCTTTCAAAAAAGGTCAAACCTTGACATCAGTGAGACAGCACTAAACTTTGCCAGTCTCCTTCAGCCAAAGATCTCCAACCACCGAGAAAAAAATTTGCAAGTTGGGGTGCCAGAATTTAAGAAACACTACTAAGCAACTAAGCTTCATGCCTCTTGCTTCATGAGCCAACAGTGGGTCCCTGGCTGAAGACCTCATTTCCTCAGGTTTTGTGATTTTGCCACAACTATTTGTTAGACAACGATTCTAATAGCTAATGTTATTTAGCAAGTACCCAAGGGACCAGCAAATAATACTTTGTAGCGAAAAGCTGACTGGTGTCGTACATTAAAACTAAAAAGATGAAGATTCGGACATCTTCAGAGAATCATGAATGCTAGGATCAGGTCTATGCTAAGCTACGCCATGCTCTAGCCTATGATTGGAATGTGTTTTAGAAAGGGAAATTCCCAAATGTCTGTTTTTCAATGGAGAGGTTTGTTCTAGCATGCTTTTGAAGAAAGGACCATTTGAATACCAGCACTAATGGGAATTAGCACAGTCAGCAGAAAAGGTTTTTAGGCATTGAATGTTCTGTCTGGCCCGAAATAATCAATTTCCCCAACTGTCTAATTTTCTGGCTGCAAAATTGCAAATAATGAATATTTCAACACTGAACACAGCATTAAAAGACTCCTTGCTATAAAGAATAACCACTGTGCTCACACTGAACACTTAATCACATTTAGCTAGCTAGTTATAGAAATGTATCACATCCAAGAATAATGATTATTCCCTGCTAGCTGACTAGCGTGGTTCGGTGATCAACCTTTACAGCTAGCTGACTAGATAGCTAATGTTGCTGTGGCATACTTGTGGGATATTTTCTGCTTATTTAAGCTAGCATGATATGTTTCAAAATAAATGTAAATTTGCCCCATCTGAAAGAAACTGTGCTTTTATATTTTTACTGTTCACTCCTCAGGTTTCAGTAACCATTAAACTAGCATATAGCTAGCTATTTATTGTAACTACAATTAGCTGATAATATGTGTTTGCGGATAAACATTTACAGCTAGCTGATTAACTAGCTAATATAGCTGTGGTATCTCAGGTGCAAAGATTTAGCTAGCTAGCTATATGGTAGTTATGTGGATAATGATCTTTTCCTCCATTAGCTGACTAGATTTGCTTGGTGATAAACATTTAGGGATGGCCCACTAGCTATAAAATACTGCTGTGGGTCATACTGGTTTTAGTTAACTAGCTAGCTGTTTGCTAGTTATGTGAATGGATCACACTAAAGAATGCGGATTCCCCCCACACGGTTAGCTGATACGTCTCACAGTGAAGCTTGCAGTTCTCAAAGGGAACAGAAAGTGCTGCTAATCTGGGGCCAGGTGAAAAAATAACACTCACTGACCACCAAAAATGTCACAGGTTTACCTCAGAGTTTGTGTTTGCTAGCGAGCACCGAATCAGCCTCCAGTGTGCCGAGAGTTTCAGATTCGGATGAATGAGCCTACAGAAATCAACCCGCTAATGCTGGCATTGCTAGCAAGGGTTAGTAAAACATTATAAAACTCTTGACTTTGGGCTGCCATTTAATCATTTCCCTTAACGAGATGGTTACTTTTTAGAAAAATTGTATAAAAAGAGTTGAACTGTTTTATTTTAGACCATTAGGCTAATTCCCATTCGGCTATGCGAGACAAAAATGGGCCAATTTATGTTAATATCAATGTTTTGTGTTTTTCGGAAATCCCTAAATCAGCCAAAGAAAATTTTTTGTTGTACAACTTCTTTCTACTGTGATTTATCACATCTTCCATATTCGTAATGTAGGTAAGCTATGTATGCATTCTGTAAGTTAGCATTGCTAACATCATAAATATCTGTAGTGTAAAGTGCAGCTTTGCTAACATTTTACACAACTTTTCTAACTACCTATCTCTAGTGTAATTTGTAGCATTACTAACAAAATATAGATGTATAATATGACTTAGCAAAGCTACAAGTTACACTGCTGATCTGTACATTTTTAGCAAATTTAGCAAACAAACTATTTGTAGTGCGACATGTAGCTTTGCTAACAAACTATATATTCATAAAACACTGTGTAGCTTTGCTAACAAAATATATGTATAAAATAACTTGTAAATATTTTAAGAATTGACACATTTGCAGTGTAACTTGTAGCTTTGCTAACAAAAAGGATCTCTAGGGTAATTTGTGGCTTTGCTAAAAACTACCTATTTATAGTGTAACTTTGCTAACATTTACTAAACCCGTTGTAGCTTTGCTAACAAAATATATCGATCAGAAAATTCAGTTGTGGCCCTCTTAATAAACTAAATACTTATAGAACAACTTGTAGCTTTGACAACAAACTTATCGATGAAATAACTTTCAGGTTGGCAAAGAAGCTGTGTATCTATAGTGAGATGTTTGGCACTACAAAAGAACTTTATATTTGATGGTGTAATGTGTAGCTTTGCTAATAATCTACACATTCGTAGTGTAACGCGTAGCCCGATGACCAAACTACACATATATATTAACTTTTTCTACCCATATATAAAATTACCCTGTATCATACCTAAGAAGCTGCGTATTAATAAAATCGTCGTAGCTCTGCTTGTCACGTAACGTGTAGCTTAAATAACTGCATTTACAGTAGCTTAACGCTATCTGGGTTAGATGTGAAGGTGCGGCGACTTCAAACCGCCTGTTTACACACGCAGAGCTGATAAAGCGAGAACGTAAAACTGTACACAAGTGTTGCTTAAGTCTTTTGTACTTCTGTCTGTCTCACTCCACCTTTTCTTTCCTCTCATTGACTCTCTTTCTCTTCATCTCTCAGATTCTTGTTCCCTTTTTCTCTCTCCTTGCTTTTATTATATATTTTTTCCACATTATTCCTCCCACTTGCTCCTTCCTCTCTCTCGCCCTCATTTATACACTTGTGATCGTCATGGCACTAGTGTTGCCACAGCAATGCTGAACGAAACAGAAAACAGGGTGTGCATAAAGAATAATAATAATAATAATAATAATAATACAAAACAAAGTTATAGCCAAATCAGCAAAGATTATTTATACTAAAATAAAATAATTATACTGAATAAACCCTCATGTTCTCTCTCTCTCTCTATCTTTTCCGATCTTCTTCTCTTTTTTTCAACGTTAGGGTACCTTTACAGGTTCCCCCAGAGGTTCTAGATTTGCCTTATTTTCCTTCTTCTTATCTGTCTCTGAATGCCATTAACTCTAAACATCCTTTCTGCTGCCTGACCTCCTCCCTTCTCCTCTGATTCTGTGTGTGTGTGTGTGTGTGTGTGTGTGTGAGAGAGAGAGATGAAGGGAGAGGAATAGCAGAAATAAAAGGGGTAATTTGCTATTCTGAGTTAAATGAGACTTGTTCGGACTCAGTTACCCTGCAGAATGACTTAGGATTAACCTCTCATTCCACACACACACACAGACACACACAGACTAGAGCCTGGATTAGACAAAGACATGCTTTAGTACGCTGCTGGTCTGTAGCAGAGCTCAGGTCAGTGATACTGTGCCACTGTTTGTTGCTGTGTAAGAGAGCGAGGCCGGTCTCGAACTGTCAGTGTGGCTCTGTTTCAAAAACAGACGGGGCCGAACAACAGCTGACCAAAATCACTCTCATTTCAGTATGAACGTGTTCTCTCTTGCTGCCATTAACTGCCTCTGATTTATTTTAACGCTGCTTTCGCACCTCTTTGAAGACCAACACTCCCTGTGCTCCGAGATACAAATGGACTGAATGCATTTTCTAGAATATTTCAGTGCAAAATAACTAAATGTGACCCTTCGCATCAGATCAGGTATTAAGTCTCATTTTGGGTGATTTGAGTCCTGCATGTTTTCAGACTCCAGGTTCAATAAGCTCCATTTTGAGACCCAGTTTATTACTCTGTCACGTTCATGTGTCACCATAGCAACAGCGTGGGTTTGTTTACGAGGAGGGTCTCGGAAAACTTACTTCGGAATCTTATTCTTAGAATATTTAAATGAGGATTCCATGACGGAATAAGAAAGCAGGAATCCTCGGCCACATCATGACACCAGGATTTCCCTGCTAGCCCTAAATAAAACTTCGCCAGCCGCGCGGATTTATAGCGAAGAAAATGCACGTTTTTCTGTCAGAACTGGAGTTTGGATAGTGTTCATTAAAGTGCTTTAAAACAATGTTTAGGATTCAAATTTCTCAGTTCTGTTAAAAGATCAAGAAGATCAGGTATTTATCAACAGATTTTTGCTAAAAGTGAAAACTTGAACGATTTCTCCTACCACACCTTAATGGCCAGAACGCAGAACTCACCTGTACGACTTAAAACCTGACTTGATACGACAGGGTCACATCTGTGCCCTAGTAAAAATGCACCTGAATGACCTGCCAAAGGTGAAACACTCTTCAGGAAAGACGACACAAAGCAAACTCCTGACCAATCACGGAACAGTCACGGATACACACGAATTTGTGAAAATGAAAACATTTGCATGAAAAAAAACCCCAAAAAACCTCACTCTGGTACAGACTAGCAAATATGTTAGCCTGAAATACAATTTCAGTACGTGGTAAAAAACAAAGTAATTAAAAAAAAACAACAAAACCAAGCAAAAAAAAAAAAAAAAAAAAGCATAATTTTTCAATCTTGTGTATAAAACGTTTTAGCCAAACAGAACTAAACAAATTCTGGAAGATTTTCTTCATACGCACGTGTCAATCACCTGTAAATTACCAAGCGTTTTCAAGACACGTTTGTATTTAGCCACGCCCACAAAACTCCGTGAATACTCGACAGAAACAAAACGTGACTAAATGGTGAACGAGCCCCTGCTAAGCATGGCATGCGCTAAATCTTCCACTCATGCACACTAACTCCCTTTTTACCGGGTGCCATTACTATTGCTCTAAATGAATTGATTTATTTGTCTTAATTTATGGATATGTTTTTTGGATCGATTTCCAAAAAAAAAGCTTTTCAGTGATTAACACGAAATGTCACAAAATGTCCATTGAGTGGTGTGTAACTGAAATAAATAAGCGTTTTTAAACTGTATAATCCGAATCTACAATCGCAGTGACAATTATACGATTTAAAGCAATTCAGTTTAGATACGCAAAGTTACTCAATACTCAGGAGTGAACCGTAGCATAGGAACGTTTTTTTTCAACAAAATGCTTACATTCCTTGTGTAAATGCTTGTGCGGACAATTTACGAACAAATGTTCCACATAGCGAGGGAACGGAGATGTTTTATGACATAAGAAAATATTTAAAAACTACATTTACATACCTATAAACTTTATAAACTAAACGCTAGCACAGCTGGCTAATAAACTAGCTAGCTAGCAACCACGAGTAAACAAACGTGACAACAGAAATGAGATCATGCTTTAAAATACTGACGCGCACTCGGGTGTGTGTTCTCACCTGTAATCTGAAGTGTGTACTTGATGTCGGCTTCCTGTAGCATGTGCTGAACGTGGTTGTTGAACAGAGCCAGGGCCTGACCTTTACCACTTTTAGGATTTATCAGGACCAGGAACCTAGAGGGCCTCCTCACCTTCGCGCACACACCACCTGACAGACAGACAGACAGACAGGAAGTGTCAATCCTGGAGCCATCGACATGCTGAAACCTGCAAACCGATACCGAAACACTCTGAAAACATTCAGAAAAGAATGTGCTGGCACGAGCACGCAAGAATACTTGGAATATCTTCTTGACTTCGTCAGCTTGTTATATCGGATAAGATCTAAAGTCTTCAGCAAACACGGAAAAATGAGGCGTGTGTTCAGATGACCGGTCCTGATAATCCACATGCACAGTATTATTCCATCCTTCTTAGGTTCGCAGCTAGCAAGTAAGCAAATTATGCAAATAATGATGGTTTCCAGCACAAAATCATCCTCACACCCTCAACAGTCTCGAGTTCTCATTCCCGACTAACCGCTCTCACAATTATTGGCACCCCTGGAAATTCTTATGAACTAAATGAAATGCTTTCCAATTTATAATTTCTTTTCTTTTTTACGTTCACTTCAGCTATAAGCAACTCTAAAGCCGTCGTGTACGACTTCATGTTTATAAATATGACGTGACACAGAAGCGGAACTCCTCTAACATCATGACCTTCATAACAGGCAACGGCTATAGAAAAGGGTTACACGGCTTAAAACATCTGCTGCTTGGACAATAATTAAGAAGTTTGTTTTTTTTTGTTAATTAAAAATAAAAACAAAGTTGCAATGAATCTTCCTGGAAGAGGACACGAGCCTTTCGCCAAAGTTCTTCAGAGACTACAGATCACAGAAGCTGTAGCAGTTGTGCCACCAAGTCTCCAAGTCTACAGTCAGATAGTTTTCATCACAATCTAACGCACATTGAGCTACATTTTAAATGTACGACAGGTGCGATATGAATAAAGTCTATTATTGTTTTTATTATTATTAACTTTAGGGTTATTACCAACAAACTATTTGCTTAGCAAGCCATCTTTTTTAAATAAGTGTGTTTGATTTTCTCAGAACTGATTCTGTATTAAATTAAATGTCAGGTTTTTCTCATATGTTCAGTGTGAGATAAAGCCAATAACAGGGTGCCAATATTTACGGGGGTCCATGAAGTAACTATTCATGACACGACAACATTCAAAGTGAGAACATTATGAAGCGGTTTGACGCTGTAACGCCACCAGGTATCAAATCCCACCGTGAGAACCAGCTCCACGGACAGATCCATGACATTCCACACACACAGAGCCGGAAGGAACCCGATCCCCTCCTGCTCCACGGATCCGCCGGTTCCTCTTAAGTAAGCGCTAATCATCAGGTTCGGTTGCTCCGGAGCGACAGTGAGACCTCCGAGAGGATGAATGGGGTCTTTGGTGGATGGCGAACACCTCCTCGTTAAAACTCGGCCTCCTGGGGCGTGATTTTTAATAGAACCGGCGACAGATTGTTCAGTAATGATGTTTGGGGAAGTCGTTAAACAAAACCGCTTTGAATCTTAAGGGATCAGGGACTATACGAGAACCGTCCATCACTGTGGAGTCCAGACGTCTGAGGCTAATGCTAATGCGCGCTGTTTTATATAAAACTTTGTGTTTAGTAAAATTGCTCTATAAAAACAAGTAGCAATAATAATAATAATAATAATAATAATAACAACGGTAACTTGAATTCATCAGCATGAGGTGTTTAAATTCTGGATTCTGATTGGTCAGAAGGTTTATCATACAGGTTTGCGTTAACGCGTTAGCGTTCCTATAGTAACCGCTCATTCACAACAGCTGATTATTTGCCTCCGGTGTCGGAGCCAAAGCTCTTCAGTTTCCGTCATCTTCAGGACACAATAGTTTACGCTTTTTACGTTTTCTTGTTAACTGTGTTTTTTTTTTTTTGTCTTATTAAGTTCTAGAAAGAGAGAAAAAAAAGAGAAGCCGGCGAGGGAACGTCTGTTTACAGCTGCTACAACGTAAGCAACTCCTTTGTTTTGTTCATAAATCCTGTGAATTATTACATGTGTACACTCCTAACACGCAACATTAATCATTATTGTCGTCTCTTAATGACTAACGTCTGATAATGACTCAGGTAATACACACCTCTGCGTTATTACCCCTGTGTAATTCTTAACTAAACCCTGGGTGGAGAACTATCGGTCACTTTTTTTTTTTTAAATGATGGAGGTGTGTTGGGGAAAGGAAACAAAAATATCATATCACGTAGAAGGCGTTTCTGTGATCCATAATACGTATCAGGAAATATCATACAAACTGACAGCGATACAGCGTTCCATTAAGCAGAAGGGTCGGTGATTTATTTTATGTTTTTAATAGTTATTTTAATAATCATTTATTTATTTTTTTTACAAATAAAACAAAAATGCATTTAACACTGATAAGCAGAACGTTGAATTTAAGCAATTTACTCATTTAACATCAAATCAGATGCTTCCTGTCAGTTTGTATTTTTTTTTACTGAAAAGAAATCACAATATGATCTCAGAAAAGTGACATAATTCAAATTATAATTATTATATCATCATATGTGTTGGCCAGCATTATTTCCAGGTACGCTGCTATACAACGCAAGGGTTTTATACAAGGTTTAATTATGACTTTAAATACTAAAAAAAATAAAAAATAAAATAAAAAGCCCAGCCCTAGTTTAAAGATCAGGTTTCAAATGTTCTTAAAAAAAACATAAACCTGATCTTTAAACTTTTAAACTAGGTCAAGGTGATAAGCATGCATTATAAATATTAATATTGAGATAGATTATGTAAAGATGCATTTTTCTGAGATATCGCAGGTATCGGGAGAGGTTTTACAAAAGAAAACAAAAACAAAACTCTGGTTCTCTGGATGCGACTAATTCGATGATAAAACTATCTTTAAAATTACACAATGTAATGAATTGGAAGAAGAAGAAAAAAACCCTGAATAAATAAATAAATCATGGAACCCAGTTTTTCATCATTTAAAAAAAAAAAAGTAACTACTTTAAAATATCATGTACGTATCAATATAAGTACTGTTTGTTGATCTGATTTTGTTTCATATCGTCCACATTCACTTTAACACATCTCCATTTTGAGTCAGTAATCATATTTATCGTCTTTCATCGACAGCAAAAAGTCATTCACATCCTCGAATCCAGCGCAGAAATAAAACCAAGCGCAGTGTGTTCCTCTAGAACCTCATTCTCTTTGTGTCACTCATTGTTTTCACTCACACAATGCACTCTGTGCAGATGATACACACGCTGCAGTGTGTGTAACTGGTTCCTCCTCTCACACACACACACACACACACACACACACACACAGAGCTCTGTGAATGACAGCAGCACACACACAGACACTTTTCTCCTGACTTCCTGTAGGGTGTGTACTCTAACACGAACACACTGATTACTCAAATACAGAAAGTATAACATCGCAGCACTGAGACAAGTTTACTCACTAAACATGACCTTTTTCGAAAAAATATTTATCATGAAAAACATCAGGTGTCGTGATGTCACAATTAAATCCAAATCCAAATTGCAAATATCGATGATAAACTATAATTTGTCTGATTTAACTCATATATCTAATGATTTAAATCGGGACATATAGAACAAAATCAGTTAATTCTACACCGGTGTAACTTTTCTAAGATCTTTGATGTAACTCAGGAAATGAAGAGTTACATAGCACGTGCCTGTGTGTGTGTGTGTGTGTGTGCTTGTGTACACATATATTTATCCCTCTGTTAGGCCCAAAAACTTGAAAGTCCCCACTATAATGGGATATGTCACATGTCCCCATAATCACCCGGTCCAATAAAAAGTGTTTTATGTGAAAAGTTAAAATACTTCCGTAAGGTTCTCAATAAGTTTAGCATAGCATTAATTAATAACCATAACTACTGGGATGTGTGTGTGTGTGTGTGTGTGTGTGTGTGTGGTGGGGAGGTAATATCTGGGTGAGGACCAGATGCCTCCACAAGGATACGTGACAGATTTGACAATGTGGGGATTCCTGGCTGATCCTTAAAAGGAAAAAAAGTTGTTTTTTTTATAAAAAACTATTTTATTTAAAAAGCTAAAATAGTCAAAAGGTTTTATTTAGGTTAAGGTTAGGTTTAGGCATAACATTAATTAACTGTATTACTAATTATGTCAGTGGAAGGTCCTTGCAAGGATAGCAAGGCAGGTGTGTGTGTGTGTGTATGTGTGTGTGTGAACTGAGGGAGAGCAGAGGGGTGTGTATGTGTGTGTGTGTGTGTGTGTGTGTGTGCGTGCGCATGTGCATGTGCGTAAAACTATTCCAGGAATTAATGCAGCACTGGCTGTTTTACCTCGCGTACCAGGAGCAGCTTCTGTTACTAAACATGAAACTCGGTGTAGAGCAGATCACCAAGCCATATTTATGCGAATGAAAAGTCGCAAACGAAACAGTTGGCCTGTTCACACAAACTTTACACTCTTAAATGGGAACAAAAATGAAATCTATGATCATATATGGTAATGAATTCCTTTTCAGGAAGCTAACAATCCTTAACTACACCAAGTTAGCAAAATAAACTAATTAGAAAATTTCAAATGATCAGAAATAGTATTCAATTTAATATTCATTTTAAATAACAGGTGAAATAAAACCAGTTCTTGGTCTTAATCATCAATTTATACTGAAACCAGCCTGTGCGTGTGTGCGAGCCTGTGTGTGTGTGTGTGTGTGTGTGTGTGTGTGTGTGTGTGTATGTGTGTTTCCTGTTAAACCGGTTTCTGTCACAGTTCAGGGCTAAGCTACAACTCAAAAGCACTCATAACTGGAGCTAAATCATTATAGAACCTAACAGCTTAAGGACATAAAACAGACCCGCACACGCACATGCACACACACGCACACATACAAACACATACACACACACATACACACACATACACAATTTTAGTTAATTTAGGGAGCAATTTATTTACTTTCTTTTATTCCACTAATTGTTTATTTTTAATTCATTTTAATTTCAGCTGTCTGAGATCACTTGGATACTAGAATACTTGAAAAACTAACATGCTTGAACACTTGCATACTAGCATACCTGCCGAGTAGGATACCTGCACACTAGATTACTAGCCTACCTGTTTGCTTGTACACTAGCATACCTGCACACTAGAATACTTGCATACTTGCACCCCTGCACACTGTATTACCATCATACATTGCATACTTGCACACTAGACTACCATTACACCTAACATACCTGCATACAAGATTACTAGCCCACTAGCATACACTAGGTTACTTGCACACTAGTTTATTGGCACACTAGATAACGTCCCTTCATATACTAAAGCATTTACACTCGAAAACAGTTGCACACTTGCATACTAGTACACTTGCAAACAAAAGCAGATAGATGGATAGACACCCACATGTGTTTTTGACTAATTCCATCTCCTGTGCTACGATTGGCTAGTCATGAGCAGCCAACCAATCAGACATTCAGGATGTTCCCATGGCAACCCGGACACAACACAAGACTTTATTTTGGCAGTTTACTCACCCAAAAGTGGCTGTTAAATGCAGAGTTTTAGCTACATTTGCCTGTGGTCTACATAATGACACACACACACACACACACACACACACACACACACACAATGCATGACCCATAATGCACTCACATCACAGTGAGACCTTCTGATTTTAAACAAAGACACCACACAAGGTTTCAACTGATCTACTGAGATCACAGATTCATTACAGGTGAACTGATATACACAGGAATTCACACACACACACACACACACACACATGCAGACACACACAATCATCACTGATACTTTTGTGTAAGCTGAACACAATGCAAAAAGATTCTCACTTAAAATCTATCATCACTCCAAATCTGAACAATCCTGACTCTATTTTTACTCCAAACTCAAACATCCATTATTCATCAAGTAAAAAAAAACAATCAAACATGGAGAATGTGGAAGAGAAAGGCTTAAACAGTCATCTAAATGTAACACAGTGTGTTTTGCTACAGCCTAGGAGATAAATTATTGCTTGTTCGGAAAAAGAAATCTATCACAGGATGCTGTTTTGGTTGTATTACTAAAATGTTATTTAATGACAAACTTGTGTATTCTGTATGTTTTAATTATTCTTTTGAATATAAGTGATACAGATTTTTTTCATTATATACAATTATCCTGCAAATAATAGTAAGTTAAAATGATTAATTTATTACTAATAATAGCATTTATTAAAGCCTATATCACTGCACAGTGCTTGTCCTTTAAACTGTGTATGTCAATGGTTGGATTTATCTCTTATTTATCTATTATTTGTTTATTTTATAGATGTGGTTTTATATGTTTGCTGCATGTGAAACTTGCTCAACTTCTGAAGTCCTTCATCAACAGTGATCCTTTTAGACCAACAAATTTATGGTTTTCATAAAGCCTTATAATCTGCACTGTAAAAGAAATCCTCTTGCAATGTTACAGAGTTAAGAGTTACCAAGAGAAAACCAATAACTGTACAAATGACATAAGCCTTTACTTCTCTAAACACAATTGCAATGAGAATTTTTACATAAACCATTATTTGAAAGCTTCAAGATTCAATAGAGTTCCAATTTGGTACTTATTTAATGATATTTCACTAGCTATGGCAAAAAATTAAAATGGTATTGTTTGTATTAAAATGGTAAATCGCTAGGCTGGAATCCATACACAATAAATACTTTTTTATGTTTTTTATCAAGACAACTTTACCATATATTTTTTTTTACAGCGTAGAGTTTAAACATTGTAGGCATCTTTACCAACAAATTCCCTCTTAGTTCTAGCTGACGTTATACACTCATGCCCCCTCTATTCAAATCCCAGTCCATGCTGTGTCTGTGAATGCATGCATTTCATCATACAAATATAGCATGTAATTACATTAGCCACTAATGCTAATGAATGTGATAGATTGTAATCGTGTTTTTTAGCATTAGACAGTAATGTTCTTTGAGGGGAAGGCCACCCAGCAAGCTGTTCCAGCTCTGTGCCCCAAACTCTTGGCAGCTCCGACCTTTGACCATGCCGCAACGTCCCCTTCCAGGCATGGTGAAATGGACACTGCTCAGCAAAAAAGCATAAGGCTGCTCTGTTCCACGCGCCTGGGTTTCGGTGAGCAGGAACGTTTTCCGCTAGACTGCTGAAGGAAGGACGGCAGACGTTGGTTTACTCTGTGCTCTTCCGCTGCTGGGGCCTGAGGGATAAAATCTGAGGGAAAAGGCGTGATTTGTGTGTGTGTGTGTGTGTGTGTGTGTGTGTGTGTGTGTGTGTGTGTGTGTGTGTGTGTGTGTGTTTTACTTACAACCAAATGACAGTATTCTCTTTTGACATTCTCTTCTAATGACTGGTATTGCAACTACACTTCCAATATTGAGTCATTTGAAACACATAAACTATTTAAGTGATTAAAAATTATGTGCAAAAACTGACAGATTAGTCTGTATATGTGTTGTGTGTGTATATGTGTGTGGGTTGTGGAAATGGTGGACAGATTGAAAGGGCAAGAGAATTCCACCCTAGCTGCCACTCTCCAGATGCTGTCTCCATGGCTACCCTATGCTGGGAACCTGACCTCTGACCTTTCAGAGGGCTGCTGAGTGACCCCTGCTGTTTGTACAGAAAGTCCTGCTGGCGACAAGAGACTGGAAAAGACATCTGGCAGTTGCTCTTTGCGTGTTTGTGTGTCTGCTTGCGTGGGTGTTTGTATGCATGTAGAGTGTTATCGTCATTAAAAAGCAACACGAGTCAAATGAGTAAAATATGTGATAAAACACGGTCTGTATTTATTATTATTCGTGGTGTTTTCATATCATTTGCATTAGATAATCATCTCTGTATTTCAGATGGTAGTGTTTTGCAGCGGTATTAGATTGAAATCATTTGTTGATCAATGAAATAAGTAAAAACAAAAAAAAAAAGGCATGCCAGGAACAAGTTAGTGGGCTGAAACAAATAGCGAGACTCATGTCTCATGGGTGTAGTGCTTCGTAGGTGCCCGGCCGTGAAACGACTATTATTCCCAAAACATCTATTAATGATTATTGCATGTTACAAGGAAGACAATTTACCATCAAGCAACACACTTTACGAACTTACTAACCCTAGGCCCATGAATGACATTATTGGTCCAATTCTTTTTTTTTCCTGGTCCACTTGATTTGCCTCAAAATATCTTTCTTGGTCTATATAAACTTTGATGAAGCTTGGATGTAACCATGGTAGTTTCACTCCTATTAAATTTCCATGCATTAAATGTTTCTATGCTAACTGAGTTTGCATATGAGATGAGATTTACAAAGTCTTTGCTTACATTTGGAACTGTGCCTTCCATATACTCAACTCAGATAGCTCAATTCAGAGCCGCAAACAGTTAATACAAATTTATTTTATACTCAAATATCATTTTTTCATTAGCATTTTTAGGCAGCAGTTTTGTTGTTTATGCCTAGGTTGTAGCTAAGTCTGGCTAGCTCATTACTAGCATGCTGCATAGGTGGCTAGTTCAGTTAACGACTATCTAGCTGTTCTGTGGTGTATACTTTGTTAAGAGAAAAGCAGCTGAATGCGAATGAGTCTTTTTCCCTCCTTAATTAAATTGTTCTCGAAAAGTACCCATGATAAAGGATGCCAGTGTGAACCTTCTCCCCAGGCTAAAAGCTATTATCTACTAAAGACTCAGAATAAATGTTAAGTCATGCCTGGGGTTTTTATTTCTGCCTTGTTTTAGATGTCGTTTGAAAAAATCCATTGTATTAGTTGCTTGCAGTTGTAACTTTATAGAACATCATCATTTTTGTCCCCCAGAAAAAAAGAAGAGAAAACAGAGAGTGAAAAGCTGGCTTACTTTCATTTCTGAAATTACACTGCAGTAATATGACTGATTTGAATTCAGGAAATAGATGACTCTAGCTCAAAAAAGTCAATGTCACTTTTATTCATTGTATTTGCTTGCTAATTATGTGGCTAACGGCTAGCTAATGAATATGTTAGTCATGCATTCTGCTGTTAACTCACCACTAAAGAGCAACTAACCAAATCTAGCTTAGCATCTGAAACTAGGCGTGAGTGACACACTTTTTGCCTCTACATCATGTGTGACATTTTGTATTTTAGATAGCTCAGCTGCTATCTTAATTTAGATGCAGGAGTGACATTTTACTCACACACTACACAGGAAGAGAGAAATGTCACACCTGGAAAATAAGACACGAAACAATGTCTGCTCTAAGATATTTAACTAAGTAGCTAGCCAGCATGATTAGCTTACAAAGCCTTATTTGCTATTAAAAAATTCTGTAGCATGTACAGCTGAAATCAGTTAAGGAAATGACTAATTACTGGGAAATGGAGAACAATGACTCTAATCAGTATTTGCTAGCTGACGCTGAAGACATTTAACACTAAACGCCACCACGAAGGCTTTAACTGTTATCCTTAAAATAGATATATACCACATTAATAATATATACCACAACTCTGTTACATTTTTTAATAGGATTTGTAAGAGATTATTTTCTATAACAGAAGCAAAGACAATAATATCAACTTTAATTTAAACAATGTGGTGTATATTAATGTGCTGATTCTAATACTTTCTTTTTGCTGTAGTAATTAGTCATTAACAAGGAATTGTATATCAGACTATCTACATAATGTAGGGCTAATGATAAACAAAAAAAAATGTTACTTAAAAGGTCCAGTATGTAGGATTCAAACAACTGAATGCCCGTCCTTTAACCCTCCCTTTCCAAGCATGTATTAGAACGTACGGTAGCTGTCAGGTGCCCGTAGCATACTTCCACATACTTACATTCATGCTCCCTTGCTTTTTCTGTGCTAAATAATATGCATGATCCCCTATTTTTCAAAATCTGGGTTCTTAAATTTGTTAGCCTGCACCAGCAAAAACTGATTCCTCTTATTTCTTCCTTCTTGTCTTTCGTTTTCCCTTTTTTTTCCTTTTCCGAATTCATGCTGCCACTTGTAGAAATGCGGAAGGTGCTCTCTGGAGGTTCGTCTGTTCTGTGCTACTGTAGCGGCACAACATGGCGGCTCCGTAGAGGTGAACCCACGCCCTATATAAATATAAAGGGCTCATTCTAATCTTCAAAAACATGAGTCGTAGTTAATTATACACTAATGTAAACATACTTATGAATACTATATTCTGTTTCTTCTAATAGATACCCTAAATCCTACATATTGAACTTTTAGCAAAGGAAAATGTGTAATTGACATGATGACATTTTCTGTAAGAAGATATTTAAGGATGTGGTGTCTGTGTTTTGTAATGGTCAGTGCAAAAAAAGTCTTTAGCGCCGAAGGAAGTTTACACTTCGGGGTTTCTCAGTAACATGACTTAACATGAAAAGCTGTTCTTTGATGTCTTTTTGATGTCACAAGAGAGAAGAAAAGAAAGTGAACGACTGTTTATAGCTGTTACGCCCTAAGTGATAACAGAAACTTGTTTTGCAAACGTTACACAACACTAAATGTGACCAGAAACTTAAAAAGCACAATGTGCTATTCGTTAATAAATTAAAACCATTAATCCTTGGCAAACTGCTGTGGATGTAAGAGGAATAAGACACTTCAGAATATGTTATTTTAATGAAAATAATCCAAGATGGTTTGAATTGTTGTCCCGTCATATTTTATTTCTTACAGATTAACCTCTCCTGCGCAATATACATAAAACACTTGTTGAAGAAGCTGCTGAGTTTTGACTGGAATCTGCAGGGATTAGCTTAATCCTTTATCCTTTTAGCATTATTGCACTGCTGAGACATTGTGATGCTACAAATACAATGATCCAAAAAAAATTATAATTTAAAATGCCATAGTTAGCATGCTGGCCTTATAAGCTGGTCAGATTTAACGATGGTAATCTAGGTGAAGGGGCTTACAGAAAGGTAGTTGTTAAGCCATACATCAAACGAGTCTAAAGAGGAAAAAGATATGGCCAAAGGAATACTACTTTGCTGTAACTCTTTAAATATTATTAAACATGACAATATAAGCTCAAGCAATAGTTAAAACACATCACAGCAATAATTAATAGGATTTTCTTTTTGGCTTGTTGTTTAACCAGAAACCGGCGAATAAAAAAAAGTGCACTCTCATGATTGAAGAAAGCCCAGGTTCCTGTTCTGGCTGACCAACTCAATCTGTCAGGAGTTTATTTGTCCTCTATGAATCATACACACACTTTCTGCTCTGTGCAATGTCAGTAGTTGCCTGGTTTCTGGCCTGTACTTTCACACAGCCTTTACGACGGACAATTTGACTTCATGTGTGTAATAAATGGAAGTTCCAGGTCAGCAGGCCATGTGTGCTATGTCTCTCACTTCCTTAAAAAACACACACAAACCCACACCCGCACACACACTCGCAGTGGGATTTGAACATCAATGATTGGCAGGGTTCTGGTAACTGGAAGCAGAAACATGACTCCTAGCAGGATGATTGGAGACAGGATGTAAGTTTGGGCTGAAGTTGTTTCCATGGGGTGAGTCTATGTGTATGTGTATGTGTATGACAGAATACAGACCAGTCTTCTGTGTGATGGTGTGTATGGGTGCATGACTGGAAAAAAAAAACAAACAAAAAAAACTTTTGTTGACAACTTGATCACTGTCATATTCAATCACATCTCGTAGCCGAGCCATAAGGGATGTTGCATTTTAATTAGTCATATTAATGAAGACAGCTGTTAGTGTATCACTTGACTTGATTTCTGAGCCTCTGCCAAGAGATTTCAGATCTCTAGTCATGATGGAACATCATTCCTACTGACTCTCAGAAAAATCACACATAGGGCTGTGTGATATGATGGTGTATATCATGTGAGCATAGAAAAACATTTATGGGTTCATGATATACATATCTTATGGCAATGTTTTTTGGCATTTCGATGGCTTATATGGGACGCGGCCGCTGCTGTTGTTCTGAATGATGGGCTGCCAGGCACTACTAAGGCCACGTTAGCATGGACTTGGTTATTAGCTGCAGATTAAAGATCAACATTTTCCCCAAACCAGTATTAAGAAATACTATTATCATTATTATTATTATTATTATTATTATTATTATTATCATTACAACCAGAATGCATGTGTGAAATAAGGACTCTCATTATTAGTATTATTATTAATAGCTGTTTTTTTTTTAAATGCTGGATGGCTGATGCTAATGATTTTTCCACTGCTATTATCAGCACCCTTATCAAAATATGCACTTATACCAGGATTATGCTCATTATTTAACTCTTTTCTTATGATTTTGATAATCTGAAAATGCTGCATTCCTGATTTTTAATTAAAAAAAATTTATTTATGGATTTATTATTTGAATTTACAGAAAAGATCCTATATTGTGATATGACACTGGATCTGGGTATGATCTGGATATGAACTTACCTATATCGGGATATGAGATTTTGGGACAGCCCTAATCACATACATTTCACATGACTGTATATTTTTCACATGTGATTATGTGAGCAAATTGGGACTACATGTGAAGGACATGCAAAAGACGTTAAGCCCTGATATTGCACATGTGAATGTAATAATAAAAGAAAACTCATACATGTGGAAATAAATGAATCATGTAGCAAACACACATGTGCAAAATAAACTACATGATCTACATGTCAAATTTATGAAACATAACATAGGAAGTGTCTAAAATGTGTAAATGTTATGTGTGAACTCTTCTGTAAGAGCCTTCTGCTTCTACTCTTAGCCTCCAAAGCATCATTTGTGGTATGTGGTTATATTGTAAACATCATTTCTGACATCCATCACATCCTCAAATTAGTCTAGTCTTTCTGTGGTGTTTTTAAAGTAAATCAATTCTCCTAGACGGTTCTTGCATGTCACACACGCCGAACTCAGACAAACATCATCCGTCATTCTCATTTATTTCACTTTATTAATCCGAATTTCTCACCCCGAAGCGCTGTTTGAATCCTAAACAGTGAACTGCACTCTTAGTTCATCTCCGAGCTGTCTAAATTGAAAATGATTTTCAAAACGTAGTGCATTTGCATCATTTCTTTATATCCTCCCTTGCAAGAGCATGTCCTACCAATATAGCAAGGCAGTTAGGCATTAGCCTATGCATTGTTCAGCAGCTGATGACACCGGGTTTTAATATAAATGAGTGATACCGTGTTTTCATAGTTGTAATAGATCTTGGCCACTTACAGCAGATAGGCCTACCGCAGATAGGACGTTAACCCTGTCACTCTGTGAGCAAATTATTAAATGGCACTGACGAAAGATGAGGGGCAAGGAAAAATCTACACCATTCCTCCTCCTAATGTCTCCTATCTGTCTCGGCATATGAATGTTCCCGCTGAGGCTTATGCAGTACGGCTCATGTCGGAGGTGTGTGTGTGGTCCACGCTGTTGTTATTCTATTATGGTTCATCAATAGATGATATTTGTCTTTCAGAGGGTTTGTAGTCATAGTCATAATGACACACCAGGATCACCTACATCTTAGGCCATTAAATAAACACTGATTCGAAAAAACTACATTTGCACTATTTTTGTTGCTCATTGTACTTATAGTACTTACTTATCATACTTATCAAATGTGAATACAGCCATAGTAAATGGTCACTCAAAAAATACAGACAAGCCATAACAATGTATTGACTTAAACTGCTTTACGCAAACCTCTCTCCATTACACTAGAAAGTGTAGGATGAGGTACGACTAGCCCTCTCTCGGTTTCGTTCTGGTCTGGTGTGTCACATGATTCATGTGTCCAGCTAAGCGAGGTGGGGTGTGCAGCTGAAGGCGCGCTGATGTATGTGTTTGGCATTATTATGGTAATGGTGTCAGATAGCATGTAATGAATTCATTATTCCGCCTTATTACACACTCATCTGCATACAAACACACTCAAGTGCACTCGAGGGACGTACAGTACATGGACACCGTGCTTGCGGCGTGTAAGTGGATGTGGGCGAAGGAAGTGGGGGTGCAGACGCATGCATGTGGGCGCGACCGTGGTATGCAAGGGACGCTTATGGTAAATGTCAGTGAAATTATAAAGGCTGTGTGGCGATGGTGAATTTTTCTTAGTAGATTATTTTGCTCTTAAATTGCTTTCAAATTGCCTGAAATTGACTTTATATGACCATGAAAATTAAAGTCTCATAAAACAGATACAGAAATCACATTCACTAGAATCCGATTAAGTCAGAGTATTGGCATCCTTGTTTTCTATGCTCCTCTGTCTGTTTCCATTGTGAAATAAATTGGTGTGCATATTTCAGCGATGAATATCTCAGCAGCGCTGACCAAGGCTTATAGGAAGGATCACAACTTCCAATTGCAGGGGCAAATATGCAGGCCCATAAGAACTGCGGCTCATTCAGAAACATAACCCGTCTTGTTCTATGGACCCCGGAGGACTGATTAAGTCACACTGTAAAGCTAGATGTTGATTTCTGGAATAACGTGAAAAGCTGTACTGCAAGCAGATACCTTACATATCCCATAGAAAAGGATCTGCTCAGAATGCCAAACAGCTCAGGTGGATTCATCTATGAACATTAAGCCTACAGTTGTCTGTGGTAAAACAAATGACAATGATAATGATGATGACAGTGAGAATGATGAAGCTTGATGGATTGGTGTGAAAGTGCAGATTCAGATGAGACGGAAGCATGGCATTATGCAGAAAGTAGGTAGAGTACTTAACTCACAATCCACTCCCTGATGCCCTCTTTCTCCCTGTCCCATAGTACTCACACACACGCGCACACACACACACACACACACACACACACATACACACACACACACACACACACACACAGTTGTCTTACTATCCTTCCGAGGTACCCTTTTTTCCCTGAGAGTGTAATTAATGCTCTGCTTACACCTAAATCTAACCATGAACTTCACCTAACTAACCAAAATGAAACCTTTAATTAAAAAAATTAAATCTGCAGTTTTCCTTGTGGGGGCAGCCACATGTCCCCAAAATGTCAAAACTGCCCACCAAGAAATAATAACATGCCTCCCCCTTCCCTTCTCTCTCTCTCTCTCTCTCTCTCTCTCTCTCTCTCTCTCTCTCTCTCTCTCTCACACACACACACACAC
>JAQQZR010000008.1:7165486-7176797 GCA_030068235.1 Notoglanidium macrostoma | reverse complement strand
TGTGTGTGTGTGTGTGTGTGTGTGTGTGTGTGTGTGTGTGTGTGTGTGTGTGTATGTATGTATGTATGTATGTATATAGCCTCTTTCCTAGGGCTTGCTGTTATAGTAAAGTGAGGCTGTGGAGACTGCAAAAAAAGACTCACAGATCTGGCTACAAGACTGAAGAGATACACCAGGGAAGCAGAGGCTAAAAGAATAAATGGCCTGTTCTCCAAAGAACCATTTAGGGTGTATTCACAGCTGCAAGGGAACAACAGCAGAGGAAGATTAGATCCACCCAGAGCTGAGACTTAGAAATACTGGAAGGATATTTGGGAGAAGGAGGCATCTCATTACACCAATGCCAAGTGGCTGAAAGACCCAAGAACAGACCACAAACATCTCCCAGAACAAGAACCAGTCAGATATCCAACAACGAGTCTCAAGCATGAAGAACTGGACAACACCTGGACCGGACATGATACACAACTACTGGCTGAAGAAACTAACAGCACTCCATGACTGCCTGGCAGCACAAATGAGTGAGCTGCTGACAACAGACACTCACCCAGGCTGGCTAACGCAGAGTAGGACATGCCTGGTCATGAAAGATCCCCAGAAGGGTACTCTGCCATCCAACTACAGGCCAATAACCTGCCTCTCCACAACATGGAAGCTCTTCTCAGGCATCATAGTTGAGAAGCTAGGCAGATACATGAGTCAATACATGAGCAAAGTTCAGAAAGGAATTGGAACCAACACCAGAGGGTCAAAGCACCAGATACTGGTCAATAGAGCAATCACCCAAGATTCTAAGACTAGGCAGACCAACCTGAGCACAGCCTGGATTGACTACAAGAAGGCCTATGGCTCGATGCCCCACACGTGGATGCTGGAATGCTTGGCATTATACAAGGCTATATACTGAAAGGCAATACCAACTGGTGGGGATAGTGTACGGAAACATCTGTGCAATGTATGGGCCAGAAGTTCCCAAATCCCAATGGGAGACACCACCAAAAGTGGTTGAGAACAACAGAGCTAAGATCCTGTGGGACTTCAAGTTCCAGACAGATAAGCAGCTGCTGGCCAACCAACCAGACACAGTGGTGGTTGATAAGGAGCAGAAAACAGCAGTAGTGATAGATGTGGCAATCCCAGCTGACAGTAACATCAGGAAGAATTAGCATGAGAAGATCGAAAAGTACCAAGGCCTGAAGGAACAACTGGAACAGATGTGGAAGATGAAGTCCAATGTGGCTCCAGTAGTAATAGGAGCATTAGGGTCTGTGACTCTCAAACTTGGAGTGGCTCCAACAGATCCCAGGCACAACAACATGAGGCCTCTGTCCAGAAATGTGCTGTTCTAGGAACAGCTAAGATACTGCGCAGAACCCTCAATCTCCCAGGCCTCTGGTAGAGGACCCGAGGTTGAGGAAGACATGGTGTACATATAACAACATCGGTACTTACCAAAGTGTCAATGTTAATAGAGAACAAATGCAAGCTGAAATACATTGTAAAAAAAAAAGAAAGAAAGAAAGAAAAAAAACCCAGCATATTGTATGTGTAGATATAATAAAAAAAAGAAAAAACTTATACCAGGATATATATAAACACCTGGTAGTTTGTAGGTGTTTAGGTGTAGGTGTACCTTTAACTGTCCAGTTTTAGTGAGCCTGTCCCCAGTGTAACCTGTAACTCCTGTTCTTGACTGACAGCCTGATGTAGTCTACAGCTGTTAGAGACCCAAGTTTTGACCTGTTACACTTCTGACATGCTTTATTGTTCAACACGGTTGTAAAGAGTGGTCATTTGAGTTACCATATCCTTTCTGTCAGCTCTAACAGTCTGGTTATTTTCCTCTGACCTCTGTCATCAACAACACGTTTCGCCCACACGGTGTATGCATACATTTTTTAAATAAAACCTCGCACCTTTTCAAGAACCTGAATAATATTGTTACTAATCATTTTCACTGTCATCACTATTTAGAGGGCACTAAACTCTGTCTAAAGCAATCATAAGTCTGATTTTATTTAATGTTCCAGTTCATACAGAGTAACAGGGTATTTTTTTCCCTTACTAGTAAATAAACTAACGTTTGAAGTACTGTCTATCGCGAGAGTGTCAACATTTTAATCGAGATTGTGCGAGATTACCCGTATGTACATAGCGCATGCGCAACTGTCTGCGCGTGCGGGTTTAAGCCTAACGTGTCAACTTTTCACAGCGTCAGTAGTTTCCGTGTAACGTTTCTGTATGCTGCCTGGAGGAATGGCCGTGTAAATGTTTTGAGCTTTAGCTAAAAACAGCAAACTCGAACCGAGGGCAACTACGGATCGTACTAGCGTACTATATATACACAGCAAGATGGTGTAAGTATACTTTAGTATTTAATTTATTATTTTGTGTTTTGAAAGTTTGAAAAGTAATTTAGGTTGTTAATGTTATGTTGCCGAGAAGCAGGCCCTGGTTATTTAGCAGTCTTGCTAGCTGTGTATATTTCCTCGGTTTGCTCCGGAATAATTCATACATTTCTTAATATTAAGTGTTTATATATTATAATTGTTTCAAATATTTATCGAGCAGCAGTACGTATGAATATTGTTATTACGAATTTCTTAAAGTGAAAGATTTGTAACGTCACTAGGTTAGCAAGCTAGCTCAGTTAGCCGGGTTTTAACCCGCGTTTCGATTCTGAATCAGTTCCTCTTCATGGGATATGGACACTTCTAACGCTTTCAGTAATGTTTCACATGACTCTTCGTGCACCATCTTGTAGCACTGACAGGCTTTATGACTTGGGGAGAGAGAAACTTCTGGATAAGTTTTCAGAAACAATATTATGGTGCTATAAACGACACAGTTTGTGTTGTAGCCTTCATGGCCGCCATTGACACCGCACCGAAAGTACACAAACCCGAGGACTGCGTTTCAATCAAAATAATCAGAGGACCACCATGAATCCGGCGGTCATTTATCTAGACATTTCATCATCGTAACGCCTTCGTTTACCTCTTATTTAGACCACACTGGAAGCAACAACCTGTATTTGGTTTGAAACAGAAGTTGGTGTGTTGGGTTGTGGTTTAAACGCTTTACTCAGTACACAACTCGTGCTGTGCAGTGTGTGTGTGAACGCCATACACTTACCACATATACCAAAGCTATGGCAAGATGACGTGTACTCTGGCACATTTTAAAAAATACAACCAGAGATGTCTTCACAGTATTGTGGGATAGAGTACACCATGAAGACATTGTGCAAGACTAAAAAGCTTTTCATTAGTGGCATGCAAACTGAAAAGCTTTCCCTTCATGGTTCTGTCCTTGGTTCACTCTTGGTTAAAAAATAATTATAATTAAATGCTGACTGCGTCAGAAGTGAACGTCATTCTGCGTTTCACTGCAACTCACTTTCATCACTGTGACACAGAAATGCAGTCCCTGTCCAATCACAGTTTCTTATCGAAAAGGAGGAAGTGACAGAAAGCATCAGTTTCCAGGATTTGTTGCTGTTCATATAAATTAACTTCCCTTTGTTTGTTTTTGATTTATTGTTCCTTCAGCTTACTGAATTGTTAGTTTGAACTGTTATCAAGCTTTTATGAATTGCATCTAAAATGAAAAGCAACATGAGAACAAGGCAGTGAAGGTTTTGCTTTCAGGCTGGCATGTTTCTCGTGTGTCACAAATGAAAAGCAACACAATTTACTTGCTGTTTTTCAGGTGTAATTGCTTTTTTGTGACAGTTATTGAAAACTGTAAATGTTTGACGGACAGGTTGTATACAGTGGTGTTTGTAATTGTGTATTTCAAACCATGTGTATATCTTTCACAGGCTGGACCGCCGAAACCCTGCCTCGGGCAAACTTAAACCTCGTATGTCAAATAAGGAACGTTTTCACTGCGTCAATCCAGAGATTAACCTCCCACTGTACCCAGCATTAAAAGTAAGTCCTACTATTAGAATGTAAGTTGTTGTTTTTGAGAAACCGTACACAAAGTTGTTCTGACCAAGAGATGGAATGTTGAATGTATGTAGCTAATGATGTTTGTCTTCATTTAGGACTGGCTTCCATGTAATCATGAATATCATGTCTGTGACTACAAGACCATACGGCAGACTCAGGACCATGTTGATTTTTCTGCCACGCTAAGAATGACTATATCTACTATTGAGGAAGTACAACAGTGGGTGAAAGACTCAACCATCACCTGGAGGATTGATCGAACCAGACCGCCTAAGGGACAAAGAGTTATTTTTAAGGTGTGTTTGCCTTATATTGTAATGCTAATAGTATTGCTGCTCCAGCCAAGAACCCATCTTGATTTATATTGCTATAAGGCTTTCATGATAATGGTAAGCTGAGGGTAGTTGGAACGGAGGCCTGAAAGCCATAGTGAAGTTGAAGGTGGGTCATCTGCACTTGACCACTTGTTCCAGAGAAAGGCCAGGTGAAGTACAGTCAAGCCCAAAATGCAAAATGTGCCACCATCCATTGCCAACAGAGTCTGTAAACATAACCAGTTTGTTCCACCTTTTAAAAAAAAAATACCACCCAGTTGAATATACACGGAGTATAAAAATGTGTTTGTTGTTAGCCAGCCACCAAGCATTGAAGTTTAGGAGAAACAGTTGAATGCGTTACCTTTTTCTGTCATTACCATGTGTAAAAATAAGGCCCCAGGAAAGAACACAAGCTGCATGTAGGGTTGTAACCCGTCCCTTATTATGTGGGTTCATCTCCTGTTAAAAGTAGAATTAAGTTCATCCTTTTTTCATAAACATCATTTCAAACATGCACTGAGTATTCACAGTAGCAAGAATAACATGATAGTGAATAAACACAAAGCAGTTGCACAAGATGGAGCGGAGAACCTCAGAATCAGTGTTTTGGGGCAGAGAATAACGGGCCTGCTGTGTTTGATTTTACAAATCAGCATCATTCTCCTGCTTACAGAAGCCCAGATGCATGGTTCTTCCTACACAAGTTTGCCCAAGAAACACGAGTGTTAAAGTAGGTCTAAATGTAATCAGAGTTACAGTCCTGAATGTGAATATGATGGGCTGGCAGGGGTGCTATTAAGCTAGCTAGCATTAGGCTTAATATTATATTGTGTAAATTAGTAGCTAGGTTTGCTAAAAAGTTAGTTAATATCAAGGTAACTCTTAAAATAACTTTTATATTAGGCTATATAACTGGGCTTGATCAGTTGAGTGTAAATGAGCGTAATTGTATTCCATCTATTCACGGACGTTGGTTAAAGGCTAAAGTTTAAGATTACTAATTTTTTTTTTTTTTTATCATTTTAAAAAGTCTAAATCAATGACCCTACCAGTCTGCCTGTATATTGTAATTTTTTTTACTTGAAACAAAACAGGGTCAACCTGTCCTTTTCTATTTAATAATCCATATTGTGTCAAATCATTGTTCTTCTTTGATGCTAGATGTTGTTGAAATAATACCATGATAAATCAATAGAAGCAGGAAAATAGGTTAAAGCGGCAGTATTTTGGGGTTGTCCCTTCAAAGGTAATATGTGCCTGTAATTGATTTGATTTCATGACTAAAGACATTTTACCACTAAGTACAATGGACAAAGAAGCGTTATTCCATGTAGAGTTGAAGGTTTTCTATGCAGTGTGGATGCATGTTATGTTCTGATCCAAAAATATTTTAAACAGTAATAAACCTTTGCTTTATTCATTTTGTATTATTTAGAGACATGTTTTTTAAAAGCTGTGACAATATTATGAAATGCTGTTTTGTGGTAGATCTAGATATGTTTATCATGGTAACATTTTTGGCCACATCACCCAGCTTGGGATAGGAGTGTATGTGGTATGTGTTGTATCTGATGTATCTATTTAGAGTAGATAATATAATGTATCTGCAGACTATTATGAATAATGTGAAATTTCCACAGTAGGTAATATAATGTGTTCTGATTATTAAAAGATGATTAGGACAGCCCTTTTGTTAAAGGGGATCTTGTAGTAGTCACAGGGATTAAATTTTTTTTTATGCCTCCTAGATGTAACAATTTCATATTATAAATGTTACCCAGGTGGACTACAGATGCCACCACAACACAAAACCAAGGAACACCATGGAACCATCTGGGAGACGGACCAAAAACACAAACTGCCCTGCGAAGATGAGCATAACCCTCCATCGTCCACAGGGAAGCAACGGAAGGCAGTGTCGGTATGTATTCCAGTGTTAAACCCCATAAATCACACTGTTGTCACTGTACGCTATGAAGAAATTTTTTTTGTTACTTCTGTTCAGGAGCACGGATCCTCACATGCCAACTTTCCCGACACTTGTACACATCACCAATGAGCACAACCACAACTTGCACGTACCAGATGCATTGAGGTACAAGGACGTCGGACCAGAAGCCATTCAGAAGTTAAAGAAGCTTTTTGAAGCCGGCCATTCACCATCTACAGCCCTGGACGTTTTAAAGTACGACCTCCAGCTCGAACTCGGAGAGGATTATGCGTATGCGTCAGCAGACCGATCCATCTGCCCCGACATTCAGTTCTGCTACAGGTAAAAAAAAACTGACCTTGTGCAAATCCACAAGAGCTAATTATAGAACCTTTTTATTTAGAGATTACGTTTAAGAATGTTGGCTTATTTATGACTATAGACATTAACTAGTATACTCATCAGTGCATTACTTGTATGAAACTAATTGATCACTTTAATGGTCTATTTACCAAACATGCAATATTTTAGCCAGACTATAAAGTGTTTGTTACCCTTTTACAGACTGTACCACCAAGTTTCTAAGTCTCTCAGAGAAGCTAGTCCATCCTCCTCCATTCTTCCAAGCCAAGACACAACAACCACCTGGGTAGCAGCTGATCCGACTGGACAGACGTGCATCATGGAGCATGAGATTGTCACCACGGAAGGTGAGGTACTTAAGCGAGTATAAAAATGCAGTTATGGGTTAAATTTTTGAGTCTGTTTATCAAGGTGTTTATTATTTTCAGTTTCAGAGGAGGACAATCCCACAGACAAGCTGAAGTCGTGCTTATCTGAACTGTGTGACATCATTGAGAAACAGCCAAGTGTTTGGTCTGCAACACAGGACTTTATCAAGGGAATTGAACGGGTACAGCACAACCCTGTCAAGCTAGCGTCAGCCATGCATGCCTTTGGTCGCTACAGCTGTCTCTTAATGAAGAAAAGGGCTAAAACTATGCGAAGGGGTTCTCAGTGTGCTGGACTTGCCATTACTGCTCAGTCCACAGCAGTGACCGGGAGGAAGTCCAAGCTTGGCGGGAGACGACGGCTGACGGTGGGCAGACCGAGCAAGACGACTTCAGGGCCAGACCACGAGTACAGTCAGCCAGAAAAAAGACAGAGATGCTCAGGGCCTCATGGCTTTTCACATGGCATGGCAAAAAACAAATAACCAAATAGCTTTAATAAATTAGTTTTAGTATAGCAGTTGTGACCCATCACCCCTTTGCCTGAGAGGAGAGAGACTTGAGTGCTGTTTGGTATGGGTGGTTTAATTTTTTTTTCTTTCTTTTTTTTTCTTTTTTTTTCTTTTTTTTTTGTTCAATGTATACCTTTTTACAGACACACAAAATGGGCTTGCTGTCTGATTTGTTTTACAAACTTATATTTTTGTATATCTTGATTTTTTGAGACCTAACAGAATTGCACAACTCGCTGTCTAACAGCTAACTTCACATTTGAGTGACACTATAGCTCACATGATGACACCTGCATATACATACAGAACATTGACATTTTGCTCTGTAAAAAAAATATTCATTCCTACATGCAGGCTGCTGCTGTTTGAACAAAGTACATGCTTTCTTCGTTCATTCTACAATGACAATATTCCACAAGCTTCATCTTTTCTCATGGTGTGACGTATTGACACTTGCACCGAAGTTGACTTGTGTAGAGAAACGAATGAAATGTAGCCTGAATTGTTGCCAACAGCTTTGAGTAATGATGCAAGTATGTGCACATGTATGCTGTAAATGAAATCTACAAGAGAGGAATTTAAGAGGAACGAATCTTTTGTTAAATACATCAGTGCTCTTCAAACTGAGTTAGTAAGAACAAATGTGTCTGTGTTTTGAAATGTGTATCCTGCAGTGCCCTTAAGTGCATTATGAAAATGCTGTTGTGAAAAAGAACCAACAGGTTTTGTTAAATGAGGAGTTGAAAAAGTCATTTTCTTTGTTTCTTGCTCATTTTTTAAAATTTAGTTGTTACTTTTCTGAAAAAGCTTGAATTGAATTCTCCATCCTCAGGCCCATGAGTGGTGATGTTCTTCATTTGCTGCTAAACATGTTTGATATCTTCAAAATGTCACCCTTGCTTGAACCCACGGTTATCTATGCTAAATTATACAAGCTTGTGTATAATGAATTTTGTTTGTTTACCCGAGTGACTGAGTGAGTTATCGGAATTTAAATTTTGTGTAAACATGTTAATAATATGCGATTGCCCGCTCATGATGGATATCAAGCTTAACCAAGCACGATCTGTTTGGTGGAATCTGATTCTGTAAAGATGTTATGCTTACTTTGTAGTTTACTTGGTAACCCCAACAAACACTAAACTAGAAGGAGCCAACATAGTGGAAACTTTTTTATTTTTTCTTTGCAGGGTTTAAATGTATCCATTCCCACCCACCACATATCCTACTGCCTATCTGCAAGGACACCTCATTTTGAATTCATGACCTGCCTTTGAAATGAGTTTTCAAGCTCGTCCCAAATTTTCAACTCCAACAGCTGTGTCTTTTCAGCATAGCTGAAACTGTGCACAACTCCAGGTCTCCAGTTCTGTCTGTTCTGTCCAATTCTAGTCACACTCCATATCCATCCTCTATTCAAAAATTCAGATTAAATACTGATTGATGAGTGAAGAATAAACACAACTAGGCATACTGTTGCTATAGAGAAATAAACAAGGCTGATGTAGTGTGATGACCCAAAGTTGATTATTTCACAAAAACAGTAAAACCCTGAAGGGTTTTATTCCTTTTTAGTTATTTCCACAATGGCTCTGATTGATTTTCCCCCTGTCCCCAGCTTGGTTTTCCTCTTATAGACAGCCAACTGTTCTTTATGTTGGTTTATGTTTTTTTTTTTAACAACAAATGCCATATTCACAGGCAAACTCCAGGGCTCAAAGCAAGAGTAGACATTCATAGCTATTAAACATTTAGACATTTAATTTTAGTGAGCACACCTGGGCAACAAGAAAGACCAGCCGGCTGTGTTCCAATATTTTTGATCACTTGGAAAAATGGGCAGTTTCAAACAAAATCTACAAAATATTCTAGTTTGCTTAACACATTTAGATGTAAATATCAGGAAATGAAAGCTGAAGTGCCAGTCTGTCTATACATTTTTTTTTTCAGCAAAACAAAATTAGCTTGCCATTCCAATACTTTTGATGTCAGCAATTTCTCATGATTACAATTTATTATTAATTAAAGAGTGATGTCAAACTTTTTTATTCATTTACATGTGACGTTTAATATTAATGTCTGTGAAACAACTTCCTGTTATCACTTGCAGCTGTAAACAGTCTTTCCTTCAGCAGCACCTTTTTTCCCCATTACTCTTTAAGTTGATAAGATAAAAACAAATGCAGCTTGTCACAAATACGTTTCCCTAAAGTTACAGCTTTACAGCTGTCGTAAAGCACAGACACTGGAGAGTAATGTATTAAAATGATTAATATAAACTGCTGGAGCTACGATCAGAGCTGCTGTAATGGTAAATTAATACATCTTCTGATCGAAGTATCAAGGTAACAGATTTCAGGATAAAAAATTGGGACACATCACTTGAGCCCTTTTATAACTGGAACTTTATTTCTTTCAAAATAGTACGTGCAAAAAATGCAGTAGCATTGGTAATGATGAAGTACGTTGTCAGTAAACTGCCAAAACATGCATCTTGTTTCATGATTATATACACTTACGATACAGAAAAATAAAGCATTTTAGATAAGTAATAATGAAAGTGTATTATAAAAAAGTGAGTGTACCTCATCCATCCTAATTCAAGTATCTTCATAAACCCTTATGACCATTTTATTGACCCTGTCTTTAAATTCACATTTTTGTACTTTTCCGAGTAATTGCAAGTTATTATGCAAATGTTATGCTATGTTCTTAATGCAAAATAGCTCCAGCCTGAATATGAAAGTAAATTCTTTAGCAGGTAAATCACTGAATAGTGTGTGTATTTGTGTTTCAACAGGGCTGTTCATTTGGTATCTCACTGCAGAGTGCATTTCTCACATGACGCTTCATCGTCCTGTTCTTCACACACTGCGAAATAGAAACAAATTGTGAAATCAAACAAAGGTGAAATACTGGCTGAGTTGCTTCTATTCTCTCTATTCTATTCTAATTGCCAGATTAGACAAGATTCCCCACAATTGGACAATTGTGTCTTTTAGGTCAATAATGTCCTTGGGTCAATAACTTTTAATGAGCTGATAGTTTTGAGTTGTCAAAGGCTGTTTCTCAATAACAAGAATGTTCATGTTAGGTTATTTTTGCACAAAATAAACACATGAGAACCAAGCTAAAATTGCTAGCAAACCATGACACAGGCTGTAAAGTTTTAAGAATAAGTAGAGCCAGTGCTACAAAGCACTGAAACTGGAGACTCCTTCCATAAATGTTACAAAAAATGTATCTTCACATAAAGTCTCACCATATAAATTGATTGTATTATTTCTGTTGTTAAATAACAACAGTTTCAAACCTGTTTATTAACATTTTTTAAGTTAATGTAGAGCAACTGCCATACAAATCCTGGTGCTAGATATAAAAATCTATGAGCACATTAATATATTCCTATATATATATATTCGGATCAGTACCTCTTCAAATAATCAAATCATCTTTGCTATTATTGGCACATTTTATTCCCTTTTTCTTGTTTTTTTTCCTATTTCTTTCTCTTTTCCTACTTTTGATTGGTTTGTTTTTTCCCTGATCACTAGAGTTTGATGGGGGATGTGTATAAATGAGGGGGTGGAGGATACACATACACAATTCACAAATGTCTAGAATGTAACACACATTATTTGTAATATATCACAGGTTATACTAAAGATAACGTGTTACATAAAACTGTAACTAATTCAAATATGGTGCTTCCCCCAAAATTGTAGGGTGGTGGTGAGGCCAAAAGAAATATGGCTCAGGATTCCATCCATCCATTATCTATACCGCTTTTTATCCGTCTGGGTCGCGGGGAAGCTGGAGCCAATCCCAGCATCTTCGGGCGAGAGGCGGGGTACACCCTGGGCAA
>JAQQZR010000008.1:7107391-7123306 GCA_030068235.1 Notoglanidium macrostoma | reverse complement strand
GAGTAAGACAACATGCATGAAGAGGATGATGTGGCCAAAATACTCATTTGCCTAATAATTCTGCACTCCCTGTATTCAGGGATTAAATGGAAAGACAAATCTGATTCTATACTGCAGGATTTTGAAGAACAAGCAGATCCAGGGGATTTGTGAAGGCAGGGATGGGTTTCAAGGTTCCATAATAACACAGCGGACCCAAGGGACCCCTGCATGAAGGTGTTACAGCCAGATATTAAGCTAAAATTCCTTCAGATGCTCTGGAAGAGAAGAAAAACTGCCAAGTAAATCCAACTTCTTTCACATTCAGAATCTTTTCTTCTCATGTGGGTTTCCTCTTGGTTTTCTGGGTTTCCTCCCACCTTCTAAAAACATGCCACTCTCAAATGTTCCTAGTCTGTGAATGTGTATGTGCGTTGTGTCCTGCAATGGACTGGTGTCCCATACAGGGTGTATTCCTTCATGCCTAATGTTCCTGGGATCCGGAGCAACCAAGAGCCGAATAATGCGGTTATTGAAGATGAAGGAAGGAATGGATGATGCAGAAAACTGAATGCTTTTTTTTTGTAATGAAATTTTTCCCGAGATTGATGATTAATGATTTGTGAGTATGGGCATGACCAAAAAGGCTGTGTTACATTCTGTGCAGCTACTAAATGCTATGCTTGGCAAGCAAACAGAGATGTCAAGCATGCCTTATGTAAGGCCCATGGCTTCTTATATTTGCCTTCCCTTTGTTTTAAAAGGACAACAGTTCTTGCACTCGTTGTAGCTTTAACCCAAACTTTAATCTCAGCTCTGTGTCCTGCTCTAATTCAGATTATTCTTATCCACTGGGTGGCTCCTGCAGGTTAACAATAAATTGGCTGGGCTATCTGCAAAGCAAACTGGCTCGCTTTCTTATCTTCACCCTGCCAAAATCCTGAAAACTGGCCAGAAGCTAGAATGATCTTTAGGCATGTATAGTCCATCTGGTGGAAAAACATACAGACAACAGTGAAACTGAGAGATTCGCAGTTTATAAACTGACAACAGTAAGCGAGAGATAGGAGCAAAGGGAGACAGAGCGAGGATGTGAAAGTCGTGTTGCTGGGTGCAGTGAGTAGGCATCACCAGTAATGATCTCATCCTCCAGTGCTGGCACATCTGTGGAAAGTTGCCCTTTAGCTGCAAAATGCCAAGTTCGCCACATTCCTAAGCACACACACACCCACACGCACAAATGCACATGCAAGCACACACATACATAAATGTGCTGCCGTATGACACAAGGCCTAATGAAATAATTGTAGCGGCCACACAGACATACTGTCGGATACATTAGTGCCAGCAGGGATAGTCTGGCTCAGAACACACACACACACACACACACACACACACACACACACAGAGAGAACGCAGACAGAGAGGGAGGATGGGGACACTGTGGTATTCTTCGAGATGGACACAAAGGAGGTGGGGACTTTTTTTGGGTCAAATGCCTAGACTGCAGGAGCATGCTGGGCACAGAGGGCATCCAAAGAATGAAAGACAGTGTAGGTAGGAGAGACAGAAGAAGAGGATAGAGACAGAGAATAGGACCAAGGAAAAATGGGCACGGACAGAGCAACCATTGATATACCCGGATTCAGATTCTTACAGTAGAGATGCTTATCAACATTTAAAATTAGATGCAGATAGTTGTACTTTCAAACACCCATCACATGCCCATGTACTTACAAAGATCCACTCTTACACTCACACACACACACACACTTGCACAGGGTTAGGCAAATCACTAGCAAGCACAAGCGACTATCAGGTCCTGGGCTATTAGTTTTTTATTTGCACTTCCCAGGTGGGCTGTTCCGTTTAACACCCAGAAAAGAAGATAAAAAAAAACAACTTACTACCGTTTGCAAAACAAAATTTTCATTTGGGATGTATTTTTATAAATGTATTTTTTGTGTTGAGGAATAATCTGTCTGAAGATAGAAGATGTTTTTCCTAGGTATATTAGCATGCAACCAACCTTTTAGAATATGCTAGCACAACAGTCACCTCATTGATAAACATACTGAGAGAAAATTAAGATGCTAGCCAGACTTGAAAAATATCTGTGATGAGACGCCTAAAGACAAGAGCTTGTAGCCGAAATCTCGCCAACAACTTGCTAACTTTTTTTGTAGTGGGCATAAGCATGGAAAGACTTTGTTAGAAGAGGAGTATGATCATAAACTTAGTTGTTAATTTTAGCCTGTATTAAGGCATTTATCAAATGTTCACAGCTGAATATATAAATTGCCTCTAGTATTTCTGGCTGTGGCCCACTTTTGTATCCAATTTGGGACAGAGTAAAATAGACTATTGTTAAAGACTGATAACTGTAGAGAGACGGGAAGGGCATTATGCCATATTCTTCTAAAAACTGTAACTCGTAATTCCTGACCTCCGACTAGGAAAATCTATAGAAAATGCTCCATTAAGTAGGAATCCTGACTCAGGAACTCAGGATAGTCTTTTCAACTCTGATTTCCTCCAAATTCAGAAAACTGCAACAAATCAACATGGCTGCACAGAGCATCAGCAACAAACAAAGTCCTTCTTACCTTTAAATGAGTTATGTTGTATATATGGCCAAAAAGTGTGTGAATACCTGACCATTACACCCATACGTTCTTTCCCAAACTCTTGCCAGAAAGTTGGAAGCACACATTTGTACAGAATGTCTTTGTATGGTGCAGAATTACAATTACTGGAATAAGGGCCCCGAACCTACTCCAGCATGACAATCATCTATACCTCCAGAAAAAAATCGTGCAACCTACTGGTCTTCTTCCTAATCCACAACCGGTTCTTTCATACTTGAGGACGCCGTCCAGCACCGCATCAACTCGTTGCTTAAATTTCCCTTCTACTTTAGTCGGGACAGGTTCTTTTGATCCGAACTGACAGATATTTAGCAAGAACACTAGCGATTTTCCATATTTTCTGTTTTCCATGTCTCGCTTCTGCTGCTGTTGTGTGCAAACAGGATAAACTGTAATTACCCACTATAGACATCTGCGTATACCGTAGAGCATTTTCCTCCTTTTGAACATCTAAAGTTAAAAGTTTTCTCACACTCAGGCTGGAGGAATTATGCAGGTGATCAAAACCTTCCTGGATTAAACATAATCTTGCTTAGTGGTAAACACAGGGTGTTTTATATTTGCACTTTATTAAGTCTGTAGGCATTTATGCACATAACGCATTTTCAATATGCACTATATAGTACATGAATTAATGAAGGAAAATCTGTGAAAGCCAACAAATATGTCATTTTGTGCTTAGGGTATGCACAGCTGTAATGGTTCAGAAGTTTACATTCAAAATTCAACTCTTCTGACTGTAATATAAAGCAATAAAATATGACAGGGGATACTATTATAGGAAAATAATCAAAGACAGGGTGGTGTGATGCCACTAAAACCACAAAGTTGAATATTTTATAATAACAGCACAGCATAAAGTGTTTCATTCGTATAGCAGCAATATAAAAAAAATCATTCGTTCATTCGTATAGCAGCAATATACGTTGTTAGTTACAACACTAACAATTTTTTTAATTATAGAATGACAAATCATACTTTATATACATTTATATTCATATTCACTGTTGTGGAATGTCGACAAAACAAGTCCACATTAGCTTTTTCTTAATGAAATAACATGTTCATGTTACCGAGAAATCCTCCATCCTGAAGATCCTCTGGTGATGGAAAACTTAAAGCTACTGCTTTACCTCTGACTGGTACAAGGCGCTGAAACTGTGCACTCCTTCCAGAAATGGTAAATAAACATCCCCTCAAAGAAAGCTCCATAATATCAGTGATTGCACACATTTTAATATGTTCATGTGGCATGTCTCTGCCAAATGAAATGATAATGTAGAAATTCAGAAGAGTGTTTTTTATAATTCTGTGATTTGCCATGCAGTCATCCCTATTGTCAGAGCTGCACTTATAGAAAATTAATCACCATCTTCTGACCAATCAGGTTCTCTATGGTATAAATACATTATATCAACTTGCATGTCTATTTGCCATAAATGCAAACAACTTCTTCCATATCCTAAAGTTTTATTAATAATATTTTTGTTATAGTGATAATATTATAATTGTGACAGATCTGGTCCAGTATAAACGGACAATAGCATTTGGAGATAATGTGTGTAGAAATGTTTTGTTATTTTACTTGCTAACCTTTGCATGACGCCAGCATCAGTGGCGAGACCTTTTTCTTTGAATGCTCTGACCTTTCTTCTGTCCAGAGGCCTTTAGGAACCCTGGTGGAGGACATTCTTGGGGCAAAATGCACAACATTTCTATTATATAACCATGCTGACATTTTAGATGTGCGCTCACTTTTAGAAGCCAGACGTTCAGACGTTGAAGGTCTGTGCCAGATCACTGCACTTTTCTAAAAGACTCTATATGGCGGTTTCACACTCCACTTCATACATGTTACATTTAACCCTCTTGTTCTCTCTACTGTTTCAAAAAGGACAGTGAGTTTGTACAAAAGTGAAATGTATTTCAAAGTCCTGTACATAAATCTTTATCTCAGTTAAGTAAGGAACAAAACCCATCATGGTGTTCTTTGTCCTTGAAGACTTTATGAAGAGCCTTGATACCCGTGTATACATTATTTTTTTTTTTTTTTCTGTCAATAGATTTGTAGCCCATGTATTTTCTGTCAGTACATTTGTAACCCACTTTCTCAAAACTATGTTAGCAATGCGGACAAGCTAGCTGCAAGAGATATAGCGATAGCGACACAGCGACTTGGCAACATACAGTGACAAAGTCACTGCCGGTGTGAACGCAGGGTAATGCAGCTGGAGCATCATCAGTTGCCTTTGTTGCATCTCCAAATGATGTGTCTATGATATACAATTTAATAGTTGTTAGGGTTACGGTTAGAGTTTTCTCTGGCCTGGTTTGTAGCATTAATAGATGGATTAGGCTATAGTGTTTTAAATATCACAGCTAAGTACAATATTATTTCAATGATGTGGATAACTGTATTTGAGACAGAACTCTAGTAGTTTGTTATACTCATACAAATACTAATTCTAATTCCTTGCTGCTGAAATGACTTGATATTGAAATTAATCATTAATAATGCTGCAGAAATACAATCAATTACTATGATATGACAAATTAACTCCCATGAAGATCTGGTTTCTACCAGCAGTCTCTGTCTCATATGCCCAGACCTGACAGCTCCTGGACCAAGACAGAACTGATGTCAGCCATCCTCCGCTCCACTCTTCTCCATCTAAAGAAAACAGAGAGAAACTTTTCTTCTCCTCTCATGATTTATTGGTATTTCCGGTGGGTTGTGTGTTAGAAGTGTGTGTATGTGAGTATAACCTCTCAGAGCTAAACTGGGCTTGTCGGTATGAGTGTGTTGCTGGGTACTATTGTATTCAGAGCTGTTATCATTGTATTGCAGTTTCCTCTGTTAGTGTGTGTGTGTGTGTGTGCTGCAAACACAACATTTACAGTACATGTGACTGAATGAAGATGTTAGTTTTCTGGTTTATAATGTGCTTCTTTTAAAATTGTGTCCATTATAATCTAATAAAATGAAATCACTACTGCCTCCCAGGGCACATGCTACAACACACATGACATTATACAAGACACACTGGATATCAGGTAGCAACATCAACAACCAGAGCATTAAATGTGCTTTATATGCTGCATCTGGAATGAAGATGCTAACTAACTAACTAACTAACTAACTAACTAACTAACTAACTAACAAACTATATATATATATATATATATTAAAATGTGAATATGAATATATATTAGAATCCTGTTAACTTCTTTGTCTAGCATATATAATGCTGCAATTCATTGTAATCAGAACTCTGACATGGAAAAGTACAACACAATGTCATTCAACTCAGACAATGTTCACCTTTAAATTAATAGTGCCCTTTATACTGTCCAAATTTACTAACGTGATTCAGCTATTTGGACAAATATACATGCTATTTATCTGCTATATTTATAAGCAGAGTTTTTGTAAGCAATGATGAACAAAACAGTTGACCAATCTCATTGTTTCTCCTCACAAATCATGCAGAAATATACGGAGCCCCCCTGCAGACTATGGTAGGAAAAATATTATTGCGTGCCCACAACTTGTGACCACGAGATAGTAAGCCATGGGAATGAGATAATTAAGTTGTGGCCACTAGTTAATAAGGCATGGGAATGTGCTATCTAAATTGTGGTCATGTCTTAATAATGCATGGCCAAAGGTTAGTAATGCATTGCCACAAGATCAGTCACACATGAAACATGGATAAATTAGATTTACTTTCATTTTATTTTAACCTTGGCATGAATTATAATATCTTGCAATCTCTTGTGGTTAAGCATAGGGTCATCATTAGTAAAAGATACTTAATTTGGCTACATGAAATGCACGGGTTGAAATGCAAACAATATTTGGCAGCAATATTACAACTTCATCAAGCAGGAGCTGGAAGGACCTGGGAGACTACATGGTGGATGCATAATAAATACCTGAAGAACTGTATCTGTGCAAAAAAGAAAGATGTTCGTTTAATCCTTGCATGTCTCCACATTGTTTGCCCTTCAACCCGTGCATTTTAAGCAGCCGAATTAAGTGTCTTTTTCTAGTGATGACACTGTGCTTAACTGCAAGAGATTACAGAATATCATTATAATTCATCCCAAGATTCAAATAAAATGAAATTAAATCAAATTTATACATGCTTTCATGCATGATAATAGCCCTATGGTGCTCCCCAGTGTTGTCACTAAACAACATATTCTGTATCTTGTGGATACACATTATTATTATTATTATTTAGTTATCATGTTCCCAAGCCTTATTAACTCATGGCTATGACGTAATTATCTCATTCCCAAGCCTTACTAACTCATGGCCATGACTTAATTATCTCATTCCCAAGCCTTACTAACTCATGGCTATGAGTAATTGATCTTGTGGCCATGCATTATTAACACATGGCCACACAATAATAATAATAATAATAATAATAATAATAATAATAATAATAATAATAATAATAATAATAATAATAATAATAATAATACTTTTCCCACTCATATCACCAGGGGCCTCTGTAGAAATAATCCATGTGGATGTTCTTCAAATTTTTATCAAATTTAGAGACAAGCCATACAATATGATCTTGCTCTGGGCTTCCATGTTTTTTTTTTTTAGCTTAAGCTCTTGCAATTAGGTTCTGTCAATAAACCTCAAGCACATGGATGCTTAACAATCGTACACTATGTTAAACTTTGAAATACCTTATTTCATGTTCATCTTCATTTATCGCCATCTAGACAATATTGATGGAAAAGACATATACCAAACTGTTTCTCATGCTTGTTCTCTTGATAGATCAAGATGGTTCATGCTTCCTGAGACTTACTAAGGAAGAAACGTTTAGTAGAACCAGACTCAAAAGGGAAGCCATCCCCCTCCAGGTGACACTGGATAGTGGGATTTTGATAATTACAATATACAGTCATACAGGAAATAAGGCAAACAGTAGGCCTATAAAATGCATTAAAGAGAAAAAGGAATGGATATATTGTGAATACAAGTCTTGAGAAAATGACAGCAGTTTTAGGAAGTGTAAGTCTCTAGGATATCCAGATGAGATTATCCACTGCAGAAAAAAGTGATTCATAGGTGAAAATAACTCACAGACAAAGAAGCAGGAAGAGCTAAAGCGCGGATGCTTGTTGTCTTGGGTAGGTCCGGAGGGAGAGAGTAACCACAGGAGAGGTGTTTTAGGCTCTAAGACTGGCAATATATTGGGCAGTAGGAGTGCACATCCAGCTCAACAGGCAGACAGGACAGATTGTTACAGTAGGTATGATGAAAGCGTATGATGATACACTTTTCTAAAGAGCAATTAGCGACTCCAGTAGGCCTACACTATAACAGAAAGGGCAGCCCAAGGATAAGGTCTTCATGCTATATCAGCACTTCTGCTGCTGATTTAACCTCTGAATCCCATCCATCATATTGCAGCGCAAAAGATTTTAAAAGGAGGAAATGCTAATTTTTACAGTGTGTGGACATTAGATTTAATATAATATTTCTCTAAATAGAGGCGGCATGGTGTCAGTCAAGAGGATGAATTTGATGCTATAAATATATATTCATGGTATTTTTGCTGTGTATAGTTTGTGAGCTTGCTAGCTCTTTGGAACTGGCTTGGACAGATCAGCAGCAAAGTACAGGCTTAGAAACTAAGGTTCCATCACCCGAAAAGCTTTTTCTACCTTTGCGGGACTCTAGAAGGTTTTAAGTACAACACATTAGGAAGCAAAGTAATTTTAACTATTAAAAAAATCCCTGAAGACCCATTTTGCTAAGAGTACAGACAAAACCTTGGCATAGAACACTCATGGGACCTGAATTAATACCTCTAACTAGCATTTTGGAAAAGTTCAATTGCATTTAGAAACCTGGCAAAATCAAAATTAACCAGAATTTCTGAAATGAAATAGAAAATCTAAAATGATAGTTTAATAGCTTAGTTTTTCATCTGTAATATTCCAGTCCTTCTGTGGTCATTACTGGTCATTACTTGGACATCTGACATGGCAAGTTGTATATTTTTAGGAATATATTGACTTTCCAACCCCCTCTTTTTCATACCTATGACATACTTTGATAACTATGCACAAATATATTTAATCTATCTGGAAATCCTTTATAATTGGTTTTTGCTTTTCTTATTACTGAAAGTTTCATGCAAAAGCCAATTTAACAAATGTATCTGCAAAGACAATCTGTCTGTTTAAAATTTTCTTTCCTCGTTCAGTGAACATTACACTTTGATCAAACAAACATAAGTCTATTACAGTAGATTCAATTTGCCAACAACATACTATAAATACCAGTTGTCGAATTATCCTTGATGCAAACATGCTTTAGTTGACACTGTAGAGATAAAAGTGGACAAATTTGTAATGTTTGACTGCTAATCAGAAACATGGGGAAATCTATCCAACAGACTCAGTGATAATTTCAGAACTCATGTAATACCATGTGACCATGAGGCTCTGTTTCATCAAATGCTATGACTGACATTTTACTCAGGAAATGAGACTACAGGAACTGATGTGGGTGATGCTTATGAGCTGTAAAAAGTGGTAACTTGTTTTTTTTTAATCATACATTTATAATCTTTGATAAAGTGAGTGGGTTATATTTATTATTTGTTTGTATTTTATATAGAACTTCATGCTAAATGAAAGGCATCAAATCAATATATAGAAATTGCTTTTAGACAAGTGTTTTGATGCCTATCAGTGAAATGGGAATGAAATCCTTTTTCACTTCTGGCGGTAACCAGATTTTAAAGTGCTAGAATGTTACTTGTGCTTGAGAAAAACTTTTCTGCATGTGAAGGCTTTTTCCAGGCCACAATGCAGCTGTCATGTTGTAAGCCCAGAGAGGACCTTTTTTTCCAATATGTATTGGCAGTATTTCTGATGGGTGCTTCTTATCCCTTAACATGCTAAAACCACACATTTTCCCCCAGGGTTCTTTGGTTGTCTTCCTCTTATTTATCTCTTATTTGTCTCCCAGGTGTTTGAATCTTTTTAAGATCTGCAGTTTCAAGTCTTGTGTTTAGTTTTGCCTTTTCATCTGTGGTTATGTCTTGTTGTATTCATTTTCATTCATTGCCACTTGAAACTGCTTGATGTTATTGTACAGCACTTTAGATAACAATTGTCTTTAAATGTGCTTGACGTAACATTATTCTTTGGGACTTTGGGAGTCGATAGATGGGAGTAGAGCAAGTCATTTCAATAAAATGTAACAGAGAAGTGTACAGATTATGTAAAAGAACAGTTTGCTCCTGTTTCACAAATTGATAGATGTTTGTGTAGAAAAATATGCTGAGAGAAACAGAATAACAGAAAGTCTGACAGTAGACCAGAGGAATGAAGGGGACACAGAGGGAGTCTGTCGCCACCTGAGAATTCCCCTGCAGTGGGAGCTTGTCTGAGCTCACATCTATGTCTGGGACACAATACACCTACTGGCTCCACTTTCCACCCCACCAATAGGGGGTGCACATGCGCTCACTGGCATTTGCGTGACTAATCTTTCCCTTTCTCTCCCCTGCCTACACACTCTACCGCTCTTCATCACTTGACTATTTCTCTATCTGTCTCTTTCTTTTCTTCTTCTCTCTCTCTCCCAGTTGGATGTATGGACAAAAGAAAGTGTGGGGTGGGGTGGGGGGTAGTGGGGCTGTTGCCATTGGCAACCTGGATACCAACACAGTGATGACCTGGAGAGAGCTTTCTGTCTACTGGAATAAATGGAGGCATTGAGAGCTTGTGAATGAAGGAGAGAAAAAAAGTGTTGTGCTTATGACTAACACATCAGAAGAACTTCAGCCCCATGCTTTAGCCCTCTTCAAGGAAAATTACACTGCATTGCTCTTTGGTTCATGTTTACAGCTTTTTCTAAAATCCACAATAAATGTAAAGCAAAAAAAAAAAAAAAAAAAAGCCATAACATGTAGACCCAGTACATCTGCACATCTGGATTCATAAACCTGTATAAACATTTTTGAATTATATAGCTGCCAATACCAATACCTTGAAAAAATAAACAGTGCTCACAATAGACTTTGTCTCATTATTTCCTAATGTGGCATGACTCACAGCTTCAGGATCTCCTGTTTGATCATGAGCTCAGTTTATTGTCTGTGTGTAGCTGTGGATGTTCTCCTCTTTTGGTCCATGTGAGTTTACTCCCCAAAACATGCCAGTATGTGAAATGGCTACTGTAAATTGCTCCTAGGTGAGAAGAAATGTGTGAATGTGTGTGTATGTTGTCTTGTGATGGACTGGCAATCTATATAAGATGTATCCTCACCTCATGCACATTTGCTGCTGATCCACTATGACCCTGACCAATGTTAATGAATAAACTAATGTGATAAACAATACATAAACAAATATTCAACATATTGAAAATGCTTTGTAAATGGTCACTTTTCGTACATGAGTGAATATATGGATAAACAAATTGGTAATTTAAAGTACAGTATATAGGTAGCAGCCATACTGGTTTTAGGAAGTGAGAACTTGACTATGAATTACCCAGCCAATCACAAACATGATCACATGACCATTTGGATATCACTTTTATGGCTTAATAAACTGTAATGCTAAGCCTAAAATGTTGATTTGCACAACAGTTAGCTAAACTTATCTTAGCAAAGCTGGCTAGCAAACCTGCAACCAATTTTAATTCTATTGTTGAACTGTTGGCCACATGTTGGTTAGCTTGCAAATGAAGGTAAAAAAAAAATGTTTCTTTGTATATGGTTAACTAGTTTAATAGTGATGTAAAATTTAGGTACTCCTTGAGACCTAATGTAAACATTAATTAAGTTAAATTGCTAGCTGGCCAATGCAGCTAATGCACTTTGTTTAGTTAGTTGGCTAGCTTGGGTAATGTTGATCATTTTGCTGCTATAGTGTATAATTAAAGTCATTTTGGGGTAAGAGTTTGTGTTCAAGAAAAAAACAAAAAAAAAGAAAAGAAAAAAGAAAACTAAGCCACAATGTCACATAATCGGTTGTTATTTGCTGATCAAATATTGTCATAAAATACGTGCATTAGTGGATACAAATCCTTTAATTTGTCGCCTGTATGTATATTACAATGTGTTTAAAGGTCCACTATGTAGGATTTAGGGGGATCTATTAGCAGAAATGGAATATAGTGTAACTACAAATCATTGTGTTTTCCTAAGCTGAAAAGGAGCCCTTTATATCTACGTACGGAGCGAGTCCTCTTCCAAAATCCCTTATGGAAAACACCTACTGATAAGTGAGAAATTGAAGTAAAAACCAACATAGTGTCACTTAATAAGGCATTGGGCCACCATAAGTCACCAGAACAGCACTGTGACATGTAATGCAGCAATGTGAAAGAGTTTGGAGAAAGATTGCTGCGCACCTATGACAACTTCTCACACACCATCAAAGCTATCCTCCTATTGTTCCTGAACGTTGAGGAAATCAGCGTGATGTGTTATTGTTGGATGATGGGGAGAGAGATCAGGGAGGGAGGGGAGGCTAGAAGAGAAAGAGAGACAAGAGGAGGACAAAGTTGTAGAGATGGATGAGAAGGAAAGGAAATGTATGTGGTGTTTATAATTTATGAAGGTGTCTTCTGTATATGTGTGAGAAAAATATACAGACTGAAAAATGCTACACTGAAAATGAATGAGTTGTGACTGGTGTTCTCTGCATTAGAGAAGCATGAGGTGAGAGTGTGGTTTAGCATGGCACACAGGAAGGCACCTGGAGCCTCCACAGAGGGCCGGAAGCTACAGTAGGGGAGGAAGGAGGAGGAGATGGGGAAACCAGGAACGTGTGGTGGCAGGGCGGATTGTTGGATTTGGTCCAAGCATTTTTACAGTAACCTCGTTTCTTGTAGTGAACATTTTAGCAATCCAGCATATTTCCACAGGCTCTTGCCACAACATTTATAGAGCATTCCCAAATTGATATATAATTATTCTTGAAAGAGATTGCTGCTTCAAGTTTGAGAACCTCCTATTAGTGCATGTTTTAATATCTTCAGCAATCAAGTGTCTGCTTACTCATGTCTGTTTCCTCTCAGTGATCCTGTTTTAGTTAGAGAAGAAGTTTGTGCACTCACATGCAATATCACTCAATGTACTTAAGCTATCATAAAAGAACAGCAATAGCGCATACATGTTTTTTTGGCTCTTCACAGGTAAAGTACCTCAAAAGTAGAGACAGTCTATCTCACCCTAGTTTTGCAAACAGGCCTTTTCAGTCACAGGAAGAGGAAAAAGCTTTTCGCTTAGCTTGTCAACAAACACACAAGGAGATCTCATTCAATCATTACACGTTTGCGACTGATAAAAACACCCTTTCTAGTACACTTTAAAAACTATTATTCAGGGTGTGCAGCTAAGTCTATTAAAGGAAGCACATACACGGTGGGTTGTGTGAAGAGCATCTAAGGTGCAGACTAATCTCATCTCAAACCCTCAGATTAAATAAATGTCTGAACACATGTAAATTAATATTTCAAACCTCATCCAGGTATTCTGAAATGTCACACAAATTTGCAATTGTGGTTTAAGACACAGCATGACTTGCTTTATTACATACAGCGGTGCTGAATTCGTAAATGTAATTGATAGTGCTGACTGCAAGGCAAATTAATCATTGTAATACATGATTGTTTCTAGAATGACAACATGGACTTCTATGGTGAACTGTTTTATTTGAGGAGGTGTTTATTTTTTCCTTTTTTTGGAAGGAGTCTCCAGTGTCAGAGGTAAAGCTGTTCCTTCCGGTTTTCTGGCATGAGAAAGTCTTCAGGTCAGTGGACATAAGGAACATAAGGGACTTGTTTTATGGACATTCTACAACAATCAATGGAACTGTAAATTGAAGGTATGAAGTGTCATTCATTAATAAATGTATTCCTTATTTATAAAACAGAGCAAAGTTTCACAAATCATAACTGCGATATTACAATTGTACAACAAGACTGTCTATTCTTTTCTAACATAATTGGGAATCATTCCACTCAGGCTCAACTTTTCTGAAGTTTGAAAGCTGGACGTTTTGTGGCATATGCATGTTAATACAGTTTTGGAAGTAAAATTCATAAACCTTGCTATTATACAAAACTGAGGATTTGAGAATGTATTTATGAAAAAAAAAAAGGATTTTTAGGGGGTGAGATAGACTTCCTTTACTTATCCTGTAATTGACTTACCTCAAAACATGTTTTGCTTTTTCCATGTGAGCTACAACGTGGGAAATTAAAAAAAATCATGGTCACCTCCATGTTTATATTTTATTAGCAACAAGCCAGCCAACTGTGATGGCTAACTGTGATGAGTGATGTATATTTTCCTCCTAAAAACAGCCAGCTGTATAGTCAGTGTTATAGATTTAACAAGCCACATGTTGACTGATCTAAAGCAAATACTTGTACATACAGCATAACTCATTTAAAGTTAAAAAGTGCTACTTTGTTTACTGCTGATGCTCTATGCAGCTATGTAGATTTGACGTCACTTGCTGAAGGTGTTGAGGAGACCATCCCCAGCTCCTGAGTAGGAATGCCAAGTTAAGGGATCATTTTCTTTGGTTTTTCCTGGTTAAAGGTCAGTAATTACGAGTTACAGCTTTTAGTCAAATGCAGCATTAGCTAGTCAGTATTGTATCTTCATTGCAAAATGTCAGCCATCACATTTATCTTGGCTAAGCAACATTCTCTTTAAGTGGAAAATCCAAGTGAAAATCATGTTTTTTTGCTGAACAGTAGTAGCCTGGTTATACAGCTTTTTTATAACATGCACTATATGTACCAGTGAGTGTGTGAATGAAATATTTACACACACACACACACACACACATAAAGAGCTTTAACACTTTAACAGTAGGTGGTGTGTGTACTTTCATCTACATAACAACTGACATTTCATAATTGTATTCTTCGTTTGTAAATTACTGTACTGTTTCTAAATTACTGCCGAACATAGCGAGTGCTCAGAAACAGGAAACTATAAACACTACATCCAGCATACAGGTTAGCGAGGACTCCTGCAGTGTCGAGTTGAAGGGCTCTCTAATGCACAGGTCTTTTGTGCTGTCCTCCAGTGGTGTCAGTGGGCTAAAGTAGGCCAGTCAAGGCCTTTTCTGCCCACCCTGAGAATAACAGACAGCTCACATTGTTCCCACACACAACCTGCTTTGTGTTTGTGATGCGAAAAATGAGTAGGGCAGCAGCCAAAGACACAACAGGGGGAAAACCTCAAAACAAGTACTGTGGGGACAGGAGAATCCCTTGTGTCCGAGATCTCACAGACAGAGATTTCCTCTTGCTTTCTTTGTGCTATAAGAGAACTATGCTATGGCCTTCATACTCACCAGATCTCAATCCAATTGAACACCTATGAGAAATTTTGGAGCGATGTGTTAGACACCACTTTCCATCCCCATGATCGAAACACCAATTGAGGAAATATCTTTTGCAACAACAGTGTTCCTCTCTCCAGTACAATTCCAAACATTTGTCGAATCTCAAGACGTTTTGAAGCTCTTCTGGAGGCTGGTAGTGGCCCAAAATCTTACTAACACACACAATTGGTGGCATGTGTTCATATTACTGCTGCAGAAACTTCTCTAACACAAATATCACAAAATTAAACACTGCTCCATCAAATCATTTGTTTCCTCTTTTTTTATGAATATTTTGTAAAAGGCATAATATCTAAGATTGTTATAAGATCACATTATATAATAACAATAATTCTGCACAATAGTAATATGCTTTATAAAAGTGCTGCAATAGAGAATATCATTTAAACATTAAACAAAGATTTTTATTTAGAATTAGCAAGACAGAAATTGGTGTTTGCATGGACATAGTTTCAGAAATGAGACCAAGCGTCTGGAATGACGATACTTTTATTTTCAGCTCCTGGGATTAAAAAAGTACAGAAAAATGTTATTAAGAGAAAATTCTTATAGGGTGTGGAGGTATATGATATTCAACAGTTAAACAGTTTTTGTACTCAAGTGTATAAAAGTAGCAAGTACAATTCTTCTTCTTCATCTTCTTCTTTTTCTCAGAAACATTTCAGAAACTGCTGAAGTCTCCTATGCTTTTCACACACAACAGTCTGTAGGCAAGAAGGTCATGGGTTCGAACCCCGGGTCACCCAGGGTGCCTTTCTGTGTGGAGTTTGCATGTTCTCCCCGTTCATGCGTGGGTTTCCTCCGGGTGCTCCGGTTTCCTCCCACAGTCAAAAGACATGCAGATTAGGTCAACTGGCTACTC
>JAQQZR010000008.1:7061504-7101653 GCA_030068235.1 Notoglanidium macrostoma | reverse complement strand
GTGATCAGCACCCAAAAATCTATAAGAAACACCCAACAGTGTTCAAGAAGCAAAAACTTTGTTGTGCAGTGTTATTTGTTCAATGGCTGAAAATGAAAACAAGTTTCACCTTCCAGCATGATAACCCAATGCACAAATCAACTAAGAAATGGCTTCAGAAGAAGGTTAATGCTTTGGAATGACCCAGTCAGAGTAAAGATCTAAATCGTAATGAAAACCTGTGGAATGACTTGAAGGGGCATGTGCACAGGAGATTCCGTTGCAATTTGATAGATTTAGAGCATTTGTGCAAGGCAGAGTGGAATAAAATTGCCAATCAAGATGTGCTAAGTTAGAATCTTATCCAAAATGAATAAACACTATATTACAAGTGAAAAGTGGCTTCTTTTTTCCTTAAAATATTTCAGTTTGTCTTCACATGAATTTCGTTGGATGTTATATCATTATAAAGGAGGTAGAAGAACTTGGTTCAATTTTATTTTTTTAAACATCACGAAACCTGCAAGACTTTTCTACATTCTCTGTATTTGTATAAACCAAAATGTAAAAAAGAATGTCAATTTAAGTAAGACATATGGTTTTACAGTTTGCTGGTTTGAGTGCTGGAAGAAAAAAGCAAAATGAAAAGCAAAGGCAGTCAAACATGAACTGCATTGTGTAATGTCGAAAAAGAAAAAAATATATCCCCTCATCTGAATAGCACGGAGCTTCTTTCACCAATTGTGTGTGTGTGTGTGTGTACACAAGTGTATTTGGCCAGCAGGGTGGGAGGAACTGTGAAAGAGGCATTTAGCTGCTAGGGGACTTTCCCAGCGAAACACACAGTTGTGAGATCAAACAGTGAACCCCACTCTTACTGCCATTCCACCGAGACACCTGCAACTCTCAGAGCTACATCGAATCATGCCTTCATTAATCATAACTCTATAAATCTGACAACTTAATAGCTTAATAAGCACACACATGGTCACACACACAGACACACACACACACACATAAAGATTGTAGAGTATTTACGCAGTACACCCAGATATAAATCACAAACCTGCTCTGACTATCTCATTATTTACTTAGGCCCAATCCCAATTCCCCCCTTTAGCCCTACCCTAGCCCTCGACTTTGAAAATGGAAATAAATGGGTTGAATTGTTTATCTAGGAAATGGGGCAGCACTTGTTACGTCATCAGTAGATGATAATGGCACATACGTAACACCCCAGTGTGAGGCATTCGCATTCTGGATATTTCAGTGTACTCCTGCTCATAGGAATTTCTGCCCTGTGCTGATCAAAGATATGTTAGGCTTCAGTCCTGACTGCCACAACCTTATGCAGATTTGTTCCTCTTTCTCTTCTAGCGCATGATATTCAGTCCTAGAGCATGAAAAACATATGGGTATATACCCCCACATCGTACTCTATATACAGTTCATTGCAAAAGTTTGCATCCTCTTAGATGACAGTGAAAAATCTAATTTATTTATTATTATTATTATTATTAATATTATTTATAATTTTATTCAAGACATTTAGTGCTTCAGAAGTGTCCCTTTATTGTCCCAATTAGCATAAGTGATTAAATAGCTGTCAGGCTTGCCTCTGATCAAAACTCCAACTCCCATGAACACTCGGGCACTAGGTCCCATTCCCTGGAATTCTAATTGGTTGCAGCTGCAGCCAATTAACACCACACCCTCCTCACAGACAATTTATACCCTCACTCCCACACATGCTCCTTGCGAAGCAATAGTTTGCCTGTGTTCTCTATCTGCCAAGCGTTTCCTTTTGTGATTGTTACTCTGGTTTTGATCTGTGCTAGTTTACCCGTTTACGACCTTGCCTGCCCTACTTTATACTGTTTGCCTGTATACTCTGCCTGTTTTGACTACGCTCTTGGAATACTGGGTTCTGGTGCCTCTGCTTATTACAGAAACGGATCTGCACTTGTGTCCTCTCCTGTGGGTGTTGTCTAACAATAGCTTTAAGTTGTTAATCAGTCCTGAAATTAATTAATTCCCCATGAATGCACATAGTGAAGTGTTTTACAGCAATTTACCAACAATTATCATTTTTAATTCATTAATGAGTGATATCCTGCTTTAGAACCATTTTTCAATATCTCTAATGTGGAGGAAGGTCAAGAAAACAAGTTAGATCCTTGCTCACCTCACAAGCATCTGGTTCTTTGGTTTCTCTTGAAGTTATAGCTCGTAATTTTACCGTGAAATCAGAAAGCACAAACCAGCAAGTGGAAAATTTGCTTGCTGGTAAAACAATGACTGGCCCTGGAGGCTCCTTCCATGAATGTTGAATCTCCTTACAGATTGCTTCACTATATAAACAATTTTATGTTTTTCTTTGTATATTTCTCCACCATACAAGTCCCTGTGAATGACTTGTTACTACAGAAACTAGAACATATTCAAATAAATACATTAATATAAGCACTTTAGTTACAGCCAGCACTATTGTCAGAGCTGCTGTTATAGAAAATGAAATGTGACATTGTGACCAACCAGATTTGAGAATTTAAGAACACTGTGGGAGAAATATTGTGTGATAATTTGTCCAAGCTTTCCTTTTATAACTGCTAACCAACCTATATCTTCAGCTTTTGCAATCAATTCCTTCAGATGAATATAAAATTGTAAAATAAAGGTACTTTTTCCTTTTTTTATTTACAAGAAAGAAATAGTTAATATTTTTATCCTTTGTTTTGTGTCTCATCACCAAGTTTTCTTTTTGAAGAAGAACAGTGCTCTTGCTAAAATATTTGATATCCTTTAGGAATCCCAGTGAGGGTTAAAAAGTCCTTGCCTCAGATTTTCCACAGCACGCATTCATGTGCTTTTTCCCAGCTATATCCAAAAACAGCTTTAAGGCAAGTAGCCACAAAGTAAATACTTCGATAATTAAAATATAAAAATGATCACAGAGCAAATTTCTAAAATGATTATTCCTTTGTGGTGGTGTCATGAAAAAAAAATGAACACAAGCATGTTTCCATGTTTGGTTGGATTATGGTTTATTCCCACTAGTGTTGGCTTGGAAAAGAGCTCAGCTGGACAACAGACTTGGGAGAAAATAGCATGGAGATGGAAAAGCAGAGAGAGAGAGGTGAAAGCACAAAGACAAAAATTGGGGAATTATTATTGTTTAAAACTGGGCTGTGAAATAAGTAACTCTCTTTCGCATCCATTTCCTCTCTTTGTATCCACATCTGACATTCTTTCTGAATCAAAATGACAAATTTAAAATTTGACCTTTTTTCAGCATATTGTATAAACTAATAAGATCTTTGTTAACTCTTTTTACCAGAGGTCATCCACCTTTCTAATATCTATATCGCTTATCCAACAGTGTTGGGGGAAAGCTGGAGCCAATTCTAGCTGATTTTGGGCAAGAGGTAGAGGTACACCCTGTGCAGGTTGCAAATCTGCCTCCAGTCTAACACAGAGACAAACACTCTCTGAGATGAATTCATACTCGCACCTCCGAGCGATTTAGAGTAGCCAGGTGACCTAATCCACATGTCTTTGGGCTGTGAGAGGAAACCAAAGCATCTGGAGGAAACCCACAGGGAGAACATATAAACTCCATACACTAAAGGCCCCTAATCAGCCATAAGGTTTGAACCCAGAACTTCCTTTCTGTGAGGCAACAGCTCTAACCACTGCACCAGCGTAATGCCCCACCAAAGACCATAAATGGAATATCCACTTGTTTTGGGGGTGCTTGTGTTCAGATGATGACACATTCCACATTAGTGCTTAATGGCTCATATGAAATAAGACACTCAGGGCCTTAAAGAATTTGCAGTTTTTCGTAAGTATTTCTTTTTTTTTTTTAACCAAGTCTACAAGGATTTAATTTTATAATTTTATTGTAGAAGTTGCATACAGTGTTTTCAAAAAAGCTTTACTTGTGCTGTTTGTTTTTATCTCTGTACCAATGTTATTGTGGAGTGGTATGAATTGTTTGCCCTTTCCCATCACCCTGCTCACCAGCAACTAAACACAGAGTCACGATACCCTACATGCAGAAAGCCAACAGTGTCCTGACTAATCTGTCTGATAAGTCGATGTCCGTTCCACGAATGGAATAGAATGCCAGTGTATTGCTAGAAAGGGTTAAATAAAGGATCAGTGTTGAGTTTGATGGACATGCTGGTAACAGTGTGTTTTGCAGTACCAGATTTTAAATGTGGAAAGGTCTACACACATAAATAGCTAAATGACACAGCTCCATTGTGTGTTGAGGAAGTCCGTTGCTCAGTTCACACTGTGGAAAACGCTTTAGTGCTTTAACTCATTCCAAATGGTTCATTATAGTCGAGCCAGCCTTAAGATGATTAATACAAAGGAGCGTCTTAATCACACGCTGGAAGTGGATGACTGAACGAGCGAAAGCTCTTAGAGCTGAAAGTCCCAATAGGCCTTTAGAAACAAAGTAATGGTCATAATTCAGGAATTTATCATGCTCTTTTTCAGCCCCTTAACTTGGAATGAACAGTATAAATCTATCAATGCTGCACTGTGTCCTGCCACACTGTATGTCTCCTGCTCTACCCCAAAATCACATACAGAGAGAAAGAGATAAATGTGCTGATTATGATGAGAAAATATGAGTTACTACATCCCACAGTGTTAATAGTGAAAGAACCAATTAATAAAGACGGAATCGGTCACATGACCTAGAACCTTAGACATTTAGTGAAGCTCTGTTAAGATTTTATTGTTTTTGCCAGAATCTTTGGGACACTGGTTGTACAAAATAATTATTTATCTATTTTATCTATTTTCTATTTTATCTACTCTATCTATTTTGATGGCATGTTGGAATACAGAGACTGTTACCAAAAACTATGGATTCCGTTCAAAACGACCAGCATTTGTTTCAAGATTAAGATCTTATTTGATGACTTTAATGACTGTAATTTGACCTTATCTGATGACTCAGTTTGACGTTAATTTACTTATATATATTAGTGTTGCACAATTCAGCCATCATGTAGCGATTTTTGGTCCATTCTGATGCTTAGATCCATAATTCCCTCAGCTGGCTGGTCTTGGTGTAAGGTGTAGATGAATAATAAATCCTCAGACTCAGTTTCCTGCAGCACTGACTGTGAACCATTAAACAATAGCCGTCTTCTTCATGCATCATCCTGTTCGCTCAGCCACAGGGTTACCACTGTATAATTTCCTCTGTGGTAGTCAGGCTGTAAATATCATTATGGCTGACATATCTGAGGTTTCAGATGTGTACTTAAACCAAGCTCGTGGTTGATTATAAACTCCTGAAGTGAATTTCCAAAAATACATGGCCTAATATTAGAGATAGTTTGATATGAGAGATGCAATGTACAACTACATTTATTTTTAAAGCCATTTTGTTCTGCCACAATGGACCCAGCTTCATTCTTATACCATTTTAGGAATGTGAGAAGGCTCTCCCTTCCTGTCCATATTCCTGCTTCCCTGGTCAACCATTACGCTACACATTGAATCATGATCATATGAATTTGATCATATGAATTTACATTTTTGTCTGGCAGTTTGATGTTTAACATTAATTTGACATGCCAGGTCCCTGTGGGCTTCTTTCATGTTCTCTGGTTTCCTCCCTCCTCACAAAAACTTAGAAAGACTCATTTTAGGTAACAGGCCACATTACACTTAGTCCGATGTCAAGTGGGACAGTGAACAAAAAACTGTATAGTACAAAAAATACCATGTCAACATCTTTCCTTACCTGTGTTCATATTTGGGCATTTATTTAAAAAGTACATTCTGAATTCACAAATGGATTGAACATCATTTATCACCTACAAAACACAAGAACACACCGTAGTTCATTACAAAGAAAATAAATTTGAGATATTATGTTTTACAATACCATAAATGTTCACTCACTTGAACTTTTCCACATTTTGTTGGAATATTTGGTTCATTTTGCTATAATCCTGAACTGAAATGGACTTAATTTGGAATATATGTCAATAGCTCTTTTCATTCTTGAACCTATAAAATTCAATTGCAGTCCACAAGGTGATCTTAATTTTTTAATTTAGAGCATAGATTCTAAATTCATTTGGTGGGCCAGATTAGAACCGTCATCAGGCTTTGTGTACGATGACTGTAGACAGTGTTCCAGAAGCTTCCAGTTCATGGCAGACCTGTGCCTTGATAGTTTATGGGTTGTTCCTGACCATCCAAACCAATTTTCTCTCAGGTGAGGGTGACAGTTTGTCTTCTTCTAGCAAAGTGGCTACACCTCCCAGTAACTTTTACTTAAATACAACTGTGTAACCTGATTATCTTGGTATCTGCGGTTGTTTATAAAGAAACTTTCCTAAGTTTTAAATCTTACTTTCCTAATGTTTAAATCTATGATCCTCTTTCTCAGAGATGCACTCAACCCTGTGCTGAAATTGCTGAGTTAAGGAAACCCAAAATAATTTAAAACTTGTTAACAAATTTTTCTCTATTATAGATTGTTGAGTTTTTCTCTATTATAGATGTACACCAATCAGCCATATAACATTAAAACCACTGACAAGTATAGTGAATAACAGTGATTATCTCATTACAGTGGCACCTGTCAAGGGATGGGATATAATAGGCATCAAGTGAACAATCAGTTCTTGAAGTTGATGTGTTGGAAGCAGGAAAAATGGACAAGCATAAGGATCTGAGCGACTGTGACAAGGGCCAAATTGTGATGGTAGGGTCACAACTGGGTCAGAGCTTCTACAAAATGGCAGGTCTTGTGGGGTGTTCCTTGTATGCAGTGGTTAGTACCTACCAAATGTGGTCCAAGGAAGGACAACCCGGTGAACTTGCAAAAGGGTCATGGGTGCCCAAGGCTCACTGATGTGTGTAGGGAGCAAAGGGTAGTCCACCTGGTCCGATCCCACAGAAGAGCTACTGAACCACAAATTGCTGAGAACGTTAATGCTGGCTATGATAGAAAGATGTCAGAACACACAGTGCAGCGCAGCTTGCTGCTTAGCTGCAGACTGGTCAGAGTGCCCATGCTGACCCCTGTCTCCTGCTGAAAGCATCTACAATGGGCATGTGATCATCAGAACTGAACCATGGAGCAATGGATGAAGGTGGCTTGGTCTGATAAATCTTGATTTATTTTACATCATGGACAGTCGGGTGCATGTGCATCACTTACCTGGGCAAGAGATGGCTCCAGGATGCAATATGGTAATACAGCAAGCCAGCAGAAGCAGTGTGATGCTTAGGGCAATGTTCTGCTGGGAAACGTCCATCCTGGTATTCATGTGGATGCTTCTTTGACATGTACCACCTACCCAAACATGGTTGCAGACCAAGTACACCCCTTCATGGCAATTGCATTCCCTAATGGCATTGACCTCATTCAGCAGGATAATGTGCCCTGGCACACTGCAAAAATTGTTCAGGAATGGTTTGAGGGACATGACAAAGAGTTCAAGGTGTTGACTTGGCCTCCAAATTTAGCAGGTCTAAATCTGTGGGATGTGCTGTACAAACAAGTCCAATACATGGAGGCCCCACCTCGCAATTTACAGGACTTAAGGGATCTGCTGCTAACATCTTGGTGCCAGATACAACATCACACCTTCAGATGACTTGTGGAGTCCATGCCTTGACAGGTCAGAGCTGTTTTGGTGGTACAAGGGGTACGTACACAATATTAACCAGGTGGTTTTAATGTTATGGCTCATGGCTGGTGTATGTTGAACAATAATTCCACCCCTCCCAAAAAAAAAAGAACAGCTAAAAGAAGTCATTGAAAGCCAAATATCCTCTACAATGTCCTAGAGGTCCTTACACATATGAGTGTACATTCATGAAAATGCATGAAAAGATATCATCACGAAAATGTTACTGTACTGAACCACTGGTGTACATTCTGTATTTAATGGAATTGACAGGAGCTAATCTGTTTGGATATCACAGCTGCATGCCTATCCATGCATATACGTAAGAAATTCATTCAACCCTTAGCCCACACTGCGGCAGGTTAAGGGCTGTCTAAATGTTTGCCAATATAACGAAATAGTTCTGCCAAAACAACAAATGTCAACGATGTCGACATTTTTTTTCCCCCAATTTTCTCTCAATCTGGCCATTTGTTAATTCCCACCCACTAGCTAGCTCAGCCCTATCACATGACAATTAACAGCCGGGGAGGGTGAAGGCTAGTGCATGTTTCCTTCAGGAAATGCAAAGCCAGCATCCAATGCCGCAACCATACATGCACTTCATAAGTGTTTGGCTACACTTATTTCTTTGAAAAATTCCATAGCAAGAGAAAGAGAGAGAGAGAGAGAGAGAGAGAGAGAGAGAGAGAACAAGTTGAACAATTGACTATATTGTACATATTACAGATGAATGAAGCAGAAAATGAAATGGCATGAAGATAAAAAAGATGGGAAAAGGGCAGAAGAGAAGTAACAGAGAGGAAGAGAGAGAGCAAGTGGGAGATGGAAAAATAAAGAGAGGAGTGAAAGGGCAAATGCGTTAGAGCGGGAGAAGAAAAGATGAGAGAATTTTATAGCTTTGTGTTTTGGGAAGAAAGGGCAAGAGTGAGGGAGTGATAGAGAGATGGACTGGAGGAAAGACAGAACACGGCAGTGTGCAAGTGAGAATGACAGATTAGGAATCAGACAAGTTGTGAGAGATCTTGATGCTCTTGTTCACACTTGACCTCTGTCCTTTTCCTCAATAGCTCAGATCATCTCCTCGCACACACACACACACACATACACACACAGTGCCATAATTTCTGTTGCGGTCGTATACAGCAGTTGTCATGCTATCTGACCAAAGAGCTCTTTTGTCCGTGACTGTTGCAGCTACCCACACATTTTCCTAATGACTAACGACATATCAGGATAAGAGGAATCAGCAGCCTGCAGACTGAAGATCTGCTGTAAAATGATGAACATCTGTGACTTCATATTTCCTGTTTTTTTCTCATTCACTTCCAAATAGTATTTTAGTATAGTATAGTATAGTATTTAGACTGCAGTACTAATCGATGGTTCAAAATGCATGTGAAAATAGAAGGACACGTGTCTTTGGAACTATTCTAAGACTCGTGTGTTGTGGTTAAATGCTAAATGGCTGTACATTAAAAAAAACTTCAAACCCACTGTAAAATATTGTGGTGGATCATTGATGCTCTGAGGATGTTTTGAAGACAATACACATCCATTCATTCATTTTAATGAGTCACTAAGGTAAACAAATCTTTTTTTGTTGCAGTTGCTACAAATGGGTTTCATAGTTGCCAACCATGAGAGCCAAAGCTTTACATTTTCACATATATCCACATCACAATTATCAAACAGAGATTTTATGTACATGGGTTTCCGTGATGGGTTTATATGCCGGTGTTTTTACTTTTTGCAACTGCAATTTACATTTGTGTGTATGCTGAACCTGATCCATGCCACTTGAGTCAGCGAATCATTTCAGTCATGACCGAGATTCCCTTTTTCAGTGATTCATTGAAAAAACATTGGCCCAAAGGCTCTTGTAATGGCGTTCAAGATCATTACCCTAAATATACATCCAAATCAACACAGAAATGAGTGCAGGAACACAAAATCAGCACATCACAAAGGTCATCTAAGTCTCCAGATTTGAATCTTGCTTTTAATACAATGCAAAGAAATGATATACATTTAAAATTGGAATTATTCTTGAATGCTTTAGGCTGCTGGGAGAGTTTGTTTCATAGGTCCTATTGTGCAAATGGGAAAGGTTATAATATTTAAAAATAGCACTAAAGCAGTATGATATTCAGATATACATTTTACTTGTCTGACTCGGGGCAATGTGTTATTGACCTTTAGAAACCAGAATACAAAGTAGCTAATTATTCATTTATGTTTATGCAGAATGCTGACAATGTTTTATTCATGTCTTTGTATTACTCATTCATATTCTAGCTAACAATTAAAGAGATGGTTTGGAATGGATGAACTTGTTGCATACATTGATTTTTAATAACTGACAACTTCAGATTAGTTTACTGTCTTTAATTTCACAATGATAATGCATGGCCCTTATCTATTGTTATCCAAAAACGTGATTCCTCCTTTTGTTAATATTTAGTATTTACTGTGTTTTATGTGCAGTATCCTCTGTGCAAAATGCCCTAAACTGATTGCGCCCGTTGCTTTGGGCTTCTTTCCTTCAGTACACATACACACACACACAAACACACACACACACACACACACGCACACACGCACACACGCACACACACACGCAGCCCTGCCCTGAAGGGGCGGGAAAGATAAGAGCTCACAGACTCACGCAGAAGCGCTCGAGCTCACCGTAATCAAGACGGTGCGGGTGGCACGCGCGCAGCGCCGCAGACTGATAAGCCTCCATGGAATAGAGAAAAAACGTTTATTTTTTTCTCCTATAGACACCGATTCGAAGAAAAAGAGTACAAGTGGATCCTTGCACGTCATGCAGCATGGAGTGACTACTACAGAGAGAAGTATATAAAACGCTAAAGATCAGCGGAGTGGACATTAAGATCAAGAATCTACATATGGGAAAACTCATTAACTTTGCAAGACCTTGTCACTCTTCTTTGGTTTTTGAGACTGGGAAAACAATCTAGTATACAAACAATTAGTTTACATTTTGCGTGTGCGCTTCTTAACATTGACATGTGCCTGAAAGGCTAGTCTTGGAGATTCCTGAAGAAATTTCCCTTCTCCGGATTTTTGCATTTAGTCTTCGGTTTTAACAGCTGCTCGATCTGATAAGCAGAAAAACTTTACTCAGGACTTCAAAGAAACCGCTGCAGCTTTATAAGTAAACATTGTGGAGAATATTCTGCGTTTTTGCTCACTGACTGGAGATCTTGGAGAGCGCGCCGCTGATTTGAACGCGCGCCGGCGTGTTTTCAGTAGCGGCTGTGTGCTCGCGCGCCGCTGTCCCGCGCACCGAGTGCTGAGAATAGAAAAGAAGAGCAGAGCAGAGCGAGCGGGCCGCGCGCGCCTCTCAATGCGGCGGAGTGATGAGCACTGGGCTCTGGCTGCGCGCGCTGCTGCTCGCGGCGTGTTTGTGCTTCGGCGGCGCAGAGGTAAGACCTGGAGCTCGAGACTGTTATCACCTCTTATAACTTCCATAAAGTCTCTCTATTAAGTCTCGCTGCAATATCTATCCTGCAGGAGGAGCCATGTTTGCAAACTTTTAATATTGGTATCACAGAGCTCGACTAAATAAGAAATTATCCGACGTTAGTGTACCTCTCAGGATGCTGTTTTGGAGATGCAGTGATTCGATACTTACTGTCGGAAACGATACTGTCCCGAAACACTGAATTAGTATCAGATCAGGTTCATTCATCGTTTACTGCATGCGATATCACTAACATGACATAAATATTACAAGGACACTCATTGTCTTACAGCTCACCGCTATCACGCCTCAAATGGAATGTTGGTGTAACTTGGCAAAAAAAGAAGCGTACATTGACTTGGTTCATAACTAGTGACGTCAGAATCCGCAAAATGTTGCATGGTTGTATCGGTGCACCCTACCCTTCTTTGTCATTTTAATCACGAGTAATTGATTGGATGTATAAATAATTGATTTGATTGAAGCAGATGTCCACACAAGTATAGTTATACCTGACAATTGACTTTGTGGGGACATTGGGCTGGTTCCCATGAGCACTACTGCTTTTTTTTTTTTTTGCTTTATTATGTTTATATTTGGTGACTAAGGCAAAGGTTAAGGTCATCACAACATCATCACAAGGATAGTGTGTGTGTGTGTGTGTGTGTGTGTGTGTGTGTGTGTGTGTGTGTGTGTGTGTGTGTGCGCGTGAGTGTGAGTAGGTTTTTATCTCTTGGTAAGTGCCAAGTGTCCCCACAAGGATAGGAATACTTGACAGTATTTGACAGCCCTTGTGGGGACATCTGGCTGGTCCTTATAAGGAAACCAACTTTCCTTTCTTTCTTTCTTTCTTTTTTTTTTCTAACAAAAGCTGCAATTGTTTATTTAAAAAGCTGAAATAGCCAAAAGATTTTATTTTCATTGGTGAGGTTAAGGTTTAGATGTCTGTTTAGGCATAGCATTAATTAGCTGCATTAATAATTAAGTCAGTGGAAGGTCTTCCCAAAGATAGTAAGCTAGATGTGTGTGAGTGTGTGTGTGTGTGTGTATGTGTGTGTGTGTGTGTTTGTTGCAAAAGGGGTCCAGGAACAATTTCATTCATGCTGTCACTTTTGCCTCACAGTGCAACGATGTTCGTTCTTTCAGTTTACACTGAGGAAGCTGTGAATCCTTTTAAACCTCATTGCACTTTGATAAACAAGCTTGTATTCAATTCTTTAAGGAATGGAATCCATAGAGCAGTAGATAAACCAGATTTATCAGATTAGAGTCAATAAGACTTGAGTGACAGGTAATCACCACAAGGGTTATTACAGTACCAGGTGAAGTCAGCATGTACATGTCTCCCCATACCACAGAAGACATTTTTACGAAAAAGAAAAAAAAGATGAAAAAAGATCTTATGATTTGTTAGTCTCACCTGTGATTTTATTGTTTCAGAACAGGGGAGTGATTCTTGTAACTGGAGTTGTGTTACCGTATGACTAAGGAGGGGTGTGTGGAGGGGTTGTAGATTTTTGCAACATGCCTTTTTCATCTTTAAGTCAGATCCAATGGCTGCAGGCGGTGTCTATTTTACCTTTTTTACTACAAATGCCTCTGCACTTTGAGGTGTACTTTTAGGAAGTCCCCCTAGTTAAAACATACATTTTTTTAAATTGTTTTTATGGTTTATGATTTGGATGGAAGAAGCTTATAGGAAAGACAAATTATGTAGTACAGTGACTGAAATTAAATGTGAGGATGTTTTACTAAGTATATATGTAAGCTCACATGTACGAATTTGGTGGTTACTTAATTCAAGTTCAGTCAAAATGGTGAGTTGTGGCATATACGCTAAAGGGGAAATCCCATCTAAAAAAAACCTTTTTATTGCCAGTGATGTGCTGAGAAGAGAATATTCATCCAGAGAGAAGGAAAATGGCCTGATTTCAAAATCCAGCTTTAACCAGGTGGAAACATGGGTAATGTTTGATTTTCTACTGCCATGGTTTATATGGGCATGTGTTCTGTCGGCATTTTCCACATCTAAATATAATGAGCCTTCCTTAGTACTTTTCCCTCACAGCATGCATCCCATTGTTTCTCTACAAGACCAGTAGACCCCACTCTGAATTATAGTGACTGGCAGGAATTGTTCCAAAACATCTCCACAAAATTTGTGCCAAATTTATTTCTGGTGAAATGTAATCAGGATCGATGGACCATAGAAAAGGATACATAATTCATAATGCTTTTGTCCTCATACTGTAAGTACTGATGTCTGAATAACACAAGTAGTGATGTCTTGTGTACATACATTTAAATATTTATCCAAAGTGACTTCCAATAGATCTTAGCATACACAGGATGTGCAGTCTGATAAACTCATAAGTGGGTGAGTAAGCAGTAAGTTGTAAAAGTTGATGTTATGAGTGTGTGTGCTAATGGTCTAATGATGAAGTGCTTATGTAATTTTTCATACTCAGATATAAAATAATCAAATTATCAAGTTTAGTGATTTGAGCCAGCACATTTTCCTGAGAAAATACAGTACTTAAAATTTTCTGCCCACAAATTGAGAAGAATCAAAAGCTACTGCAATCCTAACCCTAACCCTAGCACATATATCCTCATCTTTATACATGGCTGGGATGTATAACCATTCCACATTCCACTAAATATTGATCTTGTCTTACAAGCACAATTTTAAGTAAGCCAATAAGTTGTACTGGATGTACATTGTCCCAGTTTTAAATCAAAATGAAATAATAGATGAAGTGTACAGCATTTTTACCCTTTTATTTTTAATATATTCAGTGTTTCAGGACCAGAAGGTCTCATTCTATGTCTAAAAATAAGTGCACATTTACTAAAGATGCTCACAACTGAATATCCAGGAAAATATCAAATTATATACGAATATATTATTTTATCGCACATTATTGGACACACATAAGTATGTATTTAAAAAGTAAGGCAAAAACTAAAAAAAAAACCAACGAGGATCCAGTACTTAAGTGCTAAAGTCGTCACTATTTAACCTGAGACTTACGTATTAGGATTCATGTTAATATTATTATTAATGCTACCTAAATACTCAGATCACAACTGACACTTAGCTAGAGAATGCTATCTAGTTATCTGTAATAGCTTGATTATTAATTTAGTTAATGTTACATGGTTTGTTGTAACTCACTTGGCACATGCTTTACTTAAATTGAGGCAAATCGAGACTCAGTGTCACAACAGAAAAGAATTCACTCTATCTTCCAGTGTGTGTGAGTTTGTATCCTCTGTAACTCACAGCAAAATCATAGGTGCCTCTGAGCTCAGGTATGTGGAAGAGGGTAGATAGCGCTTTCCTCCCAGTGTCTTATGCTGACCTATGACTTAGCATAAGTAGTAGTTTGAAAAGACTACTCACTCTCACTGGTTAGTAGCCTTGTTAAAATGGAGGAGAGTTGGCTGGTGGGTGAGAATGAACAAATATAAGATTAAGGAGAAAATAGGGAAAATTTCCCCCCAAAATATTTAGCATATTTCTGTTGAGTTCTATGTTTTTGGAAAATAAAGATTCTCTTAATCTTAGTGATCAAATGGGCCAGTAAATCACCCTGCAAACTGAATCAACTGTTTTGTGTCTGTATTCAATATTAGACATATTATTGTGAATAGCTGTTTTTTTTTTCAGCATGTGATCAGCAATCATTAATGGAATAATCTAATCACTGATAAATGGATAGTTGAAGTCTCAGCCCCTAGGTAATAAGGTAGTGATTATGAGTCTATGGCATTTGGTCCGACATTATTTTTGGTGGTATCTTTTTGTTTTGGGCAGTTGAATGACTCATGAGCTCACATGGGTATGTGCCTGAAGCTGAAGTGTCAACTGGTTTTAATGGTCAACAATAATTATGAGCACTCAGGACCACACCACTGAGATAAGGAGATAAGGGAAAAAGGGCATTCAGCACAGAACTGCTGCTCTGCGGCTTTGTACGCTGCTTCTACTTGTACTTCTGAAAGAATAAATTAAGCATATCAGTGATTTAGAATCCTCTCTCTTACTTTCTTCATACATATGTCTGAGTGATATCCCTTCTAGTCTTCATCTCTCCATCCCCCGCTTTCTCCCTGCCCCCTTTCCTGTCCTATGTCTCCATTAAGTGCTGCCATATGAGTAAGAGCAATAGTCACCCAGTGGCCTCTGTCTGGATCCACGCTATGAACAGAGTCCTTGTGTAACTACAAGCACTGAGACAAACCAGTTTCCTTTACTTACCTACACATGCTTGTGTATATGTGTGTGTACAACTCAAAACACACTCAAACATTCACAGAATACCCCCACAAACGCTTCTGTTCATTTAGGGCTTATACAATTCTTTAGATATACAAGGTGTTTACAAGTGATGATTCTCTTGATGATCTCTCTCTCTCTCTCTCTCTCTCTCTCTCTCTCTCTCTCTCTCTCTCTCTCTCTCTCTCTCTCTCAGAGGGATCCTCTCCCTGTAGCTCTGGCTGAGCTGGTGAAGAGCAGCTCTGTCTCCTCCACAGAAGATCTGCAGCTGCTGCTGCTCTCTGATTCCGTAGGTAAATCTGCTCCTTTCAAATTCATCATTTTTCACATAACATATCACACTGGTCCATAGTAGAGGCTATTCTAAAAACAGGCGATATACAGAGCAAGAGTAATTCATTTTCACATTCAGGAACCGAATTCTTATTCTCGTGAAGAAGTAAAACAGCTTTGTTACTCTTTTCTTGAATTTCATGAACTGTGGGCACAGCTTTTTATCTGTTAGCACGCACTTTTAAAAACAACGCTATCCTGTCATATTGGTGAATAAACACTTTGGGATATGTTCTCAAAAAGATGTTCATTATAGCACTCAGTCTCTCTCCAGCACAACTGTTTGTTTTTCTTTTAAAAAAAAAAAAAAATCTAAACAGAAGAAAGAAGCATTATTTATCTACAAAAACATAATTGTTGACGAGGTAATGGACGGAGGAGTTTTCAGTTACATGGTAAAAAGACAAGTTGCATTTTTTCTCTTATTAAATTAAAAGAGTCATAAAAGGGATTGCTGAGGGAGAGAGACTTTATAGCCATTATAAGCAAAATGATAACAAGAACTTGTTTTCTGGACATTCCACATTCTTCTATGTGAAGTCACACCATCCTGTCGTTGATTATTTTCCTGTAACAACACGCCCCAATATGTTGTATTCCTGTTTTATTCCTATTCTTCTTTTAGCTCACACATACAGTATTACACATTATCATGAAAATGTAGATTTGCAGTGAATTCTAAGTATAACAAGTATGACTTCTATAGCTAAGTTACTCTGTGCTATTTACATTCAGGTTGTTATTATTGTCTGTTTCACTATTCTTCTTCTACTATATTCTTCTATATACTACTGTGTATTAATAGGAAATGTGTATCATCCCTTTAAGATCCCACACTCAATAGAAATACCAGTATCATACTTCATTTACTACTTAAATAGGGTGCTGGGAGTTTCCTTAATAGATTTAGAAGGCCAGGTTATTGACTCTCTAAACAGAGAGAGAGAGTGAGAGAGAGACAGAGAGAGACAGAGAGAGAGAGAGCCTGAGAGACAGAATAAAACAGTTGTTTGGAAATATAGTAGCAGTGCTAACTGCTGGAGGACATGCAGACAAACATTAGAAGTCATAATAAATGTTGTAGAGATAACATCACTCAGATGGATATGGAATATTTTTTTATTGCAGATGACGATCCAGAGAGCGACCATGCCAACAATACCAACAATCGGCTGCCAAGGAGCCTTCTGGGTAAGTTTCAGACAGCTTGTTATTTATATCTTGTATTTCTTTCTCTGCTAGTACCGCTCTCTTTCTCTCACTTTCATTCTCCCAGTGTTTTTTTTCTCACTTCTTTAGCTACTGATTAAGATTTTTATAAAGATAAGTTATAAATCACTCTGATGGCTCACAATAAATCTTGTGCAGAATTCTTAGATGTTGTTTTAAAACTCAGTTTGGACCTAAGCTGACGACTGATGCCAGCGTGCTGGCTTCTTAAATGATGGCTCTTTATACGAGTATGTATGTGCTTGTGCAAACGTGTATGTGACTGGTGCCTTCATCTCGGCGATGATAGCCTCTCCATCACACTAAGCATCGTTAATCATGCTGATTCATTCCCTGAATCAGCAAATCGAACCTGTCAATCACTGACGTAGCTTTTTTTCAAGCAGCTCTATCAAATCACTGTCCCAATCATGGCAGAGAAAAATGTGGCGCATCCACATATTGCAGGGCATTAGTGCCAGTGCTGAGTGAGCTCTTTTTAAGACAACCCACAGCACAAAAGTTATTCCACAGTACTTGTAGCATCTGTTATACCTACTTGTATAACAGTACCTCTAACCGAAAGAGCGTGAAAGATCCCTGTTTCTAACTTCATCAGCAGCTATTCACTTTAACTTAATTTAATACAATTCAAGGACAAAGTTTTTCAAATTATTACTCATTGTACAGTATAAGGAAAGGTGGTTTGGGAAATCCCATTGGATGTGGATGAATTTCTGGAAATAGTCAAAAAATACATTTTCAGTTTGGATTTGGCCAAACTTGTTTTTTTTTGGCCCATAACCTACTTTGGCGCCTCAAATTTAAGACACAGTTTTCACCAAAATGACATTCAGTTATTTATTACTTTCTACGTAGCCTTGCCTTGGGTATCTTCATGCAAAGATCATGTTGGATAAGGAGCCAGTTTAACAAACACGGTGGTAAAATACAGTCAGGTTGTTGTGAAAAAATCTTGTGATTTCCTCTCACAGTGAATGTCAGGCTTTGAATACGTATTAGCCGTGTGCCATAATGAAACGGACATAAGAATAATCAATGCGCTTTTTAATCAGATACAAATTGCAAAAATGTCCGTCATGCTCCTGCGTCACAATCAGAATGAAATCTTTACATGCAATTTTCTCCTTTTTCACTTTTTTGCAGTAGACGAATTTTTAAATGCTGTAAAAGAAACATATTTCAGTTCAGGAAAGTCTGAAGTATTCAGAAGTACTTTGTATATACTGTAGTAGAAAATGTCAAAATTGGTTCTATCCTTATAGGCCAAAATGACAAAAAAACACTGACACTAATTTCTTCAGAGCAGATGTGAAGGCTAAAAGGGTTATAACAAAACTTTTACTGCCTGTGGGAAAAACGGTAAAGTTTTTGTCCTGGACTTGCCTTCTGGGATGCCTTTATTGTTCATAACTTCTAGGATTTTTAAAAAATTTGCAGACTAATGGTAAAATAACGATTTGCAATAAAAAAAATGTAAATGTTTACGCCCAACCTTGTAGTCTTATTATCTAAATGTTTTTTATTGTACTTTTCTCAGGTGTTCAGTAGCAGAATTCATATAATCTTTCATCTCATCAGCTCAGCACTGTCACTTCCTTGACACAAAGCCTTGATTTTTTTGTACATTTTCTCCCCAATTTTGCCACCATTACACTGGTCAGCTCTCCTCGATCATACAGCTGCCAAGCAGGGAGGATAACATATGCTTCCTCACTCTTCCTAACTCGGAGAAAAGCAATATCTGCTCTTTAGCATACATGAGCTCACAGACACTCATGATTGCATAGTGTTGCTCTGATTGACAGGGTAAAGAAGATGGCCAATTTTTGTTCCCTCGACTTATATGGCTTTTTAGCAATGACCTTAAACCTATAGTGGAAGTCTAAAAGTTTGATAGCACTAGTGGAAATGCTTCTATTTTGCAATAAATTAATGCTACAATTTTCATTACAAATTATATTGTTGACAACAACTAGAGAGAAAAGTATATTTCCAGGACTTTCAGAGTTTCTTAGTATTTGGAATGTTCCCTTTTTTCTTTAATGGCAGTGAGCACTAGATCTGGCATGGACTCAAGTTTGTGCAAAACGTTATGATCCCTCATAGATCCAATCCATCAGAATGTTGTATGGACACATGCTTCAATAGAAGAGATTAGGCATGAGGAAAGTCTGAAATTTTGTATACCGCAGTTAACATGGTCAATATCACATATGTGCTTACATGTAAATAGAAACGGAAATAGTGCAGAGAATAAATACAAGATATTAACATTTAGATTCTTTGTTTTAAATATTTCAAAATCCTAAAACTTCAAAATGTAAAACTTTCTGTTTATTTTTGTTTATTTTAAATGAAAAAAAAGGAAAGCCCATATTTCCAATGTGGCCTTAGACTTTTGGACCCCTCTGTGTTGGTATGATAATTTTTGCTGTTACCAGTTAAGGATATAAGTGATGATGGTGATGATCCTTTACCTCATGGTGACTAATTAAAGCATTAATAATCCTATCCTGTTCTAATCATTCCTAAGAATGCAGTTATCGAGGTTTATTTATAGTAGCTTGTCTTTTAGGCTTGTTGCATAAGTATTTGTAATATCCCTGTGTTTTCCTCTGTAGATGCTCAGCCAGCACAACAAGCCCAGTGTAAGGTCAGGACAGAGGTCATGGAGGTCACCCGCTCTATGCTGGACCGTAGCAATGCTAACTTTCTGCTATGGCCGCCATGTGTGGAGGTGCAGAGATGCTCTGGTTGCTGCAATACAAAACACCTTAAGTGTGTAGCTGTACTCATTCACACACGCTATCTACAGGTATGTACATGCACACACACACACACACACACACACACACACACACACACACACACACACATACACACATACACAATGCATTGTACCTGCTTATATTTAAGGTTTGCTCAGTTAGCCATAGATTAATTATGATCACTGTATTTGGCTGAATTTAACAAATGATTTTTGCAAATACTTTTTTATTATAAAATCGATGTAAGGTGAACCATCACTCATTCCCTACTCTTGCCTAGGTGATGAAGATCCAGTATGAGAACATGCGGCCAGTTTACAATAAAGCCATAGTCTCAGTTAATGATCATGTGGAGTGCCGATGTCAGCCTGCTCCTCGCAGAAAGCCTCCTGCTCACAAGCAAGAAGCAAGAGATCGCTCAGGTAAACCTCGCTATAAAGATGAGCTTCACCGGAGAGATGAGCTTAAACCCAACCAGAGGCTTAAACTAGAGGATCTGCTAAGCCACAGCTGGCCGCCCCTAGAAAATGGACAGGATGCCAGGAGCCATAATAAGACGCACTACGGAAAGAACAGAGGCCATTCCCTTGGAGATGGGAGGAAGTATAACAGCAGCACCAATGGCACAAATGGCTCGTCTTCTGAGAGACTGACAAATCCTCTGCCTTGTCACATTAAGAGAGAAGATACAGGTTTACTACTATACAATGTGACAAGGGCAAAAGACAGAGTGAGAGAGAAAGAGGTCAAAGCTGTAGAAATATGGAAAAACAGTACAATAAATGATGACAGGCTGACTAATCAGTCATTAGTGAATGGGGTCAGCCCCACTGAAATAACCAATCAGATTCCACAGCATGAGTCAGAGCTAATAGAATGTGCAGGCCACAGCAAGAGTGCTGAGAGCAGTCACGTACACAGAAATGTGACTACTTCTCAAAGGGAGACCAACCAGAATCAGACGTCCAGTGAAGCACATGTTGGGCAGACCAATCATACTATGTTTCCTAAACCTGCAGAGAAAAACTATCAAAAGCAAGGCCATGCATTTAATACAGAAAAAGAACCTAACACAAGGATAAAAGGAAATGAGACCCCAGAGATGGAGAGCACTCAAGAGGAGTCAAGAAGCAGGTCCACTTTGCTAAAAGAAAGGAAGGCTTTAGAGGAGGAGAAAGAGGAGCTGCTGTTACTTCACAAGCGCCTTGATGAAGAAAAGCACAAACATAACCTGAAAGCACAACAACACAGTCAACACGAGGACCAAAAGCAGCACCAGCCACACCACAAACCTCTGCAAACCCACACGACTACACAACAAACAGGTAACAACCGATAAACAATACATGACTTAAACAATTTAGCGCAGATTTCTCAATCGACAAACTTTGAGGCACAGAGACTACCCCACTGCCAGTTTGGTGACTACACTTTTCCATGGTAACCACTCATATAGTGACAGTTTAGCAACCTGATTTTCTTGGTATGTGTGTGGTCACCAAGGTGCCAATATTTTCAAGTACGTTTAATTATCTTGCAGATGAATCATGTAGTATGAGCAGTAGCAGGTACAGCACTGAGAAAGAAAGCCAATAAGAGTCTGAGAGGAAATGTGCTTTTATGCATAGCAGATCCGTGAACAAGCTAGCAAATAATCTTTTATGCAAATAAAAGGAAAAACATACAAAAAAAGCTATACCTCCAGGTCTCTTTGCAGAACAGACGATCCTCACTGTGAGCTATCCAACTAATCCTTTTTCATTATAACACTTTTTCCCCTTGTTTCTGTTCAAAATATCAACAATATGTTAGACAGCACTTGCACATATTTTTGTGAGGAAATGGGTCCAGCATACTTGTCTGCAATCAGATACTGTGTCCAGCATGTGAGAGGATCAGCGATTTTTAAATATTTGCAAGTCATAAGTGTACTTAGGGTTAGACATTCTGAACATATTTTAATTAACCCCAGCACTTAATGATTTGCCTGTCTTCATCCTGCTTTTAGAAAGCAGAACAACTACCCCAGTCAGAATGTCCACTCCACACAAACACCCCCGACCGCCCCCTCGTCCACCAAAGAGATCGAGGAAACAACGCAACCGCATAAGCAAGGCCATCATGAGAGCCATGCTCATGTAGCGTCCACAGGTGAGGCACACAATACACATATTTATGCTTACACTTCTAGAAACAAAGGTTTCCACTTAAAGGGTTCTAGTAGAAACCTCCAACTGTTTTCCTTTTAGAACGCTAGAGCAGTTAACTATCCAAGGAATCCTTGAGGAAGCCTGTTTTCTATCACTGTGACTATCACTATTGTCAGCTGTGTAATTCTTCTGTTTTTCTGTATTCTCTCTTGTAGATGCGTGTAAGGTGCAGTACCTGTCCAGATCGTTGCACTATCCTGAATAATATAATTTATTCATGTCTTTCTGTTCATGGAGATCCACAGCCACTAGTACTAATCCTCATGCAGTAACCCTATTTCTGGGAGAGTCTGCGTTTGGCAGAGATATAGGGGCAGAGCTACATTCCTACCATATTCCCCTGATATAAATAACAGCGTTGTTATTAAAGGGGACAGAAGACATTATGGCAAACAGAAGGTTTGCCCTGGATTCAGACTGACTGTCTAGTAGTTGCTACAACTCCTCAAAACCACTCTGATGTCCTTTTCTTAAGTTATGCTCCCTGTTGGAAATCTGCCATGGCTCAGTGGAACAATGGAACTGAGGGAGTGGGCTTGGAAATATGTCATTGAAACTTTTAGGGTAGAAAAAGACTTGCCTAGAAGTCTAGAATGGAAAAGAAAACCCTCTTTAGAATGAAAAACAAAACAAAACACTGGACTTTAGAGGTTTTTTGGATTGGATGGGACTGCTCTATGGAAACACTGCAAATAATGGAAGAGAGACTGGTCTAGAAGCCTCCTGAGCTCTGAAAACGCTACTCGATTGGAAAAGTCTGGTTTAGGAGATTCGCGGAATGGAGCTTTTGAGCTAGATGCTCTCTGGAATTAAAACATGATTCTGGTAAAAAAAGAAAAAAAAGAACTATTCAGAATGAAAACACTAGTCTATACAAACAGAAATGGAAAAGACAAAATAAAAATATTGTAGCTCAACTGGCTTCTGGTTTAGAAGTTCTGTAACATGGAAATGATCAACTAAATGTTTTATGGATTGGTTAAAAAAAAGTGGCTTAGATGATCTGGGGAATGAAAGACTAGTCTAGAATTAAAGTGGAATAAATTCCAGTCTCTATTGATTAGAAAATACTGGTCTAGATGATCTCTGGAAATAATTGAGTAGCTCTTCTAGAAGTTTTCTAATGGTAAAGACTGGTAAAGAATCATGTATTTAATCAGTTAACATGTCGTAAGAGAATAACGCAAAGCTCTAGCCATAATCACCAGCTCCAAAGCTAGTTTGGGTGGTGTACTATTTCATCAATTCTTGGAAAAAAAAAAATCTTGCACCCTATAGCTATTCCTGTCCCTCCAAGGGAAACCTTAAAACCTCAGAACCGATTGTTTCTCCATCATGCAGGATCCCACGTAGAGCACGTTACGGAAGCTGAGAACCCTTATCTATGCCAGGAAGCCTTGAGGAACCCTTTTTATTGGTAATATGTAGCCATATCTGTGGAAAATAGTGCAGAGCTGTCAGAATCTGAGACATGCAGGACAGCTTCACCTCATCTAGTTGTGAGCTAGACATAGAAACGCGAGTGTTTTCATTTATCCGTTCATTCAGAATGAGAAGGTAAAAAAAGAAAAAAAAGGAAGTGAGAAGGGAATATGGATATAACTCAAGCAACTTTTCCATATTAAACAGTGTTTCCTGTATTTCTGGATCGTTAAACACAACCACTTAACAAATCATATACAATATATAAACACAGCACCAATACTGTTTTATTTTCTTATTTAATTTTCATATTATTTAATTTCACTGCTAACACTGGAAATTCTCAGAGGGCAAATAAAGGCTTGCAGTTCTATTGCATTAATATGGACCTCTTGAAATATGACGGTGCTACGTAATGAGAAGTAAACAGCTTTACCATTAATGTTATTTATTCTTTTATGTTGCTTTGTGATTAGTTTCTCTTCATTAATATTAATTATTTGTTTCTCTGCATTCTGTTAAAGGTGTATTTATGGTTTTCCAGCTCCAGATGTATGTGAGACACGGCAAAAGGAATATTAATAAAGATCTAAACTAGCCTGAGCTAAAGCTTCAGATGGGCCATTTGCATTTTGTGATTTTTATGTGACCATATAAATGCAATAGTAGAAATGTGGATTATGCTTCTGTCCAAGCTAAGAGCGAAACGATTTTATGTTTAAAATTAAATAAAAAACAAACAAACAAAAAACTTACATATCTGAATCCGCATCTAATCTGATTTTCATGTGTTAAATTGTATGGTATGTGTGTATTTCAGCACTATCTGCATGTCTCTATGTTTTATAAAGTTACCTAGTGTCTTCTGTGGTTTATCTTCCATATTTTTCAAATTTCTTCTCCTTTTTTTGTCCTTTGCCTTTATTGATTTGGTAATAACGAGCCTGTAAACTACGTCATTCTCGTTTCCTCTTTCTCTCTTTTCACCCCTTCTTTCTATCTCTTATTCTTGTTGACTTTAACTAGACATTGTCAGAGACCCACTCCTTTGCCCGGTTCAGTAGTCAGTGTCGCAGGAGTGTATTAGCTTTGTCACAGACGCTCTGATTAAAACAAACACTTTGCCATTATTCTGTTAACCCCTTTTGCCTAAAACAGCCCCTGCCTTTGCAAATGATTCTGGTTAGGGCACGGAGGGATGGAGATTCCGATTTTTTTATTGTCTCTTCTCTAGTTGCCTAGATAAGTTAATAAAGAGCATAGAGTCTGTTCAAAATCTGGTTAGACAGTTTGATAACTAATACAATCTTTTAAATGCCAAAAATATTAATGCTAACCATACACTAGAAGACTAAAGTCTGACACTCTCTCCCATCTAAAGACAATGTGTCATTAGTCACAGAGTCATGCCGGCCTCACACCAAATGCCTTTCAAGTGATTATCTGTGATTCTGCAAAGACTGGGGATCTTGCAGGGTCTCTATTTGCATAAGCCAAGCTTAAAGATAATATTAAACACAGATGATTTTATCAGAATGTTAAAGATGAGAAAAAGATTGGCTTAACCTCAAGAGAGCCCACAATGATGACATCACATTCCCTCCTCGTATGAGGACCACTGGGTATTACTCTTATGCCAAACTGCTTTCTGTTTGAAGACATTGATCAAGTTCGATACTTATAATGTGCTAAGTAACAGAAACAGTGAGGAGAAATTACAAGGCACACAACATTAGCATTTGGGTCTCAGGAGGCTACAACAACTGTCATGAGCCTGAGATGATGGAGCATGCCTCAACACTAGCAAAACTCTCATGGTTTTATTCTGACATTGGAACTTTTTCTGCGACAGTGAAATCACTTGAAAAGTCAGTTTGTGTAAGGCCTGCATAAGGTAAACTTTTATTCAGGCTAGGAAATGCTTATCTTGAGGACAATGATTGAAACAACATGCTGTTATGGTTACTGCATTCAGTTTCCCTCCCCCAAAAAGTCCTCTGTTTTGACAATGTGACAGCGCAGGAGCATCCTGGACAATCTGAGAGTTGGTACCTGATTACAAACTGAATTGATTAGGTTTAGCTATTTAGCATCTTGATCAAAGGGTGACATTAGAATTGAAATATCGTCTTGTGTTACTCTTAGCTTGCAAGGTTTCAGAGATCTTTAGGTAGATTGACTATCTTTACTAATATGATTTTGCAGGCAGAAAACCTTGCTAATATTACTAAGTAGGCTAAGACATTTCCACATCATATTTGTATGTTAATATAAATTCATATTATTGTCAGAAAAAAAAATCTTTTCTTTTTTTAGCTGTTTTTCTGAACTCCAATGTGTTCTCTCAGACTAACACATGCAAAACACAATATAATATCTCAGTACAATTGTTCAGCAGGAGGTTTCAAGAAAACGCTATGGTTTTGCTTACCATGCTGATATATGTGCAAAAGAATTATTTAGGAAATTAAGCCAAGGTTTTGCATGTCATCTAAATTTGCACACAAGCAGTGCTAAACACATACAGGCAAAGATGATCTTGCACTGGGTTTGAGATTATTCTTGGGATATGTAAGACAATGAAGTAAAGCATATACACTTCAGATGATTTTTAGAGTTTTAATCTCAAAAATATTATTGCTATATTTACTTGTACTTTATTATAAAAAAAATATGAAATGTATCAGACATCTAGATTATGACATGTGTATAAAAAATGTATTTTTTGCAGATGTGTACTCAGAAAAATGGCTGAACAAATGCAACAGAAAGACCAAAACATGGTCAAACTGATTCAGAAAAAGTGTAGTGTGTGTATTGCTGTAATTTAACTAATTCAAACGGTCGTTTTTCCACACAAAAATCTCTCACTGATCTCAGTGGCTACAGTGTGGAATGCAGAGCACCAGTAATCCCACACACAGTATACTGATATCATATTATGATACCACGGGTATCATGGACGGGAGTGAAGCTAGCTTGGCTGGATCAGAGTGGGTGGGCAAACACAGGTCACAACACTCCTCGCAACCATCTGCACACACGGACATAATAAAAACAAACAAACCTGAAATGTTACAGTACTATTAAATGCAAGCTACAGTCGTACATACTTTTTTTGTGGTATGGGGTCAGAGCCAGAGTCAGAGGTGACGTGTCATAATTCACAGAAAACTTACAAGCACATGTTTTACATCTGTTTATATACATGCATATGTTTTACATCAGCTCTGATATGTCAAAAACGTTCACTCACACACTTTAGGCTTGAATGAAGTCTGACTAAACAGGAAGCAGAAGCCAATCAGGGAAGAGAGCGTAAGAGTGTGATAGTGTAAACAAAGCAAATGGGATTCTGTGAGTGAAAAATAATCTGAGATTTACTGGAAAAGGATTCAAGATTGATGAGTTTTAGCTTTTTTCTTGCTGAACAGACAAAACATTTACATGTCAGTCAGTCGCTTTGTGAAGCTGTTTAGCTAGAGATATTTGTGTCTGTGATTTTATATTTCAAACTCAGTTATACTGAAAAAGAGTGGGTCAATACATGTGGTGTGTAATTTAAAGTCCTTGTTTGCCCTGTGTTATGGCTGGAGAATGAAATGCACAGAATACAACACATAGAGAACATATACAGGTAATTAAAATACACACAGGAAGCGAGCAGAGGAGATAGTCTTGTTTTCAACACTATATATCAGCTAGATAGCTATAAGTAGTGGTCTTGTTGATGTATGTAGCCATATCCAATGTTGATAGATGTGAACCAACACAGCAGCACACAGATTAGAGATCAGCAGCCATGTTTTCATTATGCAACTGTAATACTGAGAAAACGCCATATCTTCAGAAGTGCAAACCTTTGAACTGCGTCCCAAAATTTGTCAGTTCACCACTGGTTTTATTACTTATTATACACAATGCTTAGTGCATATTATATTGTCTGGGCCCTGAATCGTCTCTTACTGTGTGTATGCACAGCTACAAGCCTGTTCCTTCGCAGTAGTGGTCCAGTGGTTAATCTACTGACGGGAAAGTCGTGATTGAGTTTGAATCTGATGCCTAGCTGTCATTGTTGGGCCCTTAACCCTCATCTGATCAAGTTTTTCAGGGCAAAAGTGGCTGCCGAATGAATAAATGTAATCTAAAGCCTGTAAGACACAGGACAACCCTTTAACAGAGACAGCAAAATTAAAAAACCGTGCACCATGTAGCGTTAATATGATCTTAACTGGTACAGAGAGAACATAAAGGGACCTTGTTTTACCAGAAATTTAACAGAAATGTTCGTGCTGCAATGCTTTTGTTTTTATGCCGTTTTTATCCAAAGTAACATGCAAATCAGACAGTATATAATTGAGCGGCTGATGCCTTAAAGCCCTTGACCAATGACTCGGCACTGTGCTTGGTGGTGCTGCATGAACTGAATCAAAGCCAAGGTTCTGCAAAAATACAGACTGCTGAGAAAACAGTAATGAGGTTTAATGTTACATTCGTTTATAGTACCGTTACCCAGCGGCAAATGCATTTTGAGAGATGGGTGATGGATTCCAATTGAGTTTACGGTCATGATTTTGCACACACAGTATATTTACAATCATACAACCATTCATAAAAATACTGAAGACTTATGCTCACTCCAAGTCAAACCCGCAGTTATGTAAGCATTCACAGAGCCACAATGGGTCTGACTGTGCAGCTGCAGAATACTGTTGTTTACTCCTAATCCTTCTCACGCTGCCTCTCCAAACATCAGAGAGTAGAGACATTCAGCACCGAGTTGGAAAATCAGCCTCAAAGCTTTGTGTCTTTTCTCCCCCAGCAGCCACACACCACTTTTCATCTGCCCCCGTGCGGGGTTGAAAAAAGGAGGAGGTGGGAATGGATGAAGCTCTGAAGTGGAAACAACAATACTGTTATTAATGAGAGCTTTTCTCAAGTCATCTGGGTAGCTGTAATCCTGCTTCCTGATATGACGCGGCTTCTTTAGTGACCTGATGGGGCTTAACTAATCCAGAGACTTCTCTGATGTGAATGCAATCCTTAATTCCTCTTCACTGATATAGGAGCATTATCATGTGCTCTGAGGCTACTATGAAAATCAAATAATGGGTTTTAAATGAACTCTTACATCACATTTAAAGATCATTGATGTTCTAAAAATCCATTTAAGAGATCATTTCAATTTAGGTGTCCAGGCAAACAGACTAATAAGTATATGAAAATAATAAATAGAATAATGTTGATAATAGTGGGTTATGATTTCCATCATGAGTACTAAATAAAAATCATGGACGTCTGACTATGTTTCACTGACGCCACTTTGAGAACCACTGTCCTGATCGATCCCAGGAGTAATGCTCCTATGAATCACGTCCCTGTCATTATTCCACTGTATATGTTTGTGTGTGTGGTAGATGGAGACCAAGAGCCACACTGCAGACTTCTGGTGAACTGCTGGAGAGTGTTATTTGTGGCACAGTGTCACACAAAGGTATGTGTACACACAATCAAGCGTACACGGAAGCACGTGTGCTTTCACACACCCAGGCCTTCATACAAACGCACATGCACACTCGCTCACAATAGATTAGATCTTTATCTCGACCTGCAGCACACAACGTCTTCCTGTTATCTTATTTAAAACCAGGGTCGTGTGTGTGAGCGTGTGTGCAACTGCATATGTGCCTGACTGAACTTATGTGCTGATGTATAAACAGCTGAAATCTTGTAAAATAAATAAATAGTAATGTATATGGCAAAAATTATACCCATGGTACTTGTGCAAGCAGTAGGTGAGTAGTCAATGTATATATATGTGTGTGTGTGTGTGTGTGTGTGTAGCAGTTACTGGTGAATTTTGTGATACAACATATGATAATAGTTTTATTCAGACTTGAAAGGATGTCACAAGCCATGTGCATCTACTGTGTTACTCATACCTGTAGTCTGGATATGGATGTTTATAGTGTGTGTGTGTGTGTGTGTGTGTGTGTGTGTACAGCTGTTATACTAATAGTAGCTAAATCACACAGAGGGAGGAGGCCAGTCTCTCTTTCTACAGATTTATCTGCTAAATTAAGCACTGTTTCAAAAGCACTATAAACACCAGCATGGTGACTATAATTCACATGTAACAATAATAAAAACAAATCTTGTCTTCGTAAACCCTTTACCTTAATGAGTGCTGTCTTCTGTTCATATTAAGACAGGAAAGTAAGTGCACATGGATGCATCCTCTCCAGAGTCTGTGGATGAGGTTGCCATTTGCACTGTGGCCTTTCGTGGTTGCCAAATATCAGATGGGATAAAAGGGTATTAGTTTTGGATTACGGAGCCAGTTCTTGACCTAAGCGTAGCTCAGTGGTTAGGCTTCTTTGGAAGTGCAGAGTCTTGATGATAAAGACCATTAACTGAAAGAAAAGCAGCCCATTCCTACAAATGCGAAGTTCATTGTTAGACAGTCATGGCAAAACAGTAGTTTAGTCTGGAATTATGTCAAGTTTACGTTGCGTTCATGAAGACTGGGAACTTTCTACTTTCCACCTCAGACAACTTGAGATTGGAAAAAGTCTAGACGTGCAGCGAGAGCTGCCCTCGTTATGCTCTGTAAACATAAAGGCTTTCTAATAGCGTTTACGCTTTACACACAAACACTGAAGGAGAGAGGAAATGAGCATAAAGTTAGTGTTACACAGGCCTACTCAAAAGAGAAAGCCTAAAATAAAAGAGCCTAAAACCTGTGATATTTTTTCTTATTATTTTTTACATCAACATGCTGAAGTGAAGACAAAAGTACTGTAGCTCAGGTAAATCAGAGAAACTCTCACTTTACTAGTGGGAATTATAATTCCAGGGCACATAGTTCCAGAAGTAGGAAACATTCCAGTTCCTACTTAGTCAAGAAATGCAGCGGTAGCTTTATCTTTATCTTTAAAATGCAGGGTTTTTAACAATGTTTGTATTTTCAGGTGCAGCTGGTTTTTTACAGTTAAAGAAAACTAAAAACTAAAGAAAACTAAAGCTATTACTATGGTGAAAACTAAAACTATCATTTTTGTTAAAACTAAGCAAAAATCAACTTATTAATTGTAACAATCTAATAAAAAAAAACTATTGCTAAACAGATATTTCTCCAGACTGAAAAGAAAAGAAAAGAAAAGAAAAAAAGCATCTAACAAGAAAACAGTGAGTGTGGGAAATTTTGGAATTTAGCACTTTTACACAATAAATTAGGCCTACATACTGTATGTACTCATTTTTAATTATGTCACACTGCCATCCTGAAATGAAAGAATAAAAAAACATTTGCAGTAAAAAATCCACAGGCTATTAATCATTAAAACTTAACCTTGACAAAAAAAAAAAAATCTCTAAAATTTGAAATAATAGAAACTAATGAATCATACCAATCCTAACTAAAACTAAACTGAATTTCAAATTAAACCTAACAAATCATATTTAAAAAAAAATAAACAGATGTAATAAATAAATAAATAAATAAATAAATAAATAAGCAAGCAAGCAAACAATAAACAAACAAACAAATAAAAAATAAAAGGCTATAAAAACTGGTGTGTATGTTCATGACAGTCAAGGCATCTGTGTCCATCCATATAATACAATGCTTAATAGGTGAGTAAAACACTTTCATTAGAATGGGTATGGGCTACTGCTGGAGATACTGAAGTGATAGAGATTTATAGTCTGCATTCACTTCTGCAAATCCCCTGCTTTGGCTGATGTGTTATTAGATTTGGATGTTTCAGTGTTTAACTACAGTATTTGGTGTTGAAGTCCTGTTAAGTAAAGAATTTGCACTGATAGTGCAGATGTTCTGGATGCTTCAAATATTATTATGAATCAATAATAAACACATGTAACCCTAAAAAGAGCTGAAGGTTGGTATAGCGCTTACTGCACCGAGCCAGATGTGTACATTATATAGCTTGTGCTAGTAGTTGGCCTGCTGTTTAAATCATGTGTTGTGGCACAATCAGGGACCTCGAAAGCTTGTACACGGTCGTGCATGGTTACATAAGTGTCTTACTGATCTTTTCCAAGCACCTTTTAAAGGCTCTAGCTTTCCTGTGTTTATTTTCAACTAAGGACAAGGGACATACTGTCCATGGAGGATTCTCTCTCTCTCTCTCTCATACTTTCTCTCTCTCCTCATTCTCTCCATCTCATACACTCACACACAGTCACATTTTGAACAATGGATCTTAAAGACATGCTATGAAATGCCTCTGCTTTGGGCAAAAGATCAGAATTCATCTGGAATGTGGTCTTGGTCAAGGGCATAATGATGGTGAGCGAGTCTAATGAGTGCATGTGAGGGCAGTGTGACATGGAGAGAAGTCATTGGAAGAAAGCACAGGAAATTATGTGTGAAAGCAGGAAGTATTTTAGATTTTGGATAAATATGGCCAGAATTTCTGTGCACGCACACACACACACACACACACACACACACACACACACACACACACACACCATATGCCTAGTAGCTGATAACCACAGCTGTTTCTAGCTGTCTGCAGTGTAAGTAGTCATTGAGGACCTCCTTGAGGTTTTTGCGTATTCTGCGATGCTTTTCTATTCACCACGGTTGTAAAGAGTGATTATTTGAATTTCTGTAGCCTTCCTATCAGCTGAAACCAATCTGGGCATTCTCCTCTTACCTCTCTCATCATTTTCGGTCCACGTAACTGACACTCGCTGAATGTTTATGGTTGTTGTTTTTCGTACCATGTTTTATAAACTCAAGAGACCGTTGTGCATAAAAAACGTAGAACTCAGCACTTTCCAAAATACTCAAATGAGTAAATCTGACCATTGTGAAAGTTAATAAGATCATGTTTTTTCCCCATTTTGATGTTTGATGTGAACATTAATGAATAATAACTAAAAGGCTTTTGTACCTATATCTGCATGATTGCATGCATTGAGCTGCTGTCACATGATGGCTGATTGGATAGTTGCATGAATGTACAGATATTCCTATTATAGTGACTGGTGTGTTTATACCAGGCTTCAGTGATATAATTGTTCTATTTATGTTTTCAAACTCCACAAATGCATTATATGAAGTTAAATGAAAACAGGCAAACATAGCAGGTGAAAGTGTGTGAATATCCCTAGTTAGTACTTTCTCTACTGTACTAATGCAATAGACATAATGTGGGGTGTCGCCACAAAATTAGTCCAGTTGGTCAAGAAGTTCTGAGATATCCTAAATCTACAGTTAATTACCTTTAAAATAAGCCATCATTTGTTAAATTTGGTGCAGCCATTTTAAAGAAATAAACAAAAATGGGTATCATCATGTGTAAATTACAATTAATGCATATCAACCAGACAGTTGTCATATTTAGTCATATTTATAGTTTGTTTTATAGTATGATATTTTGGTGACATACATTATATATTAAGAAATGTATTTATACTCGTTTATAATCACTATATCTCAGAATGAACTTTAGCGACACTTACATTTAACAAAAAGACAGTTTGTGGCCTGCTTTAACACAGTAACAGAGACCTTCATACTACAACCCATGTACCATACAGGAGTATATAACAAATATCTCAGTTAATAAATTGAGACATTTACTGGATTAAATGCACATTAATGTTTAATATTTTTTTTACCCATATTAAATATTGTACAAATATGAAAAACACCTCAAAAATAAGTAATAAGCTTATATTCATAATCACAGGAATATTAACTATAGCTCAGGCTTTATATTCTAAATAATCCCATAACCAGTGTGCAACATAATGCAGAGACAGAAACAGAATAAAAATTGCATATTGGTCTCAAAAAGTCCACCAGCACCGCCATCTGCTGGACAGTATAGTATGAAACAGAAAAATAGCTACTGCTTGCATATTTTGAGATTTTTTTTTCACAAATTATCAAACCTCACACCCTATTTTACATTCTTAGCTCATGAATTACTTCAATAAATTACATATAAAACAGTAATGGGCTTTTAAGCAGTTTTAAGTAAAATAACAAAAAATATCAGCTTTGGATTCATAGATACAGAACCATTAGGGTGAGATTGTGGTTTTTATTTTTTGTAAGAATTGGCCATAAAGTATTATATTAAGGATATGAGTTAAGTTTCTAAAGATTATCAATGTTGGGGCCACAAAATGCTGAACTAATGTCAGCAATTAAAATGAACAAGACACCGAGAATTCAATTGATTTACATCTTTGTGTCCCTTTTCTTCAATCTTGGGATCATGCATTAGTCCACCTCATCTTCAGTTAATTTTGAAATAATTGTTCTGATTTTTCAGAGACTTGAATTAAGTATGATGGTCCCACAACATATTAAGACAGGTTTAAGTTACACAATCCGTGGGCAAGATTCTGACCTGAATATATTTATTTGTGGCCTTATGACTGAAACGTAATGTATTAGAGTCCTTGCTGAGAAAGTGTCACATAGCTGCGCTCAGGTGAATCAATCTCATGCAGCTTTCTCTCTGTGTTGCCCTCTGGTGGTGGGACAGAATCAGACACCCATGCTGCAACAGTGTCCATGTTGGGCATCAGACAGTATCCAGACGTGTGAGAAAAAATGGCATTGGACATCACATCTGGACTTGGAGTGTATGCTGGGGGATCGTCGTCAGGGAGCTCTGACTTCCTTGGCTCTCTGTTCTCACTAGCTAGATTAGCGATTGGGATTGAGCATTCTGAAGTTGGATTTTGGGATGGGGATAAAACATAGCCTCCTTTTATTGGCAAAGAGTCCTTGGAGCTCTCAGAAATGTATCTTCCATCATCATCGAAAGATAAGAGGGAAGATAATGTGTCTGAAGTTTCACTTGGCACTGACGAGTCCTCGCGGCAGAGGATATAAGGTCCAGTGAAGCTTATGCAAGATTTGTCTGTCATTTTGCTCCCCTCTACAAATAAAGACGAGCAGCTTGAGCCTTGTGGCCATCCTGATTTGCTCATGCCAAGGTCCATGTCAATGTCATCGCTGCATTTCAGGAGAGGGTAATCAGAAATACTGCAGCAAACACAAAAATGGAAATATTGTTATACTGTGAACTTACTGATTTTGTTAAAAAAGAACTGCTTATCAAAATGATAGAGAAGATATGTTAGTGGTGTCCGGGGGTTTCTTGTGCTAGTCAGAGACTAGCTTCATATACATGGGATAGGTCATTTAAAAAAGAGCTTGACCAAAAATTTCATTTACAGTTTTCATTTCCATTAACAAAATGAAAGGTCTTTGGTGTCTGGAGCTGATGACAAGTAAATAGCTTTAGGTGAATTTTTTCCATTGACAATCCATGCAGCAATTGATGAATAACTATATTAGAGATAAGGGGGAAATTATGTTAATTATATATTTTTTGGTTAAACTCATACATTAACCCTTAAATGCGCTATAGAGTTTATCTGCCTCACTTGTAAGTTACTCCAGAAAAAAATGGCCGCCAAAAATACGAGAGCTGTCTTACCTGCCCTTGCAGATGATAGGGTCATCTGAGGTCTGTATGACGAACACAGAGGTTTTCTCACTGCCAGTGTAAAGATTGGCCTCACCAGGAGGAAATTCCTGTCAGAGAAAAAAGGTAATTTAAAGCTAAATAGGACTGATTAGCATGCAGGTCTATGGGAGTGTGAGGCAGACGCTCCACATAGACAGATTTTGTTGTTGATATGGTGAAGTTTTCTGTCAGGAAACATTTCTTTTATATTTTTAGATGGAGTCTCCAGTGTCAGAAAGAAAACTGAGGGAAAAGTTTTCTGAGACAGAAAAGTCTTGAGGAAGAAAGGATTTGCATTTTGAATTGACACGCTGCGTTTTTTTTTTTTTGCCTAATTAACTTTAAAAGAGAGAAAAGAGAGGAACAACTGTTTATAGCTGCTATAATGGAAATGAAAACAGGGAATAATTTGTTTCATGGATAAGCATTTGATAAAAAAAATAATGTGCCATTCTTTGATAAATGGAGAAATTGCAATCATGTGATATAAACACTTTTGGACGTGCTGCTATTGGATAATAATTAACTTCGGTATAGTAACTGTAACTACAGCTACGTTCACATTACATGCCTCACTGTTCAATTCCGACTTTTTTTTGTTGCTCAGATCGGATTTGCCTATCTTGACAGTTCAAATTCATAATTACAAGTGACCAATATCTAACTGTACATTTATGTGTACATGAACACATCTGTCCCCTGAAGCAGCATGCATGTGCACAATAGGCACTTTTGGAACTTTTCATAGTTCTTAGAACTGTAGGGTAGGTACTCTCCCAGAACAGTAGGAACCATGGGAGACGTACGTGTAAATGGTCCAGATGTAAGTGTAATGAGATTCTTCAAGTCGTGCAGTCATTCTTTTCTTTTTTTATTAGTCAGTGTGCATTTCAATAACAGGATAAAACAGACAGAAACTTACAAAAAGGTGTTTGGTAAAAGAAAAGAAAAAAAATCCACACGATGTGCTGGTTAACAGATGAGAGAAGCTGAAACCTGAGGTGGGGTAGTTGGCAAACTAAACTGAAACTAAAAAAATAGGCTATAAGAGTTTGATTTAAACAGAAATGCATGTGTGCTGTCTGTCTCATTATTCTGACAAATCCATACTGTAGAAACGTAAACAACAATGAATTGCGCAGCGTGAGGGGTGAATACGCGACATGATCGAAATCGTCACTACAATTACTGAAAACATAATCACCAATGGGTTTTCTAATTGCCAGATACTCTATATGAAAAATCTTCATGTCTTCATATTGAACAGCCAAATCCAGTTCAAATACAATGCAATTTTGATGTGGCTTACATCACGTCACCGTTCCTACTGGCGGTGCGAATGCAAACAGAAAAAAGGCTCTGGAAGGTGTGTAGTTCTTGGGGGAGCTCCCCAGGAGGTAGTTCCTCCCATAAGCCCCTAGAACTGTTTGGTCTAAAAACACCTATTGATACGTTTTTGAGTCATCTACGTCACCACCAAAAAAAGGTCAGAATTCTGAGATGACTCGTTGTATTACAACTGACTAACTGGACGTGAAAGTAGCTAAAGAGTGCATCACATTTTGCGAGAAGGTGAGAAAAAGCCAGACACCTAGGTTTTCCTGTTTTCGCACCTATTGTTGGCCCCGCTGCACCGAGAGATGTGTGGGTACGAGAAAGGAGCCAACTCAGCGCATGTGAATTCTGATCTGACCGTTTTCATGTCGCATGGCCACAAAGTGGATACGTATTGGATTTAGAACCATGTAGGAAAGTGACTTGACACATCTGATTAGAAATGATCATATTTCTTTGTCCATGCAACCCTGAAAACATCAGATCTGTGTCATATTAAGGCAAAAAAAAAAAATCAGACTTGAGTCACTTCAGCCTGTGAATGTAAACTACTAAACACATTCCGTCATATTACAGCAGCACATTGTTGATTATTTTCCTCTAACAGCATGGTCTTTAATATTTTATTCTTTACTTGCATAATGTTTTAATTACAAATCCACACAGGAAAAGCATGAATATTGTAATTTATAATCTTTATAGAGAAAAATCATGGTGCTATGGATAATGCTGCTCACCTTATTGCTCATTTCCCCTAGGACTTTGCTGTTAATGGGAGAGGGAATGGATATGTTCCACAGTACTAACCTCCTATAAAACAAGCACACACACACACACATTTTATATCGTTCCAGGATATGAGTGATTTAGGTGTAGGAGGCAGTTTTACTGAATGATTTACCTGTGGCAGGCTGGAAGGGCATTATACATGATGATGAAAAGCACGGCCACTAACACAGCTATCAAGACGTAAATTATGGTGTTGATCCAGGGAGCTACACACACACACACACACACACACAAACACATGCACACACTGTATATGTAAGTATTTTGACTTACAGTCAAGTGCAAAAGTATGCCATCCTTATGGCCAAATGAAGAAAACATCTTAAAATAGCTATAAGATATTAGCTGTGCTCAGTTTCAGGGATGTTCCAATATTATACTCCAATATAAAAAAAAACTATGAACATGAAATAAATATTCTCAAGTAAAATGTATTCCCTTCATCTGTTTTTATAACTGCCTCTTTGTTATCCTCTGAACAGCTTTTGGATCTTCTCAGTTGTAAGATTGGGACCCCAACCCCCTACACAATTAGAGGTCAGAGGTCAGGGTTACCTGGATCAGTGGTGAAGTATGTGGGCTCAGACCAGTCAGAAGGTCGTCCAGCAAAGCTGCGGCTAGGTATGGCTCTCACCATAGCCATGTATTCTGTAGAGGGCCACAGGCAGGAAGGAACATTTGTACTGAGGACTGCTTCAGAGAGATTGAATTTCACCTTATTCTAGAGAGTGAGATTGAGAGACAGTGAGAGGATTGCCAAAAGAGTGATCTTGAAGAGTGATGAATTTCAGTTACAGTTAAAAGTTTGCATTCAGGATTGAGTTAAATTGCATTTAGGTTTGAGTTCAATTTAGCTACAAGTGTTCAAATGCACTGACTTCTAAAAGGGTGACATTCAGACTCATATCTTTAGTTTGTATTAACAACAATATTGGCAGGAAGTGAGAATATCTTACAGTGTATGTGTAAGTAACAATAATTTGTTCCCTTTGTTCAAAAGACAGAGACTGAATGATGAACAGATGTACATATGCAGACAGACATGTCTCTTACCTTTTTGTCATTGCTCTCGATGTACACCTGATACGAGAGTAGGAGTTTTTCATTAACATTATGTCGGGCCCAGCTCAACTTCCAAACACCATCCTTCTTATCTGCCCGGAATTGGGATGGAGGTGGTGGCAGAACTGTGAGTCAGAAAAAGGATATGAGCATCAAACCTTGCAATGTATCAGTTTTATCAGATGTAAAGTGGCTCAGTGGTTAGCATCAGTGTCCTTGATTCATTCATGAGCTTGGCTACTGTCTGACTGGAGTTTTGCATGTTCTCACTGTGTCCCTATGGGTTTCCTCCCGGGTGCTCACACATGCCCTAGGTGTGAATAACTGTGGTGTTTGCATGTGTGTGTGTGTTACTGGGATAGGGTCTGGATCCACCACGACCCTGACCAGGATTATTGAAGACGACTGTGTGAATGATTACATTTACAGTTTAAATTCATTCCTGAACGAAGTGCCTTGCTTTAGACAATAAAGTGTTGGACTTTAGTAACAGGGATGAAGGATATCCTTATGAACACCAGGGAACAGTACACAAGCCTTCAAGACGTTGTATCACTGGGAGCCCCCAGGAGGTCCAACATGTTTTTAAATTTAATTACAGTGGTAGAAATTGCAACTCACCATTTATCAAAGTTATTATATTTATTACTGAGTTCTTATAGCTATTAGAAGGTTTCCCTGGTTTCTTAAACTAAATAAAACAAAAACAAGTCAGCCTAAAATGAATGTCAACTTGGACATGTTCTGTCAGTGGAAAGTTTGGAAATAGAAAGCTTTATGGGGTTAATAAACAGACAAATAGCATTATACCCATTTAAATAATGTCGATGAGGTAAATCAGGACCAAGTGGTGTTTGGAATCCATTATACAGTTACAAAATAGCATTTTCTTATTGTATTTGATGAATTAGAAATGATAAAAGCCAAACTTGAACTTGCCCTGTCGTCCTGTGACTTTTCTTTGATTGTGATATGAAGTAATGTCATTATGTTATTTTCCTGGCATTATGTTGTTTTACTAAGACATTATAATTCATATAAGTTTCAGGATAAGATTTGGCTTATCCTGATCCAGCCCTTGTAGCATAAACAACGATAATAATGTAAATAGCAAAGTTGGTGAGATTTATCTCTACAGTGGATCAGAGATTCAATGTTTGGTTCCATTGCTCAGGACACTCACCGTTGTCAGGGTTACTAAAGGCCTTGATCTTTTGTAAGCTTCTGATCTCCACAGTCAGCAAATCAGGTTCAGAACTATACAATGAACATGTAAAATTTCGAAGGTTTCTTGAGTGAGGATGTTCAGCATGACCAGAACAGTGGTTACATTTCCTGAAAGGACCGATACAAAAATAACAGAGAAATTACTTACAATATCTACATGAGGCCTAAAATGATTTTGGTGGGTTAGCAGGGAAGCAATACTCACAAGCTTGTTCCACTGGTGTGGCCACAAAGGTGAAACGAGAGGAACTTGGCCTGCCATTTCGTCACCTGCCAACTACACATCACCTCTCCTTCCTTAATTACACACTGCAGGTTAAGGACACCTTCTATTAGACAGTGGAGCAGGAAGGGGCAAAGTGAAGGAGGAAAGAAAAAGGGAGATTAAGAGTAAATGAATTAAAAGGTGTAATGGAAATTAATGTGTTTTTTGCTGTGTGTGATCTTATGAGTTTTTAACCTTATGAACAATTAATAGCTCTGAATGTCTGTACACTGGATCAGTAGTTCTCTTTCATATCAAGTGCCTTGTCTCTGATCAAGTGCCTTTTCTTTTTCTCTTTTTCTTTGCATATCCCAGCTTGTTAGGAAGTTGGGATCAGAGCACAGTGTCAGCTATGGTACAGTGTCCTTGGATTAGAGAGTATTAAGGACCTTGCTTAAGTGTTGGTGCTGTGGCTTGAGCTCCTGATCAGTAAGTAAGGGCCTTAACCTTTGAGCCACCATTAACCCAAAACAGTTGCTTCATAAACTGAAACTTTCCAATTTGTTTATAAGATGAGTAATGGTGTGGTGTCAGGAAACATGGATTTTGCCAT
>JAQQZR010000008.1:7015717-7052261 GCA_030068235.1 Notoglanidium macrostoma | reverse complement strand
TTTTTCCTTATTTAAAAATGTGAATCTGTTAAATCCTGTAAGTAATGCCGTTGTACCTTCCTCAGTCACCCAGACCACTTTGTGGCTCCAGTCACTCCACAGGCCTACAGGACCCCGTGCTCGCACCCTGGCTTCATATGAGTAGCCTGGGAAGAGCGTCTGGCTCTCTATCACAAACTTTGTGACATTGATATCATCTACCACCTAGAATGCAGAGAAGAGAGAGAGATAGAGGTTAGATCTGCTACACTAACAGATACACTGCAACATATCTACCACAGATCTCTATCTAGTTTCAAGTAATTCTGTTTTGTTGCATTATCTTGCATAAGAATCTTGATGGGTTTTGAGGTTGCTATGCTGCAATTTCTTCAGAACATCTGAATAATATGCCATGTCATTGTGTGTGCATTCTTTAGTGATGTTGAAGAAGGAGATTATAGTTTAATACAGGCGGGAGAGAGAGAGAGAGAGAGAGTTATCAATGCTTATTATTTCTGCTTTATGTGTGTGTGACAGAGAGAAAAGAGAACGGGATTATTATCTCTGCATATATGATGGTGTTTGTCACTGTAGTGCTGATTTTCTTTCATTTAAGTACGTATATTACTCTAGCCTACTTGACCCTCAAATGTTTTTTGTGATGCTACTTCACACACCATTAGATCAGTGCTCAGGCTACGTAGTATAGTGAAGAGTGTGTGTGTACTCACAATCCACTCGTGTGCATGACTTCTGTACTTGAGTTGGTAGGTAAGGTTTAGTGAGAACGGGGATGAGGGAGGATATGGGCTGGTCCAGCTCAGCAGTCGGTTGTCACCATTGTCTTTTTTCTCAGAAAAATTTGTTGGAGGCAGGACCTTGCCTGCAGAGTACACACACACACATGCACACACACACACGCACACACATACACACAAAATCCTCTTTTTAATTTTTAACTAAAATAATTTTGCAATATGAATGAGCATGCACATACACTCTTATTTATATTTTCTTTAGGTTAACAGGTAGAGTTCAGCTGAGGGTTGACTGACACGGGTTATGCATTTAAACTAAATTGTTAGAAATAAATACAGAAGCAGACACATACATCATTTTCTCACCTTGTGCAGCTATATTAAGAGTCATCACTTTAGAAGGGCAGGATGTGTTGAAGAAGAACTCATGACTGCCCATGCCAAACACTTCAGTTTTATAGACACAACTCTGCTTTCCACTTGACATTAGTTTATCATGGCTTTCAGGGACACATGGCATTCCACTTCTGTTAGACACACACACACACACACACAAACACACACACACACGCACACACACACACACACAAAAGAAAAGGACTGGTCTTAAATGTGTACATTTCATTATGTTGCTTCCATCATTTTATTAGACATATTTTTGTTCCTTACGTGCTGATAGGCATATGTAAGTGTGGGTCTGGCTCCTCCTCCCAGGTGCAGTGTATCTGAGTAGTGAAGTCATTATAGCACTGCAGTGACGCCAACATATGAGAACCTAAAGAAGGTCAGAGGTCAATGAGCATGTGTGACCTTTTTGGCTGAAAAGTATATTATCAAAACCTAAAAACAATCTTCATTCATGCAATTATCCAATTATATCAGCAAATCTTGTGTCAGCAGTGCCATGCACAAAATCATGTAGATGCAGATCATGAACTTCAAGTAATGTTCACATAAAGCATCAGAATGGAAGAAAGATGTTGAAAAGGTGTTTATGGTATTGTTGTTGGTGGTGTTGTGGGCTGGTTTGAATAATTTAGAAGCTGCCGATCTCCTGGGATTTTCACACATTTTACACGGGTGGGAAAAACTGAAAAACATCCAGTGAGTGTCAGTTCTGCAGATATGGCAATGTCTTGATGATGAGAGAGGTTAGAGTTGAATGACCAGAGTGGTCAACCTGACAGGAAGCTGTAGTAACTTAAAAAATCATGCCACACTGAACAGAAAAGCATGTTAGAAAGCACAACACTTTGAATCTTGACATGGATAGACTAGAACAGCAGAAGACCACACCGGGTTCCACGCCATGCTTAAAGTCACTGAAATCACATTTTCCCCATTCTGTTTGATCTGAACATTAACGGAAGCTTTTGAACTGAATCTACATGATTTTATGTATAGTGTTGGTGACACATTTTGCATGAATGAGCATGCGTATGCGTGTTCCTGTTAAAGTTACCAGTGAGTGTATATTAAACTTCATCCTAGACCATGAAAATTGAGCCTTAACCATGTGATAACTGCAGGAAGAATTGTGTCCAGAAAACCTATTGAAAGTAGGTGCATTTGCTTCCACTTACTGTGATGAGTAGAGATTTCAAAAGAGCACTGCTCAGGCATGGAGCTCAGGGCCAGCAGAGGAAGAACTGCAATGAGCAGTGTCCTCAGGGGGAACATTGTATTTGGAGTGGGACACCAGAGAAGCTTGACTACACAATTTCAAAATCTTATGAACTGTGTGAGAACCTGTGAGAGATATTCAACATACACTTAATGTGTGTAAAGTCTAAAATGTTCAGAGCAGCAACAAAGAAGTTGACACATTCTAAACACATATAAGCATATATTACTGTTATTCCTTTAGTTTATTTAACACACACACACACACACATTTACTAATAATAAGAGCAAGACCAACATCCCACAATATTATATTACTTACAATGGAAAGAGACAGAGTTTAAAATTATATTTTGGTCAAAGATACAGTGAAGTTTTCTTCACACACATTATAGATATTTCTCCCAAACCTGCACTACAACAGCCCTTATGAAAATTTGTTGTTGTTGTTGTTTTTGTCACATGATTGCTTATTATTCTACAGTGAAACTGATAGTAGTATAGTTAAATTTGTAATAAATTGAATTCGTAAACTATGTTCACAATGCCCACGGTATGGTAAGATTAAACATGATAAATGAACATGCTTCACTGATCCCAAAAGGAGGATTTGCATTGCACCATGATCCATAGACAACATTCATAACAGTTTTGGTTATTTCCATCATAACCTCACTGTAACACATTGCAATGCACTGAAAGGTACCTTGGGCCAGGAAAGGCAGGGGACACCTGGATTACCACTGAGCTACACCACCATGGTTACCCTGTTAGGGATGAAGGCTTGAATTACGGCGTGGATTTTGACCGACCCCCCCCCAAAGGAGGCAAAAATGACAGTTTAGGAGGTTGAAACATTTATTTCTCTTTTTCCTGTAATAGTAAATAATACAATATATGTCCCATTGTCCTTGCCTGGAAGAATCTTGTAATGCGATTTCAGACACCCCTAAAGTGGGCCATACCATTTCTTAACCTTGACTATACAGTAGTGGCTCGCGTTCTCATTAAGGTCTGTGCTCCCGTGTGTCGGTAAGCCAATGGAGACAGCTGCAGGTTAATTAGCTATTTGGCTTGTTTAATACACTTTACTTTCTTACTTTCATAATGTTTGAATTACATTGTGACAACTTCTACGGATGAATGCTAATGTTATTTAGTTTCTAATTTTTGCCTTAAGTTTCACTTTGGCGAATATTACCTAGCTAAAGCTAAAGTTTGCCTTACCTAACATTAGCTAACTACAGTAGTGTTAGATAGATAATAGCACGCTACTATATTTCCAATGTTAGCTTGGCATTTCATTACCTGTATAAAATGTCATATTATCCAACGTTAGCTAACACTGGTGCTCAGTCAAAAGCAGTGACAGGACGGAGAATTAGTTGTTGTAGAGATATGTTTTGACATCAATATAGAGTTTATTACTTAATTTCAATATTCGTTTGTGTGGCTGTAGTGGTTCAGCTAGTCTATTGCCTTTTTGTTATTTGCTTTTATAGTAGGCACCCCCTTAGTTTTCATTCAGGACATTTACCTGGTTGGGTATTTGAACAGTATTGAAATCCATGTGTGCTGAAGGCTAAATAACTGTATTAGTTCAAATAATGACTATTGAGCTCAAATTAGAGTTCATTCTCAGAATACACACGAGCAAGAGGAGAAGCGATATCTGGCACTTTTTGGTGCTAAAGAAAAGAGTAAGTTGTAAAGTTTAATACTGAGCAGGATAGTATGGGTGAGGGTGAGTTTTACATTTATGTGCTGTTGTGTTAAGGAAGCAGGAGGAGGTCAGGCAGGAGCAGGAGCACTGAGCAGGCAGGAGAGAGTAGCAAAGAGGTGCGTTAGAAAGAAGAGTTCACTTAAAGATGCATGCAATCGTACCAGGCATTTAGGCAAATAATACAACTTCAGTTCACGGAAGCACGCACCTCAGCTGTACTGAGTTCCCTTTTCACCCTTATCATAATTCCCACTCTCGTCACATTACAACAATGTATATTGATACTGATATTAGACTAATGAATTATAGATTGTCTGAGAATTAATTGCTAACCACAAAACTGAGCTTTTTAAGTCGGATTTTGTTTTTATCCAACATTTTGTTTATTTTGTGCGGACGAGTTATTTATCTTGTGCGCACTAGTTATTACATTCATCTCATCACGCAAAAAAAAAAAAAAAAAAAAAAAATCACCTTTGGGGACAATTATAAATAAATGAATTGTAATAAATAACTACTAGTTAAAATGAAACCAAAATAGGCATTCACCTGTTTCAGTGATGTAAGACAAATACAAAGATCATGTACTGACCATTATATACTAATATGATCATTGATACATGATATAATACTAATTCATCCAGGTGTTAAATATGTACCAAACACAGCAAGCATAAGCAGCCATGTTAGTATAGTTTATCGTTCCCATAGAGCATCATAGTAAAACGGTGTTGTTATTATAGTTTCACGTGTAACAACAGTCACCACAATCAACAGCAATGTAGCAGCATGATCTAGAGTTACCATGCAGTAATGAAACCAGAATTTTCCTAAGGCTACAACAACAACAACAAAGTCTAATACATGCGTAAAAAATGAATGAAATTAAAACAAAGGTTTCTTATCACATGGATCCTTACACTCAAAAGTTCAGTAAACATCCCTCCTTCCTTCAGGTTTTACTGTGTGCGCGTGCATCTCTGTGTCCCATAGCACTAGCGGGAAATCCAGCGCGTGCTTCACTCCGTTCACCCGCAACGTGACGGCGCTGTGCCGACATATCACGTGACCACGCGTTTCACGGTCTTAGTAGTAGGCGTTAAGTAGCGACCTACTGTACTGAATATATTCCAAAACAAATGTATACAGCGTCTTATTTCATTCTAAAAGCAACAGATTTCCTAATTGAACGTAAAGAACAGGTTTGCGACTTCCTGGTATAAGAGGAGGTCAGAGGAGTTCCCCTTTCTGAGTCTAGGCATGGGTGGGAAGAACAGAGACGGAAAAAAGGGTAAGAAAGGGAGAAGAAAGAAGTAAGAACAAAGCGAGCGCGTAAATAACACGATGAATGGCCCTTTTTGTAGCTTTCTGTATCATATAGACTACTGTAGTTCTGTAGCTGTGGGTTAAAGTGTATTTTTGGCAGTATAGAGATGAATAGGTGTGAAGGGGAAACACCTTGACGCACTAGTCCACTTTCTTCACGTCTTTTCCCGTCACCTATAGAAGCACACGCTCGCATCAGACTGAGAAAAAAGTTGGGGGGCTGAGAAAAAACTGAGAAAAAAATTGGTGGGCCTGAGTTTCATTTCCCCTCTAAAATTGAAGGCTAATATCATCATAAGGCTTGAGTTCATAATCTGAGAAACCTTTTATTATAGTTATGTATTATTATTATTATAAATTTTTTTTTTTTTACAGAATATTCCCTAAAATATTTACTTGCTTCTAGTCAATGCAGAGGTAAGAAAGTTGAGATCTTAAATCATGGTTGAGATCATAAAGAAATGTTTATATAGCTGGTCCCATAGCCTAAATACACACTTTACATTCCACTGACCATTATTAATTTTGATTACTTTTTTCTTTGTCGTACGCACAGTGCAAGTTTATATCTGTTCCTGCCTTTGAATTAGATGAAGAGAAAAGTGGAGTGGATCCGAGTCCAAGTGCAAGTCGAGACACTTTCTGTTTGCAGAAAGTTGAACTATAGCATTTTCAAGTGGATTTAAATGTGATTTGGACTCAAGTAACCAGGAAAACACACTGGTGCCTGACTATAGAAACCTTCTTCAATTTTCTTTCCCATACTAATATCATGTTACAGTTTTCTTGGAAGATTTACAGAATTTGCTGATTAGGCGTCAGCATTTTAATAGATTATAAAGATTAAAAAAGGAAAACGATGGTGATGATAAACAACACTTACCTTTCACAAGCTCTGTTAATCCATTTATCTGAGACTCCAAAAAAAAATCCGTGAAAAAGTATATGTGGACTGGCTTAATTGCAGACAGTTCCTTGAGTGCGTGTGATTTTTTTGAGAGTGTAATGAGTGTGTACGTGTTCATTACCAATGTGTATTAGAGCTTTTCCTGTACAAAAAAAACAGTGGTTCCTCTTTTTGCATTGTGGTCAACTTTTTTTTAATCTTCTGGCCAACATGTTGTCATTCTGCATCATCAACAGACAAGATACCCAGAAACTACATGTCGAATGATTGACACCAGTTCTTAGGTACAAAACATTCAGATGAGATTATGGACAAAAGAAAGGGTGAAACTTGGGCAGAAACTGTTGCAATCATTAGGGTATCCATGTGGAACCATGCACAGCAACAGAAAGCAAGCAAGAAGTGCAGGAAGCTCCACGCAGAAGGAATCATCAGAATGAAACAGGCAGGTTTGGAGGGTTAAAGGAGCCACAGCAGAAGAAACATGTCAGGATCAAGCATCATGTCAAGCTATATGAGCACATACACAGACAGAGAGAAAATATTCTGATCACAGTGGTTTAAAACGGTGCAAACCGAGATCAGAGTGTGGCAAGTTTAGATCTGATTGCATAACTAAAAGAAAAGGCAGAAGATAACACAGACATGACCGCACCCTGCAACATGAAACTTCCTGCCACGCAACTCTCAACAAAGCTGAGAGGAATAATGTCCAATGAATAATAAAATAGGAATTATTAGTTATACTAATATCAGAGTTTCAGCATTTATTCCCTTGTATTGCAATCTTGATATGTTAAACAACATAGAACATAACACGTTTCGTATCTAACCACCCAGTTTTTCAGGTGAACTAAAGTATTGGAACAGAATGTTTTCAACTAAATTAAAGTAAAAAATACTTAATATTTTACGTGTATTGTTGATTCTTCCTCATTGATGGTCTGCCCATTTGTGAAATAGATGCTCATCTCAAAGCAAAACAGTCGCTTGCCTTATCTTCACCGCTTTTACACGTCGGAAGTTAAAGCCTAGTTTCAGAATCTATGAAAGAACAGATACAATCATGAGTGGGTTTAATCAATGTTTAGTATCTACACATGTTTTATTCTTCTTAGTCATCCTTACATTTAACAGATCAGACCGAACACCGCTACACAAAGATGGTTGGATGTTTAAATGACAGCTTCAAACATAGTATTTAAGAGGTATGCTGTCTGAAAAGGCACATGCTTGATTTTGAACCTATTTTTAATTCTTAATGTCTATGATTAATGTAGTGCATTTTATTTTCTATCCACTGTACAATTATATGTAATAAAGCTGTTTTGTTGGAGAAGCTCTATGAATTTCTTTCATGTCTTTTGAATGTTTTTGTTTATTTACTCCGAGAATCCTTACAATAATAATGGCTAATGATCACAAATACTAAGACTGTAGAAAGTCAGTGGTTGCAGTTTTAATTTGGTAATCTTTAAAGCAAATGTTTTTCTGGTAATCGATAAAGCAATTAGCCCTGCCATAGATTATCAACCTGCAGGGTGTACCCTGCCTCTTGCCCAAAGTCAGCTGGGATTGGCTCCATCTTCCCCATAACCCTGATGGATAAGTGGTGTAGGATAGATGGATAGATATATGGATGGATGGATAAAGCAGTTATTTTGTAAAGAATAAAAATCTTGCCATGTTTTATGTTGGAGCCTTTTGGGGATTTTCAGTGGAAGCAGGGAAAGATACCAGCAGTCGTCTCATTCTCAGATGGATTCATCTTCCTCTAATACACCTAAGTATCAGACCTGTGCAAAGACATCTTGAGGACAATCACTCATGGGAAAAAGTGCATGATGCAGTATATTTTGTGTGTTATTGCATACTATAAATGAATTTTATATTCATACAGTGAGCTCCTGAATAATTGCCATTCTTAGTGGAGATGAGTAAAAAAAAAAGCTGAATGAAAACGAAAAAACAATTGAAAAAAGGTTTTTGTGGTCAATTAATTTAATCTCACAGTGAAAATATTTTATTTATATTTAAAAATATTTAATATTTTATAAAATATCTTTTATTGAATTTACTTTTATGAATTAAAAAAAAAAACTTTTGCAATTATTGTTACCCTTGCATTTAATACTTTAGTACTGTGCACCCTCCCTTTTCCATCATGAAAGCACCGAGTTTTCTCCTAAAATGCTTGATGAATTGGAGAATACAGAGCAAGGAATCTGAGCCCACGCCTCAATACACAATCTTTCAACATCAACACAAGGTCCTCTGTTGTGGATTCTCCTCTTCATCTCAGCTCACAGCTTTTAGGTGTGATTTCAGTCAGGGGACTGGGATGGCAATGTCAAAAGCTTGAATCTTTGGTCATTTAACCATTTTTGTGTTAATTTGGATACATCTTCTGGACCACAGTCCTGCTGGAATATCTAATCATGATTTTATGGTAGAGGCACCCAAATTTTGATTTAAAAATCTTCCAGTAAAAATCTCCGTCTATGATCCTTTAACCAGTTTTTACTTTTCTAGCAGTCGTTCTTACTGTGTATGAGGGTAAAATATGTGCGTCCTCTTCTTGACAAGTTAATTAACAGCTCATTCTGTTTTAAATTTCTTAATTAATGCCCTAGCAGTGGATAAGGGCATTTTCAGGAGTATACCGATTTTTATAGGCATTGCCTGATTTATGAATGTCAAAATTTTATATCGAAAGGTAAACTTTTTAAAAAATCCTATTTCATTTGTGTGTTCATCTTCCCCATTTTGATTAATTACTAATTTACTTTACTCATTTTAAAATGTATCGCTAATAAATTTGACTTGCCACCTCATAGTTATACCCCAGTGAACAAGACATCATGAGTGATCATGTAAGAGTTCCTAAGACGTGAAGTAAAATATAATAAGGAACATTGTTCAGTTACATTTTGCTCCTGCTTTTTAGTGAAAGGCTGCAATAATCCTAATTATAATATGAAAGTTCTTTTCAAGTCATTTGCAAAATAATAATAAATAATAATATGGATATCATGCAAAAGTATGTAGTACTGCCAATAAGTCTGAAGATGATTGAATGTAGGTTTTCATTATCCTAAAGATGGGCCCTTTCTGTTTGGAGTTTGCAGGTACTCCCTGTACCTGTGTGGGTTTCTTCAGGGTGCTCTGGTTTCCTCTCACAGTCCAATGACATACAAGTTAGGTCAATGGGCTACTGTAAATTGCCCAAAGGTGTGAATGTGAGTGAGAATGGTTGTTTGCTGCAGAGTTAGCCCTGTGATAGACTGACAATTGGCCCAGGGTGTACCCTGACTCTCACCCAAGTCAGTTGGGATTGGCTCCAGCTTCCCCACGACTCTGATGGATCACAGAGGAGGTTGGACTATGCATTTGGCACTATGCCAAAACATAACAAAACTTAAATGATATTCTGAATTGGAGACTGGTAGGGAAGGGAAGCCATAAAATTAGCGATGCCTTCCGTCTTTAACATGGTGGCGTAGATCATTAGCAAAAAGCAAGCATGCCATTCATCTGTGAATTGTGACAGTATTTGAGTGTAAAAAAAAACATGATGAAAAATGATGGTGTGAAGATTAGTGGTAAGACAGCAAAAACTGCAAGCAGCTTAAAGTGTTGAGAGACAGAGTAGAAGGGGCGTGCAAACTGCAGAAAAACACTCACTAATTTATTCTTACAGGGTGTCAATATGGTGGTGTACCTAATAAAATTACGCTGCATGTTGGTGAACCTAATAACGTATATAACATAGGGGGTCTCAATGAGTCCTTTAAATAAGAAAGTTTTTTACATGTTCACTCTTGAATGAGTTGTACTCTGGATTCCCCTTCTTTTAGCATTTTCCTCTAACAATGTAAGATCTGATTCATAGTTATAACTATATATATATATATATATATATATATATATACATATATATATATAGATAGATAGATAGATAGATAGATAGATAGATAGATAGATAGATAGATAGATCTTAGTGGTTCTTTGTTTTTCAATAGTTTAGATAATAGTTTAATGGTAACAGCATCAAGTGTTAATGGTAATCAAGTCACAGCTCAGTGTTCCTGTGTCACTTTAGCTTGTATTCCATGCCAGTGACTGGAGTTCAGTTCATTGTATATTCATACAGCATTTGTTAATTCTATTATGATTTGGCCTCAACATTGTTATAAGTTACAGTAAGCTTTGTTACATGCAGTAAATACTTTTTAAAAAGTTGCCACTGGAATCGAGTAATAGCTTAAACCTTTAGATTGTTTGTGTCTTTTCAGTGTTATTAATGTTGATGCTTTTAAGAGAACACTTCCTTCCTGTTCATGTAAAGCAGCCTGAAAACCCCCACTAAGTAAAAAACAGTTCCTGATTTGGTTCATTTTTAATCTATATAATAATGCAGCTATATACATCACACCCATTTATTTGCTACACTTTACATGTGTAGAAATCAATCATGTTGGTGTAAGCAGCAGGTTAAGCTTCTTCAGATAGCTAAAGTTAGTTTCATATTTACATGTGACAGAATAAATAAAGACATTCTGAATTTCCCTGGTTGCTAAATATTAAACTGAAACTCAAAAGCAAATTAATCTGTAATCGTTAGCCCACAAAGCATGGCATATCGATATAATATGAGCTACACAAGTGGACTGTGAAGCATAAGACATTGTGAGGAAGTTCTATGGCGAGCTTGACTGGAGAAAACAAAACTACATTACATCCTAATAATAAAACTAAGGAAGGAACAATGCGTGTCACTAGATATCTAGAAATCATTTTCTTTCCTTATGAGATTATTAGTAGTATTGCATGTAAAGTCAGGTCCAAGTATTTGGACAGTGACCATTTTTGTAATTTTGCCTCAGTACCCCACCACAATGGATTTGAAATGAAGCAATCAAGATGTGATTTAAGTGTAGACTTTCAGCTTTAATTCAAGGGATTTGACAATAAATATTGCATTAACCTTTTGCACATTGCAGCTATGTAATAGAGTTCTTCAATTTTCACAGGCTCAAAAGTAATTAGACATTTGACTGATAAGCAGTTTCATGGCCAGTTTTGGCCAGTTTCCTCCTTATTTAAAATAAATTAAGAAGATAGAAATCCAGGAGATAAAAGGTCTGAAGTTGATTCCAAGTACTGAATTTGCACTTGGCAGCTGTTCATGGGAATCTGAATATCGGTCCGAAGAGGTGTCGATGCAAGTGAAGGAGGCCATCATTAGGCTGAATAAACAAAACAGACAGAGAGATAGCTCAAACTTTATGAGTGGCCAAATTAACAATTTAGTACATTCTTAAAAAAAAGGAATGCACTGGTGAGTTCAGCAACACCAAAAGGCCTGGAAGACCATGGAAGACAACAAACGTGGATGATCATAGAATTCTTTCCTTTATGAAAAAAACCCCTTTACAACATCTAGTCAGGTCAAGAACACTCTTGAGGAGGTATCATTGTCAAAGTCTACAATCAAGAGACAAAATCAATCAATCCGCAATCTAAACAAGAGCAAGTTCGGTTTTGGAACAAGATTCTTTGGACAGATGAAACCAAGATTAACTTGTACCCGATAGGAAGAAAAGAATATGGAGAAGGAAACTGTCAAACATGGTGGACATGGGCATATACTGCTGTAAATATGCATAAGGCACTGGTGCTTAATGACGATGTGACTATTGATAGATGTAGCAGGATGAATTCTGAAGTACATAGAGCTATACTTTCTGCTCAGATTTAGTCAATGCTGCAAAACTGATAGGACAGCACTTCACAGTACAGATGAATAATGACCCAAAATATACTGCGAAAGCAACCCAAGAGCTGCTTAAAGCTAGTATAAGCAATTTCATTTAGATATCTTGACAGTAATGAATAAAACAAATGCATTCACAATAAAAAAAAAGCCATCCTTGGCAGTCACAGGGCTGTAAAAAGGCACGAATCATATGATTGGATGTCCTACCTGCCTGTCTACCTACCGACCTGCACGTACTTTGCTCATTAATTGATAACCTGGCTTAAAAGGGAAGATTTTGTGATATGAATACAATAGCATTCACATTAATACTAACTGGATTAAGATATATAGAAAGTAAAAAAGCTTCGTAGCTTAGAACACTGCTTAGAAGTGCTGATTTTTCTTTAAAAAACATGCTGTTCCTTTGAGCAAGTTCTTCATAACATCACCATCTTGTGATCAGCTAAGCCTTTATGTTGTAGTAATATAACATTAGATCAAATATGACATTATGTTTTGACACTGTTTCACATTAAAGAACATTGGGTTATTAATAAAGAAGGTTATATATGATGTACAGACTAATACATACACTGTATATACATAACTTCCTCATCTTTCAGCTGAATGCCCACACACATCCTCAGCCATGCTTGCGCATATGTGTGGTTTCCTGTGTCAAAGTTAAGTTCCTCTAAAGTTGTGTGTTCACTTAGACGATACTCATTTAGATTTGCTGTGGCTGATTCGGAGAAGTAGGGTCATTTCTTTTACATGAAATGAGTGTCACAACACCACCCTGATGTATGTTCACTCACATTATACTGCTTTTACATTTGTGACTCTTGAGTTCTTAAGCCAGTCGAATTCCATTTGGATGGCAGTTTGCAGATTCACTAAACCTTTGTAATATTTACAAAGACTCTTTAAGAAGATGCTGTTTAACATGTACCTTATGGTCAGACAATGATGTGATCCAAATGTGATCCATATCTCACCGCAAAAACATTTCTTGAGTTATTAAATTAAGTTTAGTGTATACTTACAATCGTAAAATAGTTTTTCTTTGTAATAGCTACTCCAAACATTAGCACTTAATAGAATTGCTACCAATCTAGGAAAATTCCAGCTTTTTATTATTATTATTATTATTATTGTTGTTGTTGTTGATGTATTTTTTAGCTTGTTTTTATTAGCTTTTTGTCAGCAACTATTTTAAGTGTAATTATTTAAGTGTAGTTTCACTCATGTGTTAACTAGCAATCCTTAGCACTGTTAGCTAGCTAGCATTACTTAGCATAACATTTAGCATTAGCTCCCTGAAAGGGAAATTAATTCATTTCTTGGCATTTGACTTTATCACTGGCTCCCACATCTGAGCTGTTCAGTGCACAGAAATTTTGCAAGTGAAACTTTGTATCAGATTCAAAAGGTGTAAATCTGTCATGAAAATATCGACTGTTGAACAGTAACACAACTGCTATCACTGCGCTGGTCTCTAAATCGAAGATCTAAAATTGAGAAAACGCTAATTATAATAGGTTTTATGTGTCCAGGATACTGCCCAAACTGTTTGACTGATATACAGTCAGACAGTTGGATCACCTATAATATCTTTTAGTTTTGTGGTTTGGTTGCCAAATATAATGCATCTTCGCTAAATCTAACACACTTGACTCTTTAGCAGTACATTTTGTAGTTCAAGTAATTTGAAGTTGTGATTAAGTTTGCATCGTGTGTCATGTGGTTAGAAGGTGTATAAATTTAGTTGTTTGTGTACAAGTGTGTCAGGGTGTTAGTTAGGGGGGTGTGAGTTCCGTGTCTTATGCAAAGAGTACGCAGAAGTTCTCAACTAGGGATGGGCAGATCGATATCAATGTGTCGATACTTTCAACACTGGTGATTCAGTTTTGAGAATCGATCCTCATTTTTTAAACAAAATCGATAATGGGTCTTTAAGTAGTGATTTTATTTATTTATTTATTTATTTTTAAATTGTTGTTTAAGATAGGAACTACTTTCTTTAGACACAGAGAAACAGATTCTGCTAGTTAGTCAGTCGCACAATGGCAGAAAGGAAACAATGCATTGTTTGGAGCTGTTTCACTCAATAACAATGAAGCAACTTTTAAGGTTTGCATTTACCAATTTTCACTAGAGAAATCAAAAAGATTTTCTGTTTATGTGAACACAGGAAGACTTTTTAAACTAGTGGTATCCGTATCAGTATAGGGACACTAGCCTTAGTGGTAGTAGTTAGTTGGTATCGGCTTGAAAAAGAAAATCAGTGTCCCATCTCTACTTTCAACATTCAGCAGTTAACACACTGCTCATCATCCCACAATAGTAGCTGTATACAGGATTGGGGAGATCCCTACCAATGGGGGAAATAGTCACAAAGAAATAGGAGGAGAAAGGTGGTAAAATATTAGTGGATTTAAAATCAAGTAAGTCAAATATAAACTAAGGGATGAATTGACTGATTCAGAGACCCGCAACGCATTGACTCAGATTTGCATTTTTATAATTGATTGATCAAGTGTGCACTTCAAATACCATAATAGACCATTTAATTCAGTAATTAGATTCAATTAGTTGAATATGTCTATAAGCCCAGTGCACTGATTTTGATAGTTGTGTTTAATTTGCTTAAGTGGTTCAAAGTTTTTAATATGAATCTGAATATGAATATGAATCCGTGAATCTATCCTTCAGAGATCTAATCACTGTAATCATTAAGACCGATCCTTTCATTGTATACCCCTGAAATAATGGCTTAGATTATGGAACATCATATAATCATATAATAAAGATACTTCCTGTATGGCATGATTATAATTTTAAAAGGAGTGCTCATTGCTTCAACATATTTCACTAATTCTCTTCGTATGTGGTAAAAATGATTGTAATCAACATGTACAAACTTTCCGATCAGGCATTTGGCAGACCTCTAGAAAATTTCATAAGCTCAGTTACCACACAATGAAGCAACATTCTATCCAAAATAATTGTTTTATCAGTTTTTGCTTTATACAAGCCATAAGCCATTTGATAGCATGTACTTTTTGTTTTGTTTTATTGTTTGTGTTAGTACAACATCCATTTTTCACTGACTCAGCTTCAGTAACCACTGGTCAGAGTCACAGTGGATCCAAAGCCAAACCTGGTAACAGTCGCCACAAAGTGGGGAAATTCACCCTGCAATCACACCTCGAGGCAATTTAGAGCAGTCACTCCATCTACCTGCATGTTTTTGATGGTGTTACCACTTTTCCACCAACTGTTCCGGTTCTCGAACCAAATTTTGAAGTGTTCTGAGCGTTTCGATCATAAATTAATTGGTTCAGAACCTGAAAAGATGGTTGCAAAATGGACTGTGATGGCATCAGTGAGCGTGTTATTAGTTTGGAGAGGAAGCAGAGCACAGCAATGGAGAATGCAATGGAAAAGGATAAATCAGACAAATTTATCTGCAATAACATGACAAAAGCTCACAGGTAATCAATGCGATCCACCATCTTGCCACTACTGTTCACTTCTGTTGTGCATTCTGCAATGCCCTGCGTTTATGAGGGATCCTTGATTACAATGGTTCCGCTCAAAAATAGTGGAAAAATGGGCTGGTTTGCTAGAATCCTGAACGGAAAATGCTCAAGAACAAATTTCAAATTTCTGTTGGTGGAAATGGGTGCGGGAGGAAATTGGAGAACCCGGATGAAACCCATGAAAACACAGGCAGAACACGTGAAGCTCAATAACCTGAGCTCAGGATCAAACTGGCGGCCATGGAGCTGTGAGACACCGCTGCTACTCATTGTGCCAACATCCTACCCTAGATTTGTATTATAGAATTTTCCTATTCACACACTGCCCTGAATGTAACCTAATTTGCAATAGGTGCAGACAAATGATTTGCGTACTAACTCATGCATGAATGTGCTAAACCATGTTGTTTCTGAGTCTGGATACATGGTATCAGCTTGGTTTCTGTTCTGCTCTGAAGTTATGCAGCAGTGCTGTTCTCTGCAGCAGCTTTAAAGTGGTGAGCCTGTGTAGCCCAGCATGCATAAGAGATAGAATGGTGATGTAACATGGAACACACACACACACACCCACACACACACACTCATACACACACACCACATCAAAGCCTACATGAACACAGATGCACAAATCAACCTAAAGGTTTTTGACTAAAGAGATTATGAAAAAGAGAAAAGGGGAAGTGTTGTGCACAGAAATATGTTGCATTATCTAGTCAGAATGAAGCCTGATCCACCTCCACAAGTCAAAGTCAAACCTCCACACAAAAACATGCGGAGATGCACGGTATATAAAAAAGTATTGATTGAATTGTGCTGAAATTGATTGCTTTACTATTATGTCCATAGAGTTTGGATTCTTTTAAAGCTTCAATGGGCAACTTGTTTAATAAGGTTTAAAGATTCTTCAAGACATATTATAAACATTATTTAATCTGTACCCTGTTAAAACTGTGAATTGCAGTATATTATGCAATGGATTCGGATAGTGTTTTCATCGCAGGCTTACATTAAATATTTTTCTGGCCCAGAAATGTTCTCAGCGCCGAGTCGAAATGGCATTGCTCAGCCTTGCACTTTTTACTTAAAAGGCAATTTATGAGGTATATGTAGTTCAGTGGGGTCATTTGCAGGAAAGGTAGTTGCTAACTGTGAAACTAAATGTGGTCAGGCTCTACCTACTTTCACAGGTATGTCACAGACTTTGAAAACACCAAAATTATTTCTAAAATATCAATGTGTTATGGTGTTACAAATTTTGCTTTCTCACCCTAAAAAAGTGGAAGTGTGGATGCAAGAAAGTGAAGAAAGCCACTCAGCTTGCAACCTTTGCAAGTTTGTGAAGGTTAAGGCCAGCCTCATGTACAAAAGGCATTATACACTGCTGGAGTAGAGGCTGAGATTAAAGACGTGTGGGACTTTTTATCTAATCCCACTCCCATCTTCTCGTGAAGGAACTCTTGACCAATGTTTCTCGACTGGTAGGCTGTTTATTGTTGGGTCACGGACTACTGGGAAGAAGACTGGGACTATTTCTTCTGTAAAGAATTGCTGCCAGTATTAATAGATGGAGTGAAATTCCTTTCTCCTCAAAAACTGTGAACTCCTGAAAAATGTGTGCACTTCATGCATTGTACAAACTCTCTCATTGCATTGCGAAATTCAAAACTGCCCACACAATTACAGAGGATCTTGTTTTACTCGCTGCAGTGGACATGACCAGAGAGATCGAGATCCCCTGCACAAATCTGGCTTTAATCAGTTGAAAAAAAATCCTGACATCCAGTGGCACCATATAGTGTCTGAGGACATCAAGCAGCAGACTGTAACACACATTAAAGCAAGTTACTATTATACACTCCAACTAGACAAATCAACAGATGTATTTGATTGCAGAATCCTGATTTTTATACACTTATCCAAATAAAATCTCTCCCTCAGGTTCCCTATTAATTTGCAAAGGCTATGATTTTAGCTCTGTTTTAAATCTAATTTTATACAACAGAGGTGCATTTTTCATAAAAAGTGTACAATTTGTAATTCAATGTTTGTCGCAGAGTTTGTGTTTTTTGTTAGAACTACCACAGATGAGTGTAAACAAACCAAACAGGATTAATAGAATCCAATTCTATATTATTAAAGGTAAATGGATTCAAGCATGATGGTATATTTGCCTTTTTCTTGCTGAAAAGCAAAGCATGTATTTATTATCTAACCTGGCGGTTGTGGTAAGTGTTGGGCAAATTTATTGCGAAGGTTGTGTGAAAATACTTCTCCTTCTATACAGATTTGGAGGAGTGATCCCTCGCCTTGTGCCTTGTGGCCTTACATGATTGCTCTAATTAGCATCCATGATTACATCAAGATTACTTGGTGAGGTTAAGTGTTAGCGGTTAAATGTACTCACTGCCCTTTATCCACTCCCCTTGTACTCTTTCTTCCACTTAAGGCTCTCTAATACCATTAAAATAATGTATATGTTCTCAGAGCTTTACACAATATGCTACAGTTTTTCAGATTACACAAACTGCAGTATGTTTCAGTGTTGGATGAAAGTAAATGCATGGACCCAAGGTTATCTCCTGTTCGGTGAGTGTGTAATAGTGTATAAATGGCAAGACTCAGTTCTTATCTTGAACCTAAACTTCTCCAGAGCTCAGTTTATGGCTGGTCTGCACGCTGCACATTTTAGGTTTGTTCAATTAGGCTGAGATGTGCCATTTATTTGAACAATAGATGAAAGTCAGCTGGTTTATCATAGTTGTGGAATTCTTACCCAGTTGCGAGGTAGCTAGAAAAGTTATGGTCAGCTAGTCACTAACAGGGGGTGTTGTAACTCAGTATCCTGCTAAGCCCCTTTCACAAACAAAACTCCTTGATGTGTCTGGTTAAAAACAACACAGGATAGATAACAAATTCTCATTCCCACTCCATGACGCTAAAGTAACAGGTGTACTGAATTCCCACCTGACCACATTTATCAGAATACCACACAGCGTGAGACAGGTAAAACCTGCAAGACAGGACATGATGCATAATTCACAAGGCGGCAAGTCCATATTACTGTGAAAGGTCCAAGCTCAGACATTAGCTAGTTAGTTAGCAATGTGGCATCACATTTTTAGCATTAGCATTTTTGCTTCACTGCTGCTACTTGCTTTATAGCGAGGCAGCGTGAGCATTCAGATTACGTAGGTGTCAGTAGTTCCATCGTAATATCACTGCATCATCATTTACATCAACGCCAGCTACATCATGACTGCTCACAGCACATTAATACTGTGGTTCTGATTCCCACTGGAGCCATGGTCACCAGAGGATAGATTAACATTTCGACATTACAGTTTTGCTCCCATTCCCACATTACACAATTACAGCTTAATAGCATTAAATAAACGTTTTTTTCTGTGTAAGTGTAAATGGGGTACTGGAGCGAGACATCTGAGGTGCCTGCTCATAATTGGTGTATATTTATTGCTCTGTGTTTGTCTGTGTTGCATCAGAGCCATCTCCGGGTCAGATATGGTATACTGGAGGGGTGTGGGTCCCTGGTTCCATCCTAGACTGTCTGCGTCCAAACTTATGCTGGTAGGTGGACCGCTTATGCTAAATTCTTAAAGTGGCTTGCATTACAACTTTTTTTTTTGCAATAAGGCGGTAGGTCTTCTGTTTTTGTCAGTATTTGTATTGTACAGAATAGTGCAACAGTCCATGGTGTGTATTTTCTTTAAGTTCTGATTCTGCTGCAGTCTCTGCCCTACTAAGAGGTTGAGCTTCATTAGTGGCCAACTGATTTGGGGCCTGTGCCTAAAAGCTTTTCCTCATCAGCACTCTGGGAGTCCTTACACTTCATGGTCACTTAGAAAACACACACACATACACACACACACACACACACAAACACACTCAGGTGTGCACAGTTCACAGGACTTCGCTTGTAGGCTCTGGGGACAAAAAGCATCAAGGCAAAGGGGCCATTTTACGATCAATATTTCCCTCCAGTCTTTGTGCTTTTAAAGCTTGTAGCTTTTAGAGGGGGAATCTAAATTAACGTTTTATTTACTGCAAGAAGTCAATATTGATTTAGAAAATATTAGCTTACAGTTACAGTGCGTGAAAAATTACACTGCTGAATTTAAATGAACTAGGAAACAAGCAAATTCTGAAACTGGTGGCTTGTTTTGTTGCACACTTTCATCAGTTTATTTAGACGGCCCAGAAAGATCTGTGATCTACTCCAGTAAATAACAGTCCAGTATTAATTGTGTTGATCTTGGAGCTTGGCACAGCTCTGTACATGCTCCACATGCTAAAATATCCAGATCCACTCCTCAAACACTGGAATCTGATTTCAATCTCTGCAGTATTCATCTGCTCTTCAAGCCTAAAGTTGATTATTTGTGTGAAAACATTAGCTCTTTCTCATTACGAAGTATGACTAGTTCGGACTCCCGTACTTTGGGAGTTCAAACTTGGCAAGTTCGACTTGGTAGTACAAACTCCCGAGAACAGGAGGACATGCTACGGTCATTGTGCAATTGCAACAGCAGTGTATTTGATTACTCCACCATCTTTTGAGCTAAGGCTGTTCTTGGCGGGATACTGTGAACACTGACTGCCTGGTTATCTAGTTAGCGAGGCTTGCTGGCTGTCCTGCTAGCAGGACCTCACATCTCTGACAGCATCGGAGCAAATTTTTTAATTGATACAGATTTGAAGTTTAAACAGCTAAACAGTCGACTAAAAACATCTTAAAACTAATTTCCGTGACAGAATAACAACATCAGTATTTCGAAAATTACAACTTAAAGTTGTGTGTTTTCTCCCCTGCCATTGCCGTTGTTTGATGCGTGATGGATTTCGGGATACTTACCTATCCCAAGACTACACAAGTCACATCCCGATGCATCCACGGTAAAATGGACGGAGCGAGAACACTTCCGGATATTCGAACCTGAACTTTGAATTGGAACACTACTTTCGGCTGTGACTGATGACGTTCACAAGTTCACAAGAACACAAGTACAGAGAAGAACGCAGATTGAGAAATGGCAATTGTTTTCAGTAAAATACTATCTTTTGTATTATGTGAGATAGGAACTTACAGCAAACAAAATCAAAAGGGCATGCGTGAAAATAATATGATATCCATCTAGGGTGGCACGGTGGGACAGAAGACAAGGAGTCTCCCTTGTATTTTGAGGGATGGTGGGAACAGTCGAGTCGTACTAGATGTTTGAAGATTTGAACAGAGTGTGGTGTAGAGCGAGGCGTGATAAATGCCGCTGGTCTGTTTGTGTTTTTGTAGGCATGCACCAGTATGTTAAATCTGATGTGAGGAGCCACAGGCAACTAGTGGAGGGAGTGTCGCAATGGAGTGGTTGTGTGAGCTGCAAGTCATGCAGCTGCATTTTGGATCAGCGGACTGAATCAGAGGTCAGATGGTTCACAGGACATTTCGCCATGACAACCTTTGCCATGCTGTGGCACGGCTTCCAAGACTCATGAGGATGGACAGGAGAGATTTGTGATTGAAGGCTGCTGAAAGGTCGAGGACAACAAGAAAGAACATCGCAACCGCATCTTCTTCATTTGTCCTCAGATCACGGCTTATTTTGATTTCACACGACATTTTAATGAATCAGAGTCAGATTTGTTTCTGTTTAGACAGAACTCTGATGAATAAGGGTCGCAGTCTTCAATGACCTCTTTTCTCTAAGAGTGGTATTGTGTAGTTGTAAAGCTCTCAGCCCAAATTACTTGGCCCTGAATCATCTTTCTTTTTAACCTTATTTTCTCTCCTGTCCCCTTTCTCACTCGTTCTCTTTAGTGTCTCTCATGCCCCAATTCAGTTTGTTTTGCTATCTCTTATTATCTTTATTCCTCTCTTGGCTCTCTCTCTCTCTCTCTCTCTCTCTCTCTCTCTCTCTCGCCCTTCTTTTCTGCCAACCTTCATTTCATTCATTCTTTTCCCCCTCTCTTTCTTTCTTCCCTGCATAATTTCATCTATCTATCTGTCTGTCTTTTCCCCTTCTTTTTTTTCTCTGTTGCTATTTACACTGGTCTCACCCTGTTGTGTGTTTGCACTAGCATGTAGTAATGCGTACTGTTGTGTGTTGCACCATGGTCCTGGCGAAATGACATTTATTTCGTTCTGATGTATGCAAGCTATATAGAGGACTGACAATAAAAACACACTTAACTTCTCTTGACTATTTATGCTTTTCATTCTCTCCACTCTTTACTTCATCCCCTCCCTGTCGTTTCATTCTTTTGCAGATACACACACTCCCACTCCTTCTCTCTCTCTCTCTCTCTCTCTCTCTCTCTCTCTCTCTCTCTCACCCTGTTCCCTCCCTCTCAGCCTCCCTTTATCTTTCTCTCGCACTCTCTCTCCCCTTCATCTCACCTCCAACCATTTAGTGCTCCCTCTCCATTCTGCTCTCTCCCTCTGTCTCTGTCTCTCTTTCTTCCTCTATATTTCTCTCTCTGTTTCTCTCTCTCCCTCCCTCTCTCTCTTTGTCTCCTTGGTTGGTGTGCTCTGACTCCCGGTCACTCAGCTACTCTTCTCAAGCCTGTCCAGCTGCTGTACTCAAGCCAGGACACACTGTCAACACTCAACACCAGGTAAGAGACAGGACACACACTTTCCACCAGGAAAGAGACACACATTCCACAAGATACAGGACCACACTCACACTGGGTAAGACACAGGACACACACTCTTCATTGAGGTGAGAGGCAGGACATCCTCCACACCAGGTAAGAGGCAGGACAGACACTCCAAAAGACACAGGACACTCACTCACAATGGCTTCAATGCAGGACACACACACTCCACACTAGCTAGAAGACAGGACACACATTGCGCAGTGGGTTAGAGGCAGAACATGTTTATTTAACCCCAGACATGAGGCAGGGCAAGCACACCAGCTCAGAGAACATGCATCTGGGAGGGGAGAAAAGGAAAACATTACTACATTCAGGAGGATTTAGGGACAAAGAAAAGATGTAATTACATAAGGAGAGGAGAGGGTTGTTGAAAGCCTAGACACTGTGTAAGAGCGTGGAGTGGAGTGCTGCAGAAGAGTTAAATGCAGTCAGTGGGATGGAGAAAAGCAGCAGCGTGGAGAATGCACAGAAGGAAGATTGTGAATGGGAATACGTAAGCGAGTAAGCCAGAGAGCATTGCATGCCTTGTCTGAAAACAAAAAAAGAAAACGAAAATGAAGTGCAGAAACAGATATTGAAGGAGAATAGAAGAGAGAGAGAGAGAGAGAGAGAGAGAGAAGCCGGATCTCTGTATGTCTGCAGCATCATCTCTGTCTAATACTCCATTCACAAACCACAGCTGAGCTCTGACAGCCGCCTGAGCCGTGTGTGTGCGTGTGTGTGTTTGCGTAAAAGAAGGTGAATGGACTGCACAAAATAAATGACCTACGGGTGACAGCTCCCAGCCTTTCTTTCTTTCCTTGAATGGAGAATTACTTTTAGAGTAACAGGAGCCATGAAGAGAACACAAACTTCTATAGCAGTGTGTTGCAGTGCAGCACTGATGAAGGTTAAAAGGATGGACATGATGATGACCATGAAGGCTGTCTGTCTGTCTGTGTCTGTCTGTCTCTCTCTCTCTCTCTCTCTCTCTCTCTCTCTCTCTCTTATACACATATACTTACAGTTTCTCCTTGGGTTAATCTGTGCAGCAGGTTGTGAATGCAGAAACAGCTGCACGATCAGCAGTGTGTGTGTTTGTGTGTGTGTGTGTGTGTGTGTGAGTGTGTGTGTGTGTGTGTTCCAGGGTGTGCAAGCGCACATTCATGCAGGGTTAACAAGCTCAGATAGAGCAAGACTTTGCAGAAAACAAAAAAGTAAATGAGAAAATAGGGAAGAGAGAAAAAAGTGGATGAAAATAAAGAAAAAAGAGGGCAAAAGTGAAAAAAGAAGGAAAGCACGATAAGGATATCATATACAATATTGTGTGGAAGCTGCATCACTGCACCTGTGCCTGAATTGCTGCACTGGTGCTGACACATTAGCATGTCTCTCGAGACTGATGCATGCTCTCTCAGTCTGCTGCGCTCAGTGTGTTTGTGTGTGTGTGTGTTCTAGAGGATGACTGTCAGCTAGTGAAGGGTATGATGTGAAGCTTATCCCAGCAGAGACATCCTGCAGTACTAGCACAAAAGTATATGTGCATGCGTGTGTGTGTGTGTGTGTGTATGTGCGTGTGTGTGTGCAAGATGCATCACTCCTGCAGGCAAGCTCAAGCTGCTTGCTGTGGTTGAAATGGATATCAGCTCCCCCACCCGTTAAAGGAATACGGCAGCATTTTTCAGTCTAAATCTCTATATGCCACATCTGTAGCATCTCTGTGATTGTCATGGACAAGAATTGTGATGCATGTCTCTGTGATGCATGTCGCTCGGCTGAAAAAAAACAATGAACAGAAAGCCCGTTTTCTCAAAACTTCTTTTATAATGGAAGTCTAAGGGCAGTTGTTGAATTCTGTCAATAAATATTTAAACTATGCAACTACATACGGTTTTGTATTGTGTATATATTATATAATATATAATAATACATTTTTAGGAAGAGACCAAAACAATTCTACCAAATATCCACTTAGATGGCTTCATCCAACTTTCCAACAATACAGTAAAAGTAGGGCCCTCTTCAGATTTGATTGAATTCATAAAAACATGAATTTCACATACAGTCAAGTCCATAAATATTTGAATATTTGAATATCTACCAAAAGATTTTAGAGTTGTAATACACTACTGGTCTGTTTTTGGCTTTGTAGGCAAGCATCAGTATGTTAAGTCTAATGTGAGGAGCTACAGGAAGCCAGTGGATGGTGTGTAGCAATGGGGTGATTAGATAGAAATGTTAGAAATGATTGAAATGTTTATTCACAGCTTTTAACAATTGTCCTTAGACTTCTGTTATGTGTGTTTAGAGTAGACAGGTTTTCAATCTTTTTCACACTATATTCTTCATAAAATTCAGTACTCAAGGTTCAGGGTTCTTTATTTGTCCCTATGGGGGATCCCATAAAGATGGAGATAAAGTGTTTCCCTATTAGAAAGGGTTGTGAACCATTAACTATCCAAAGATACCTTAAAGAGCCCTTAAAGATGGGAATAGTGGTTCTTTAAGAGTTCACTGAGTAACTAGGGATCTTAGCTACTAAAAATGGGTTCTTGTGTACTTGGGATGCTTTTTGTTTAGAAAACCCTTTGTTGTAGGGTTCTACATAGAATACTTAAGTGTAAGTAGAACCCTCTTAGCATCTAAAAGAACTCTTCTTAATTGAAACCCTGAATTATCCAGTGAACACTTAAAGAACCATCATCCCCAAGGGTTCCTTGCTTAATTAAAGGGTCTTAGCTTCTAAAAAGGGTTCTACTTGGAACCCCTTGTGATAGGAAAAGCCTTCGCTCTAGGGTTGCACATAGAATGTTTTAAAGGTGCAAGTAGAACCATTTTTAGAAGCTAAGAACTCTTAATGATCCATTGAACCCTTAAAGAACCATCGTCCCCATCTGTAAGGGGTAAGTGGTCATTGGCTGATTAAGGGCCTGTATCCACAGATGCGTTTTTGCTTTGTCAGCATCTATTTTCTATATAAGTCCTATAAAGTTCAGTATTTACAGCGCCCAGTGTCCTCGGTACTAAAAGTGTTCAAGTTTGTTTTTTTTTCCGGCTGCGCTCAGAGTGCTTTCAGCTGAAAATAGATCAACTTTTGGAATGCCGCCAAGCTCGTCAATGGCACTTCTCTCTCACTGACCAATCAAAATCAAGAAGGGGTGGGACACTGTCAACGATGGCTGAGGAGAAATTGATCCTGTTTGCCCCTGACAACCCAGTTATTTATGATCTAACACTGAACGGTTATCGTGATCAATATTTGAAATCAACACAATTTCTTTCCGTTGTTTTACGTAGCTAACCTTTCTAAAGTTAATAAAGACTTAACATTCATAATGACGCAACATGGAAGTGAAAGAAGATGTTTTTTGTAACCTAGCAACTATAAGCACTTCAGAAAAGGGCTCTGAAAATGAGGGTGTGGGTGCTGTCAGTTCAAAAAGTGCATCTGGTGGACACAGGCCCTAAGTTTTTTTATCTTCTATAAAAAGGATTTTCTTGGAGTTCTTTCTGAAAAGGAAACCACGTTACTGTGTAGGCTGAAATAGACTCTTTAAGTCTATATAGCGACAATGTGTATATAGTGGCAAGTATAGTGACAATTAAGGTTTTAAACATAAGAAATAGTGTAAAGAGAAATGTGTCAATTTGTTCCACTGTGGCAATCACACATACACTACAGATGTGACGTGTAGAGTTTAGACTGAAAAACCCTGAGGCATTTCTTTAATGAAATCCCTGTGAATTCACTCCATTCTGACCAGAACCTGATCGATTTCCAATTTACCAACTGGAACTGGCCATCTATATGTGCTTGTGCAAATCTGTGTCGGAGCATATGTGTATGGTTTTTCATGTTAAGCCTTCTTTAGCTCTTGTGCTGAATTGTACTCCTAATGGAGATTTGCCCATTTAACATTTTTTTAAGCTGAAAATCTGCTTGTCCAGCCTGGAGAGTTTGATGTCTTTATTAAGATCCTTATTTAGTATGTGGGTGGTATAACATGCTGTATGTATTTGAGACCTACACATTTTTTTTCTTGTAGTGTGGAGTGTTGTACTGTATAATGCACTTCGTGAAGGGTAGGTGGGGAAACAGCATCTAATGATTTCTTGGCACTTGGATTGGGTGTGTGTAGGTGTGAGTGTAGGAGAGAGCGTTTGGATAGCTGACACTAATTGAGTATTGGCAGATAGAAAATACAAGTTTGGTGTGCGTATAGAGAGTAGTATGTTTGAGTGTCTGCAAAATGTAGGCAGCTTCTAGATCAAACTTGGTCACACACACACACACAGAGACACCCACACGCACACACAAAACTACATTCTCTCTAGTCTATCTCATCCTAAGACCTGTGATGTTATTGTGTATCAGTTGTGGCTCTAAATTTGGGTTATACAACCACTTTTTCAAACATTTATTTACAAAGTTCAAAGGAATCTTCGACTTCCATTCTAAGTAAGTTTTGAGGGAAATAAAAGTAAAAATCTGCAATAATAAGACACCACATGTGTTTTAGCACTCAATCTGATGAAGTTTGGACTGCAAAGATCATTTTGTAATTATCTCATTAAATGTCTGAAGGAGCCACGGATTCGTCTAGAGAATACATAATCAGTTCCTGTAATGATGCAATAACCAAATTATTACTAAGTGCCCTTTGGAATGGTTAATGAGTGCAAATGAAACAGAAATTGGTGCAAAGATAATGATGTGTCATTACAAGACTCTAGTTACAATACGATGTCAGCATGCAGAAGCTCTTCCCGCATGAAGGCTGAGTCATTCACACTTGCCCTAGAAATAAGTAATTAAAAAGCAAGCAATGCACTCAATATATCGTGCACAGCAGAATTGACATATAGTTTGCAGAGTGGAAAGAATTTGTCTGTGATGACCCTCCTCTCATTGCCAGAATTGATCTGAGGTATGATCTCTGTATTTGTCATAAATCTTGCTATCTTAGTAACACATAACCTCAGAAAGAAGTATTTCCGTCTGTGAAAGTATAATGATCAAAGGGGCAAAAATTGCAATGTTGAAAATGGGAGAAAAATAGATGGATGAAAAAAGCAGGAAAAATACAAGAGTGGGTCATAGATGATTTTATCTTCATGAATGGGGGGAAAAAATGACAGGAAAACAAAAGAACAAGTGCGTCTTTCCAAAAGCCGTACACAAGCGCAGGACGGACAAGTTGAAATTGGTTCGGGGTCAATATCTCAAAAACCGTGGGAGAAGAGCGGCAAAGAAGTGGTCTGACAGTTAGCGACAGTGTGGTTTCTTTATCAACATCTGTCAACAGTATTCAAGTAATGCCTTTGGACCTGTATTATAAATGTGCTTTATGTAAACAGCTTTTCTGGTCTTTTGTCAGTAAAGGGAAATGTGTCAAAATTCAGGTGCATGAAAGTCAGACATATGTTAAAGCTGTATTAGATACATCGTAGGTTGAAATAATGCTTGAGTGCTCACTAAGCTATGACACACAAATCCACATTAACATTCTGCACAGTTTTACACTCCCCGTCCTGCAGTGTTTTAAACACACCCTCCTGTAACAACAGAACAAGTCTCACCATGCAGGCCACCATGCGGCTCCTGAATTATAGCGATCTGCAGGTAGTCATGTATTTTATTTGCACAGTGAAGGCTGATGTACACTGCCATGGTCCAATGTGCCGAATAATTCTGTCAAAATGCAAGTCAACATATACAACACTCACTGAGCTGATAAGAGACTGTTAACACTGCAGATGTTTAATGTGAACTTTGAGTCTAAATAACGCAAACTGTATTACTTTGCTGTGTTATAAATATGTATTTTTTAATCAGATGTGACTTGTGTTATTTCTAAGCAAATGAGTGGTGATTGTGCAGTCACTTGCTCTCCCTGGTTCTCTCCCTGGCTTGAGTTTCTCTGGCTTTGCTTGGCAGAGCTCCAGAGGGTTTTGAGCCTCTGCCGCTGTAATTTTGCTGTCACAACCGATGAAAAATATCGACTGTGGCCCGTGTCCTTGACAGGGACAAGTTGCATGTTTGTGGTTTGGACTCGATCTCACAGTTACACTCCCTGTAAGAGAGTCATATATCAGTATCATGATAAATTGAGCATATCTTTACTACTCCAACATTTAAAAAACTGTCTTCTTACACAGAGGAACAGTAGTAGGCAATTACATGTTCAAATATATAAACCCAATAACTTCATATAGTGGATATAAAAAGTTTGCGCACCCCTGTTAACATTGCAGGTTTTTGAAATACGATACAGATATTTTTTCACCTTTAATGTGATGATAAAATCCAGGTGAAAAACAAAAAGAAACATTTTAGGAAGGCAAGAAAAAGCTGCTGAAGAGAAGTAGCCTCATAGCATGATGCTGCCACCACCATGCTTCACTGTGGGTGCAGTGAAAAACTGTTTTGTGCCAAACATGTATTTTAGAGTTATACTTAAAAAAGTTCTACCTTGGTCTCACCAGACCATTTTGTCACATGTTTTGGGGTGATTTAGGCAGGCTTGTTTTTTGTTTGTTTGTTTGTTTGTTTTTTGTGAGAAAGGGCTTCCATCTAGCCACCCTACTGTATAACTCAGGCATGTGAAGAATACAATAGAATACAGAAAAGAATACACAAAGGAATATATGTTATGACATGCACAGTGACCAGTGTTTGCCAGACATTGAAGAAGCTCCTGTTGCTGTAGGTCACAGTTTCCCTGGTCACAGTTTCCTTCTTCTTATTTCATCTGCTTCAGAGAGACATCTTATACTTGATAATGTCATTGCGGTGCCCCATTTTCTTTACTTGTTGATGATGGCCTTCACGGTGTACATCTACTGTTTTGGAAATTGTTTTGTACCCTCTCTTGGTTGATACATTTTAGTTTGTAAGCTCGTCAGCAGTCAAGAAGAAGTCCTATAGAAACAGCGGATCTTTATTTGGGGATAATCCAAATCACTTCATTGATGACAGGCGTATGATAATTACTTTTGAACATAAGTTTGAATGTGATCAGATAATTCTGAGCACAGTTATGTGTCCCATTATAAAATTGTGTGCACACTTTCACAACCATGATGCTGTAAGTTTTTTTTTTTTTTGCTTTTTCCCCTTTAAAACATTTCTGTTTGTTTTCACTTGAATTTCACTATTTGGTATATCTCAAAAAGTGCAAAAAGATCTGACAAGATCTCGATTTCAGTTTTTTTTTTACATCAGTAAAACCTGAAATTTTAACAGGGGAGTACAGACTTTTTATATCCAGATTATAGCTTGAGTATCACAGGTATATGCACACAAATCACATTGTTTAGCCATGTAATACAAGTGTACAAGTGTAAATGCACCAGTGTCTCTAAGCTACATTTAACAACCAAAACCCTCCAAATGTATCCTAAGACAAGAGGCCAATGATTGCCAACTTTGTATAAAACCTTTGAAAATAAGGAATTACACTGTTTCCAGAGGGTTTTTTTAAAGAAGTGCTATTTTCGATCATAAGCGGAAATAAATATCAAGACTTTCAGGGCAGTTTCCTCAAGACCTAGTGATGTTTTCCCACTTGCTTATTTCCTTGCCAAGAACTAATAAAGTCATCATCTCATGACCATGACTTCACGTTTGCAGCCTATAAGAGGCCGCCTGCAACTTTCCCCATTTGCTTGCCCAGTCTCTCTCCTATTCTTTTTCATTTCCCATTTTTGCTAGTCTTGTTATTGTTAAAGTGTGCACCATCAGATATAATGGTGTACCATGAGTATTTTAGTTTTTTCCCCATAATATTTTATATTAGGAAAATATTATAACATTTTTTCTTTCCTAATATTTGACTATTTCTAGACTAGTCTAGTTTAGTCTAGTCTAGTTTCTAGTCTAGACATGACTGTCTGGACAAATTCACAAGTAAGAGGAGACAGCAACATACTGGAATGTATGTAAGGGGTCAGACACATGCTTGTAAGTGCTCTATCTATATGCTAGTTGTAGTCCAGTAAGTGGAAAGTTTTTTCCCCCGCTGTATAAAACAATACGCAAAAACCCCATATAGTGTACATGCAAATTACATGCACTATCAGTCAACACACCATGTCTGACTTGGGCTCACACATGCTGCACTATGTCAATAAGCCTAGCAACTGATCCGCTCTTGTGAGGGAGAATATACTCAGGCATTTATCATTACAGCTCTTAACAATCATTTTCACACCTGTCTCAATACCATGTCGACATTTTCAAAACTCTTCACACAGTGTGCGTTACAAATACGCACCCAATAAAGTTAACCTTTGATGCAAAAAGCTTTCTCCTAAAACTACTGTCATTCACTGTACCATGAACTAAAAAACAAACAATTTAAAGCAATGCAAAATACATGTACTGGGTTTCTGTATTCTCTACTTTTGCATAGTTTAACGACAAACATATGACAACTAATAAAGTCGGCTACAGATTGTAATCCCTCACAAATAGAGTGAATCTGAAATTCTGCTATATGCTTCATGTCAGATCTATGCTACACTTTTGGTGGTATACTGTAGTACAACTTTTCATTTCCAGTACAGTAAGTAAAACAGCAACACATGAGACTACCTCTGGACATCTGCTGTAGCCCTGATGCTGCTCCATGGTAGTTTGGGTCAAAATTGTATTTCACTTGTTTACTGCAACATTCTCCCTTTCCTTGAACCTTTACAAGAAAGATCTTTAGCATGTCTTATCCACTCCTACAATCCCCCATGACCCATAAATATTTGAAGCCAAGCAGTTATTATGATACCAAGAACAAACATTTAGATCTGTAGATAACACTATTGATTGTGGTAAATTTACTGAAGTTGAATTCTTGGGTCACATTCTCTCACTGATAACCCATGACTAACATATACATCAGTATTAGTGGAAAACTCTCCTCACCAACATCTACATCTATACTTTGCCTATAGACATTCACATTTCAATGCAAATATGACCACTCTGTATAGATAATAAGGCTGCAAACAAAAAAACTGAATACATTTTCTACTGAAATCAGAATAATCTGTCTTATTTCAAGCATATAGATTCATTTGTCTATCAAAATGCAGCATATTTCCATCTAAAGGGATCTAAATTGTGTTAGGTTTTGACTGTTTTGAACAGAATGTCTGTGGAATTTTAATTAATGACATTTTTAAAAATTGAAAACATTTCAAATAAATAGAATTTTGCTGGTAGTGATCACTGAGAGAGGTAGTCATATTTATATGAATTTGGGAAGAAGTAGGGATTGAATGCATTTTGTATCAAAGCAATGCAAAAGTATGCATAGTTTAGTTCACAAGTACTGATACGGTGAATGAGTTAAATGTTTTGAAAAATGTGAAAATGATTGTAAAAAACTGTAAGACACTGAACAATTCTTACCATCAGAAGAGTACTATATCAGCACCATAAGTAATTCTCACCCTCTATAAAGAACATCAGCGTGACTCAATGAAGCACAGAATCAGCACACGAGTGATTTTGTTAACACCTTAAGTACTTCTCTTCCTCAATATGAAGCACTATTAAACATCCACTATGTGGGATTTTAAGAGTATTTATTAGCAGAAATGGAGTTTATATACTTACTGAACTCATAAGTATGTTTTCATTAGTGTATAATTACCTGTAACTATGAATTGTTGTGGTTTCCTAAGCTTAGAATGAGCAATGTATATCTACATAGGGAGCAGACCCACCTCTACAGAACAGCAATGTTGCTCTGCTACAGTAGCCCAGAACATACAAACCTCTAGAGAGCGCCATCCGGGTTTCGTCTTCTTACAAATGGCAGCGTGAATCCATAAGATTCACCAGGAGGACAATAAAGAAGAACATAGGAAGACAAGGAAGAAGAAATAAGAGAAATCTGTATTTGCTGGTGTTGGCTAACACGTTTGACAACCCAAATTTGGAAAAATGGAGGATCCTGCTTATTTTTTAGCTCAGAAAAAGCAAGGGAGTGTGAATGGAAGTACTTGGAAGTACACTTCGGGCACCTGAAGGCCACTGTATGTTCTAATACACGCTTGTAAGGGAGGGACATTCAGGTAATTGAATTCATACATAATGGACCTGTAGCGCCCCTGGCCCTAACGAAGGAGGAATGAAGGCGCCACCATCTACCTAGGTTCGTAAAGAGGTACGCTTTAACACGACTCACAAGAAGAATCGGCTATATGGACAGCTGACAATTTATTTGCATTAGAACACAAACAGCATTTAACTTTGCATTTTATATATATATATATAAAATGAACAAAAGAAGAACTCTTCAAAATAATAGACAAAATCAAAAGAAATCCCCTCCGAGCTCGGCTATATCATGTGTGTTTTGTCCAAAAGACTTCAACACTCGACTGTGTGTGCACGTATTGATCCCAAAGGGTTCAATTCCTGGTCCATATGCGTACTGGTTGTACTACTATTAAGACTGTCTCTACTTGTGTAGGGACAACTGTGAGTATAGGTTCTTATCTGGTGTCTAGACGACAATCAAGCTTGTCAGATTCTTCTGAGACAGATCCTACGGTTGGCCACACCGCTATCACGATCATCCTCAGTCTCACTGGGCTGGGCTCGCCATCTGAATTCTCCAGATTTCACCAGGTAGCTAAAAAACCAATTGGAGTTCCAAGTCACTTAATACTCGCAGAACTGCCTATCCCTCGCGCATGCAGTTGAAATTAAGATTTAGTAGCTGGTTGAGAGCACGTGCACAGGGCTCACTCCTCCACGAGAGGGGAAAAAAAGAGAAAAAGAAAAGAGTTACTCGCGTGATGGATGGTCTATCTAATTGAGTTTCTTAGTGCGCCCTCTTTAGGCACCAACACGCCACTACAACCTGCTGCTAGTAACCTTATTTCATAGAGGTTACAGACCTTTAATGCTTTGAGTGATTTCTCATCCTCAATAAAGAACAGTGTCAAACTTTTGAGTCCTCATTAAATTTGGTAGGTGCTCATTTAAGTTTGGTATATTTATGAATGCTGTCTGCTTTTGTCTGGTGAGATGCATCATCAGGTTGTTCTACAAACCCTAATAATGACTTTTATGCACAGCATCCACTAGTTCTGAAGGAAAATGCCTTGGTGGGCTGAAACAAGTGCAAGTAGAATGGAAGGTTATGTATGTAACATTGGTTCAGGGGCTGAGTAGAAGATTGTCATGGCCACATGGGTCACTCGAGTTGATGAAAATAGCTTGAGGAAGAGTTTGATGTGCACAAGTGAGATCACGGTCATGAGCTGGTGACTTTGCTGTTAGTACTCAGCAAGTAAATGAGCAAACAGAAAAATTCTAAAATCAAAGAAACCACCACTTAATTACAGAATGCTTAAATATAGTACATAGCCTTTCTGTATTATTGCATTGTTTCAGTATGATCTCTGTCTTTTAATAAACGCTTTTTAACTGCGAATGGTTTCTTCCCTATAGTAAGTACATGGTTCCTCAATCGCAATCTCTCACGCTTCCCGCCCTACACAATATAAATGCTTTTTTATTTGAAATAATAAATCCTAGTAAGTGATTTATTTTGATCTCTTTGTCACTTTTTTAGGGTGAGTATTTTTACCCAGTCTCAGAGGTCAGAAAGATGCCGTCTAACTTTAGCTGACACTAAGATCATCATGGCACTCTGTGAATCGTAGACTTCAATTAACCAATCCCTGACCTGCTAAATGAGGTCACCGCTTAGGCAGAAATCCTGCTGGGAAAAGAGACTAAAATGGTCTTCAATTCTCTTTTCATTCGGTGAGATTGTAGGAAAAAAGTTTTGCCTTAAATAAACGCATTGATGTGACCTAGTTGTTCAGCTTTGGTCTGTAAAAGTGGAACCGTTCTAAGAGGCAGCTGTTACACATGAACTATTCTCTATTGATGTTTGCTTTTGCTTTCACTTACTGTTTCTCTTTGGCAGAGGTCAGTCATTTATTTGGTCAGCGGGAATGAGCTTGAGACTAGAGAGACAAAAACAGAGCGAAACTGAAATGCAGACAGGGCTGTGGGTGAATGCGGATTTTTATTGGGTTTGCCCCCACAGCACCACTCACTCTGAGAAATGGAATCACGGGCCAGTCAATCAAACCCTGCTTTCTGATTAGTAACTGTGAATTGTGAACTGACAGGTTTGAAGGTGTACCGCTTGAATTTTTTTTAATTTAGTAGTCAAGGAATCTAGTCAGACACATGGACCAAGTAACACAATGCAATTAACCTTAACAGCTCTAGGCTTGTCTTTGACCATAAGGGACCAATAGACTTCATCTTGTCTCACTAAGCGGCCAATCAGGATTTACTTTGGTTAATAAGATGTCTCCTGACTCATGTGGCTAAGTGATGTGTCACATATTATTTGCTTGTGAAAATCTGTCCCAAAAAAATTTATTTGAAAAAAAATTTGACAAAGCAAGACCAAAGCTAGATCCAAGCTTGGGTTTATTCACAAAGTTCATATCTCAAAGTTAAAGTTCAGACTAGGGTCAGAATCCAAAAGGTCAAAGCAATGCCAAAAACAGAAATAAGAAACACATATGGAATGATTGAGCAAGTTTATCCTGCAATATTTGAAATACCATATATATAACAAGACGCTAAATCTACACAGGTTTACAATTTTGTACGTAACAACAATGTATAGCAACATTTGTGTGAGAAGATAGAAATACAGTTATTGTTTTAGTTCAAGGACTGCCCAGGCATTAATTACATTTTACTTAAGTCTAAAACTGCTACATCTAGTGGCTATATATAGTCCTACTAAATGACTTTTAATATAATCTTCAAGAATTGATGTAGCTCCCTTAAACTGTTTTTAAGATCTTATCACCTTAATGTCTGCTACCTACTGCTAGACATTTCAGATCAACATAGATGACTGAAACCCTTCACAGGCACAAAAATATATGGTAAAATCTGATAACTTTTTTAAAAATGTTCTGAAAAACCTACTGCACACTATGTGAGGAGCTATAGGAGAGGACCCACTGCAGGGGTTACAGGCCGGGTAAGAAAAAACTTTAAGGAGTATTATAAGCACAGGGATTAGATAGAGCGTAGGTTCATTTCTAATACAAATTCAAGAGAAAGACATGAGAGAGAAGAAATGTGTGTGTGTGTGTGTGTGTGTGTGTGTGTGTGTGTGTGTGTGTGTGTGTCTTTCATAAAGACTATCAGCGTTGTCCGCTTTTTTTTCTGCTTCTCTGTGCATGATAGACTATGAAAAGAGAATTGCATATATGACAGTATTTGTCACGGTGGAGCTGAACATCTCTCAGTGATTAATCCATCTTTGATCTCAAGCTTCATTTAAGTATATATCTCACTATCACTGTACATGTATAACTGACCTTTTTTCGTTTCTTGCGAAAGCATATTTCTTACTTGATATTCTGTGTTAGCTCACATCCCATGATACTAAGTAGAGTGAAAAGATGTGTGTTTTTATAATGTCCCCACAAGGAACGGAACATCTGACAGGTTTGACCTTGTCAGGACATTTCTCTGGTCCCAACAAGGAAACCTTTTTTTTAATACAAAAGCTGCAGCTCTTACTAAAAAAAACCCTAAAAACCATAAGAATTCCTTTTAGCTACTAAGGTTATGGTTAGGGTTTGATTTAGGTGTACCATAGCATGAATTAGCAGCATTAATAATTATGTCAATGCAAGGTCCTCACAAGGATAGCAAGACAAGGATGTGTGTGTGTGCGTGTGTGAGTGTGTGTGTGTGTGTGTGTGCGTGTGTGTGTTTAAGTATGGGATGCTGCATGGTCAGAACTGAAAGGTCAGGGTAAAATTATCTACTGCTGTAGGACTGCATGTCATTTCTTATCGTTTTTGGGACATTTAGTAAAGAAATTAATACTTGACAAGCCTTGCATGGGTGAATCATTTGGGAGCAGCTGTAGAGTGATTCACTTCACTGCTTATACTAATATAATCATCTTTAAGAAAACGCTACGATATTCTTAAGAGCTCCTCTCAACTTCCCTCTTGTTGTGTGTGTGTGGGGCGGGTGTGTTGGGTGTGTGTGTTTGTGTGTGTGTGTCTAAAAATCAACCGAACATGAAAAGTGCTGACTTAAGAAATTCTGTTCGCAAGGACTTTAAACCTGGCTTAAAAATTCCACTACACACACACACACACACACACACACACACACACACACACTCACACACACACTCACACACACACTCACAGGGGGGGGGAATGCTGATAGAATACTGATTTCAGTTTGTTTTT
>JAQQZR010000008.1:6986262-7014690 GCA_030068235.1 Notoglanidium macrostoma | reverse complement strand
CACACACACACACACACACACACACACACACACACACACACACACACACACACACACACACACACGCACACACACACTCACACACACACTCACAGGGGGGGGGAATGCTGATAGAATACTGATTTCAGTTTGTTTTTTCTCCCCAAGCTGTGTCCATGACAAGAATAGGAACAGAGAGAATAAGTCCGGCAGGAAAACAAAGAGTGAGAGAGAGAAAGAGAAAGAGAGGGAGAAAGAATGTGGGACAAAAGAAAGCAATTTCACATCTGATGTCTGAGATGGACTGGGCTCCTTAAAATAAGTCAAAATGGAGCACTGAAGTGCAGGGAATAGAGGAAAGGGAGAGAAAAGGAAGAGAAAGGTAAGAGGTAATAAAATCTTACAGGCGTCAGAACAACAAAAATGATAGATTTTACAGAGGTGTTCTGTAAATTTAAGGTTCTACATTAATTGCCTGATTATATTGAATGTATCCGCTTCTAACTCTTAATGGTGGTGATGTGACATGGAAAAAGGGCCTGCTCCCATTCTTCTGGCTATTTATTGTAAAATCTGAGCCAAAACTTCATTTAAGCGTCTAGATTTATTTCTGGTGTGTCTCCTGAAAGCAGCTTTCTGGACACTTTTTAATGCTGCGCTCATCCATCAAAAATACACTTCTTACTAAATAAACTCGAAATCACAAGTGAAATAACAAGCAATAAATCTGGACAAAGTGTGAGAAGCATATATAATCTGGTTCAAAAATACATCAAGGTTGAACTTTTCATGGACATACTTGACCATGAGATGATTTGGCGCAAAGCTTGAATGATTTTCCTAAACATGATACCAGTGTTGTATCCTGTCATGTTAAATTCCGACAATGACGAGAGACAAAGTCTTACTTTCCGAAACTGGACCGCTACAGGAACATGTCATTCTATTTAATTTAACTCTAAGGTAACTGGAATAATGCTGTGAGACAGAAACTGAAGCATTTCTGTGTTCACAGCCTTTAATTAACAACCTTTAATAAACTACTTTACAGATTTAGAGTTTAAGCTCCAGCCTGAAACACGTATTGAATTATTTATGCTGTGTTTATTGATTTTGGTGCTAATTCGTTGATTGTTGCTGTGTTTTTGTTAGTCTTGCGTTGTGAGAAGTTAACAGTTGTTCTCCAGCCTGGCATCACAGGAGGACATTTCTAGTGTTGTTCACATGGAATTTAAAACAAGAAAGTTTTATGTGATCTCAGGTATACCGAATAATGGACAAGTTTCTCTAGTAATTCCTTCAGCATTTTCCAGCGATCTTCAATGTCATATGCCTCAACCGGACAAAGAGTTATATCAGAGACCTGACATGGCTAGTTAGCAATCTACAGTATGACAAGCGCAATGACATTGAAGGTGGTGGCATTGAAGTGTACAGATGAGGAGGTGCAACATCTGGACAGACGAAAAAGACTAAACTGCATCAATGTTTTAGGTAAAGATTAAACAAGGGCTAATTCTATTCTATTGCTGACACTATCAGACTATTGTTATTCAAAGTGGATTTTTATTTTTATATATGAATACTTTTAAGTGACCAATTCATTCACTTACATTCATGCATTAGTGTGGCATTTTAATATATAGCTATGTGAAGGTTTTACCAGAAAAGTCCATATTCTTGCACTAATGAATTTGGATGAGAAGTAGCAAGTATTTATTTTTAATTGTCAATTATTTATCTTTATTGGTCTGATTATTTGAGGCCAATGTGTTGGTGCCAACAGGAATACCTAAACAGCTCAATCAAGCAACCTGGCTCTGACTCATATTAGTGTGTGTGTGTGGGTGGGTGTGAGACAGACAGACAGAGAGAGAGAGAGAGAGAGAGAGAGAGAGAGAGAGAGAGAGAAACTAACTAAGCAGGGGGACACACATTATTAGTAATAGCACAACAGTGCAATGAGATGATTAGGCTCACATTCTTCTTCCCAAACTATCCACTTTGAAGGGTGCTGCAATAACTTAGTATCGAACCCAAAGCACATTCACATTCATCAGAAACCCAGGTCTCCGCCCAAAGGTCACACTCAAAACCAGCATCCAATCAAATCGCTATTGAACCAAATATCCCCAGGTGACCATCATACCCAGAGTGTTATGAATGACTTTTATTAGACTACTGCTCTCATCACATTTCCATACAAGTGATACTGTAACCGAATCTCTCTGTTTGGCCCCGCCCACTCAGTCACCTGCACCTGTTTCTAGTTAATGGCCTCATCATATCTCATTAGGTTGTTAATATATACTTGTTTGTTTGTCAGATCTAATGTCTGCACACTGTGTTTCTAAGCCATCTTTCCCAATCCAAATATCCTTTCCCCAATATCCCATTGTTCACAATTTCCTGATCATTAGTGCCTTTTGGGAGGTTATTTTGCATTTTTTAGTGAATAATTCGTATTACCTAGTGTATAATTGGTTGGATGTTATAATATAGTGTAGCTGTACAAACCACCCACCTGTTACTTTAGTAGGAGCATGCTCATTCATGCAATTATCCAATCAGCCAATCATGTGACAGCAGCACAATGCATAAAATCAGCAGATACAGGTCAAGTGTGTCAGTTAAGTGGAATGAAACCCTGATGTGAATTCAAACACCAAAATGGGGGAAATGTGATCTCAGTGACTATGGAATGGTTGTTGTTGGCAGATGGGCTGGTCTGATAATTTCAAAAACTGCTGATCGCTATAGGGATTTTCACACACAGCGGTCTCTTGAGTCTATACAGAATGGTGCAAAAAAATATAAAATAAATAAATAATACACCCATAAATATCTAGCTAGCAGCAGTTCTGTGGGTGGAAATGTATTGTTAATAAGAGAGGTTAAAGGAGAATGGTCAGACTGGTTCAAGCTGATTGGAAGTCAATGGTAACTCAAATAATAAGTCTTTACAACCACGGTGAGCAGAAAAGCATTTCAGAAATCACACCTTGTCAAACCTTGAGATGAATGGGCAACAACAGCCAAAGACCACGTTAAGTGTCACTCCTGTCAGGCAAGAACAGAAATCTGATGCTACAGTGGGCACAGGCTCATCAAAACTGGACAGTTGAAGATTGGAAACCACTGGCCATTTGCTGTTACTTTATTGCTCATTTGTTCATCTAAAAGCATTTTATTTAGCCTTTGGAGTGAAACTAATAGCAAAGGTATGTAGTTATCAGAGTGAGGAAAGTCTGTATGAGTAAAATTATAGCAAAGTCATTGATGCATTATTCTTAATCCCTGTTTAGTGCCATTTGGAACTGTGAGCCATTTAGTGCTGAAAAGGTGATAATGAGACTACGGCAATGTAAGAATGTCAGTTGCAGTCTAGAAGACAAATGCAATAATGTTGATTCAGTGCCAAGGTACAAAATGTCCTCCCTGTCATTATGTACCACTTTATATCCAGACAGCACCTTCGTCATCGTCATCATCATCATCAGAAACCACCATCCTTTAACCTTCATCAGTGCTGAATTGCAATACTTGTTCTCAGAAACATGTCCTATTGCAGGATCCTGTTGAAAGAGAGAGAGGGATAGAAATGGGAAGACATGTCCGGAGATGTAGACGGCTCAAACAGGAATCGACTTGTGTGACATATAAGATCATAGTACTCTTTAATAGACTTATACTAGCACCATTTGTCTAAATATTGTAACATTACAGGAGGGACAGGGGGAAAAATTTAACCAGTGTAGAGAAGGCAAGAGGAAGGAAAGTAAGAAGTGGTAGAAGACCGCTTGTATGCGTGATGCTGAAGACAGAACAAAGACACAGAGAAGATATAGAGATGGACACTTAGAAGCGATTTGTTCATGAGAAACCCATCTTTCCCTCCTGAGTCTCTCTACCTGCCTCTATTCATTACACTCTCTGACATCCATCTTTTCTTTTTCAGCTTTACCCTGTTATCACCTCTTTTCTTCACTTCTTCTCTTTTCATTTGCTTCTCCTTCATGTTTTTGTGTGCCTTTCCTCATTACAGCTGCTGTCGCTCTCAGTTTGCTATGCTGAGTGACTATCGGTGTGTGTTCAGGTATAAGTGAGTGTTGTAGTGAGTGAGGGCAGTTTTCCTGAATACAGAATGCAGGTCTGGAAGGTAGTTAATTTGTTTACGAATCACAATCTTTTTTCAGTATTGTCTGCATGGCTTTACGTCATTCTACAGCTTCGGCTTTGTTTTCGTCTTATTTCACACTTTTGCGTTCTCTTTCTTTTCTAACTTCTTCAAACTCTTTTTGATTATTTTCTTTTCTCTCTTATTGCTCACATTCTTGAAGAAAAAGCTGTTTTTGAATGTATGTGTGGGTCTTCTAGCATTGCTAAAAAAGCTGCACTCACTGTCTAAGAAGACTCAAGCTGTCATATCACCAAAGGTCAAACTATTGATCATGTAACAGGCCAACACTTCAGAATCTGATAAGTGGCGCACTCCTCTGTTATTGTTCTGCACAGCGTCAGTGTGTGTGTGTGTGTGTGTCTGTGTGTGTGTGTGTGTGTGTGTGTGTGTGTGTGTGTTTGTCTTTCAGTTAAAGTCTCAGAGGTCACGAATATATTATAGCTGTTAAAACAAGTGTATAAAGTCACATGAAATTCACATGTGGTTTTATACATTTGACATGTAATCATGTTTTCACATGTGTGCATGTTTATATTCACATATAATTTCCGTTTTCCTTCTTCTTCTTCTTCTTCTACTACTATTTGTTATTATAGTACTTGCAAAGAAAAGCACTATATTGTTATCCCTCGGCCAGACCACCAAAGTTGCTAAATGCTGTTAGGTTGTTCTTACATAAATGCGGCATGACTTTTTCTCTGCTCCTCTTCCTTTTTTTCCTTTTTCATCTCTCCATCCTCTCCGTTGACTTTACTACTCTATGTCTTTAAAGGTTGGTTCACAAAACTTGGTATATGGATTCAACTGCAAAAGTACAGCACTTAACTGCTTTTCATACTAATGACACTCATTTATCTCACCCATTGATTCTTTCATTCATCTGTCCATCCTTCCATAGCAATCCACTGATTTTACTATGCCTACAACTTTTAAGGTAGAACTGCTAAATTTCATATGTAGATTCAGCTGCTGAAATGAAGCACACTCTTACCCTATCTATCTATCTGTCTGTCTGTCTGTCTGTCTATCTGTGATTTGTTTTTCTCTGCAAGCACCCCCAATTTCCCCAATTTTATTTCCATTTTATTTTTACATGTTCGGGATATGTTATATGCCATGTACTGAAAATACATACTGAAAAAGGAAAAGAAAACTGTTTATTTGGAAGTCACTTATTATTGGCATCAAGTGACTCAACAACAGGTGCAGTTGTTCAACGCTTTTTTTTTATAAATATAAGACAAATTCTAAACTACTGCAATCATGGTGTTAACATGACTGACAGACTTGAGAGCTCTTATCAAAACTTATGAGGTTTAACTTTCCAACTTTCCAACACATTAGCAATACAGTAAAGAATAATCCTGCTTACTTTCGTAATACTTTTGTGGCATCCTAGTGCAACACAATGCTGGTAGCACATTAGCACATCTTATTCCCAATGAAAAAGTAATTAATTCTCTGAAAGGATGAATTAGACAGATTTAGAACTTAATTTACAAATACGATTTACTGAACAATTCATGCATGCATTTAGTTGCACAGTTTGCCCAAATGTTCATCCTGATGCTGCTGCTGCTGACTCAATCAGAAAACAATCAGCTTGACAAAAAGAAAAAATCGAATAATTGTTGCCATTTCATGTAATTCTAGAATAGGCTTGTATGTGTGTGTTCAAGGAAATATTTTTCACAGCAATGCCAATATAAATTATTATTGCTTGTATGAAAGTGCTAGAAATCTCCAATTCAGACTGAATGGGACTCGCTGAAATCACTTACTTGCTTATTTGCAGAACAACTGAGGAGAGAATCTCATTCCTGACATAGGCATGAGTGAAACTTTACCTGAATATTCACATTACCAAGGGACAAAGCAAGAGGCATTTTCAATGCATATGCATGACACAGAGCTACGATTTTAACAAAAGTGAGACACGTGACAAGATTTTCTCAATTCTATGCAGATTAAATTTGCCTAAACAGCTGCCTCGAATGAGTTCTCAGACTAATGTGGGCTGATGTTTCTTTACTCATGACTTTTGGTTTCTACATGCAATTCCCATTTACTATTTGACTCACAAAATCCATCGAAGATAACCATGATTTCAGCATAACCCTTTCATATATGACCTCTCATTAATTGCGTATACACACAGCATATAGCAGAGCTCATTGGTGCCTCTGGTAAGTGTACATAGCTAGTACACTTAACTTTCTCTGACAATCTGCCAATGAATCTGGTGCCATGCTTAGCATATAAATTGTGGTTCAGGGAGCATGAGACATCATTTTCACACATGGATTGGCCACCACAGAGTCCAGACCTTAACCCCATTGAGAATCTTTGGGATGTGCTGGAGAAGAATTTGCGCAACGGTCCGACTGTCCCATCATCTCTACAAGATCTTGGCGAAAAATTAATGCAACTCTGAGTGGAAATAAATGTTGTGACATTGCAGAAGCTCATCGAAATGATGCCACAGCGATTGCGTGCCGTAATCAAAGCTAAAGGTGGTCCAACGAAATATTCGAGTGTGTGACTTTTTTTTGGACAGGCAGTGTATTTGTATCATACAACCAATTTTCACTTAGTCGATTATTTATAGCCACTGCCATTAGCTATGAACTGCAATAAAACACTGGGCAGTATACACCCACAAATGACAACAGAAGGACCCTCTAAACACGCACAAGGCACATACTGGCGTCACAAACGACTTTTCGCTTTCTACTGTGAAGGTTACGTTAGTTAGAATTGTCATTTTCTTAAGCATTTTTTATAATGGTAGCTAAACCTGTTTAAATACCTTCTAACAATCAAAATTTTGATAGCTAGATTATTGCAGATTTTCTGTAGCTATATGTTTCTTAACACTTAATCATATAAAAAATTAAATGTTGAAATGTTGAAAGTTTCAATAGAAATTAGTGCTGTGGGAACAAATCTGACACAAAAACCAGATTATATGACCGGGATAAAAGGGAATCACATTGTTATATAAGTATTGGGATGCTATCAAGAAAACAAATTCCTGGTTTGTACACTGGGTGTCGCTATTACATAAAACCAAATGCACAAAACCAATTGGTTCTACAAATGGTAGAACTTATTCACTTAGGTGAAAGAATTGTTTTTGTTCAATTTGTTTAAAAGATTTGTTATTTTAATTCATTTGTTTATTTGTTTGTTCATTTGGAAAGTAGGCTAGCATTTCCGAAAAAAAACTATATATTGCAGTTTGTTCCTCCAAATCATCTAGCTACTACGGCCGTTCATTTTCTTGTTGTCAAACGTAAAATTACAAAATAGTATCCTAATAGTTATAGGTTTTAAATGTACCACTGAATTACAGTAAATTTTGCTCTATACTAAAATACATCATAGGCATCGCCTCACAGCAAGAAGGTCCCGGGTTTGATCCCTGGGTCGATCATGGCACCTTTCTGTGTGGCGTGCAAGTTCTCCTCATGCATGTGTGGGCTTCCTCCAAGTACTCCGGTTTCCTCCCACAATTTCCTCCTATTGATGTGCGGATTCTTAATTCTACTCTACAGTAAATTAAATTTGACCTATCCAGGGAGTTCCCAGGCTTGCGCCCAAAGTCAGCCAATCAGGGACTGACTCCAGCCAATGTATAAGCGTTATAGAAGATGAGTGAGGAAGGAGGAAGGAAATTCATGAGGGTTAATTCTGAAGGCCTGTGTTAATGATACTGTTTTTTTCGGAGAAGACTACAGAGAAGTGTGTATTAATTAGCCAGAAATCAGCTGCTGATTAAATGTAATATTGTTTTATTTAAGTCTAGAACAGAGCAAGCTTAAAACTCATGCACCAGGCTAGTTGCTTATATTAAAAGGTGATGTAGTGGCATCTGTTAAGCAGACCTGTTATTTATTTCTTTACATTTATTATTACTGATAGATGGTGGTATGGGACTCCATATTTTTTCTCCATCTGGCCTAGAGGAAGAAAGGCTTGGACACCCGAGAGATAGACGGATGACTAGTCAGTATTTGGGACAGTTAGAGGGATGTACATCCTCGGGCCAGTGATGCATTATGGCTTGTCTGGAGTGAGATTTGCCTACACACCTCTTATTTCTGTTTTGCTGTATTGTTTCTACTCATACACACGCAAGATGAAAAATTTAGTTCATTTTCTCTTTCCTCCTCCTTTCTCATGTATGCATCATCTCTTCTATCTTCTACTTCTCTCTAAAGCAATATAATATTCAGTTACACTAAATGACTACATGGTTTGTTATGTAACATGTGTATGACCATTTTTTTTATCTTACAATAGGTGTCATGTGGGAATTCTCCATTATATAACACCTCTCCTCCTTCCTCCATTCATTTTTATAAGAGTGTGCAAGCACCTATATTCTCACACATGTCAAATGCAAAGGGAAGAAAACAAGAAACAAGAGCCACTCAGGAAAATTCACTGTCTTTACAGATGTGCAGGACCCTGCATGCTTAGTGTCTTAGTTGTATGTGAAGGAGACTAGGTTTAGATTATGAGTGCCTGATACATCCACGAAGGCTTCAAATACAAAAAAGAAGAAAAATTACACATTGAGAAATAGTATTGTGAATCAAGTATTCAATAAAATATCTGAAATGAATGAATGAATGCCTATTTAAAGAGCAGTGGAGAAATAGAAAAGCTATTGAACAAGAAGTTGTCTAAAATATATTTAGATGTCTAAATGTATTTACAAAAACCCTCACCGGAAAGTCACACCAGCTTCACATGTGAAATTAACACAAAATTCCCATGTGAATTTTTTTCTATATATGCTGTGTTTTTATATGTTTTTCCGAACATGATTCATTTCTTTTCAGATATGGTTTATGTTCACATAATGTAATTTTTTATATATATATATAATATGTAGATCATGTGGTTTTATCCACCAACATATTATTCATCTGATGGCAGAGGTGTGCTGGAGTCAATATGTGCAATTTTCAGGGTATTATAGGTGCTTCACAAGATCACATATTACTCACATAACCACATGTGACTTTTCCCATAAAGGGATGAAGATGTGTCACACGAAGGAGGATGTATGCACCCTGTGGCAACCAGAACACTACTGCACAAAGTGAATAGATTGTAGCCTATTTAAAGAAGCAGACTATACTATATTCCAGATGGCAGACTAATTTTGCTAAATGAGGCAAAAAACCAACAGCTACAAGCAGCTGCTTCCCACTGTGCTGATTCCTCAGCATGTATTTTTGTAGTTGTTGTTATTGTTTAGCTGTGAGGAGTTTCTTCACTACATGTGACTTTACTTCATTGTCACTGATTAAATTACTCATAACAATAATTTTAATTTGAATAATTTTCTCATTTTTAATAACAATAATTTTAATGTTTAATATTCAGTTATCTAATTTTCTTAGTAACTTTTCACCATCATTTCCGTACTGGCTACATTAGATTAATCTCAGATTTTATTATTTTTTATTATTTCAATATTTCAACTGTTTTGTTTTATTTTAAATGTTGATGGTTTTTAAGGTATCTTAAGAATGTATTTTATATGATTCTTGTACCTTAAAGCATAAAAATGTAAAGGTTATTATTATTATTATTATTATTATTATTAACAGAATTTGGGCGGCATGGTGGTGCTGATCCCTACTGATCAGGATAAAGAGGTGACTGAAGATGTATAAATAAAAAAAAAAACTACAGTAAATTGCATGTATGACTTTGTTCCCCACTTTCCATCTGTTCAACGAATACAGAAGGAGGCTGAGGTTCCCAAAAGCATCACAGCACAAAGATAATCACTAATGGTAGAGAAAGCATCATATTAAATACTCTGTCTATGAGTTAAGCTGACCTTCACTGATCTGACCTTTACAATTCTTCGTGAAGTTAAATGGTGCATGGTGAATCTGACTACACACTATAGCATTTTTATATTGTGCACAATGAGCAAATTTCCCAAATCTCTTTTATTCATTCATAACTTTGTGCACACATGAAAAACTTCTCAATTTCTGCACCCAAGTGTAGTAATTAAGAGTTTAAAGGTTTAAGAGGTTAAGATTTCATTCCTTTGCGCTAATGATTTCAGTGCATTGTAGTATCATCAGTTCATTGTACATTGGACCAAAATTCACACACTTACTTTCAGTAACTGCTTTATCCTGCTCAAGATCATACACTGGCTGCAAGGTGGGAAAATTCAGCCCCAGATGGGCCGCCAGTATTGCAGGGCACTAGGCACACACAAACTCACAAACTCTTTCGCTCCCAGGTGCAATTTACTATAGCCAATCTGCCTACCTGCAATTTTTTAAGGAGGCCAGAAACTAGAGACTCTAGAGATAAGCCATGTGAACATGTGGAGAACAGACAGCTCAGGATTGGATCCAGGTCCCTGGAGTTGTGAGACAGCAAATTGGCAGCATCAAAAATATTACTGCACCAACCCTCTTTTCACTCTCTCAATCCCTCCCCGAATCCTGATTTTGCGGAATGTTGTAAGGCAGTAAAACAGCCAAAGTAGAGATCATTGAATAAGTAATGTCTGCTTGCTAGCCTCAGAAACACCAACAGGGAACGGATTCTTGAACCGGTTCCATTCAGGATTCTTGAACCTTGGTGCCAGGTAACGAACAAGCCCATGTTCCCTCCAGTTTTGAGCAAAACTATTGTAATCAAAGATGTGTCATCAACGGAGGGGGTTGCACAATGGACAATGCACAATAGAAGTAAATAGTAGTAGCAAGATTGTGGAATGCACTGATTTTGTTCTATTATTGCAGCTATTTATCTGATTTATTCTCTTCCATTGCGTTCTCCATTCTCCAAAGTAAAGATATACCCACTCATGTCGTTATGGCTCACACTGGAAAAAACAGCTGTCCTTTGTGTTCAGCTGGGAACCATCTTTTCAGGTTCCGCACCAATTTATGTTTGGTCAAAATGCTCCTAACAGTTCAAAATTTGGTGCGTGATCCAGAACAGAACCCGTTCCCTATTAGTGGATAAGGGGTACATGAGATTTGGTTGCTCTACCCAATAAATCTTCATAAAATTCAACAAGTAGATTCATCTATATTGACTTGACACTTCAGCACTTTGGTGAGCTAGAGTTAAAAGCTGAGTAAAACTACCAATTAACTATTCATTTTGGTTCTTCGTAATTGTTTGTGTTCAGAAAATGAATTGGCTCAAATTAGAATTAGAACACAGCATTTGACATGTAGGACCTGTATAGACTTGATTCCTAAGTACATTTTAGTGTAAGTTCATGCTTTCACTGCTGCATTACACTTAGCCTGTGGGAAATAAATGGATCAGATTAAAAACAGAGCCCTTGAGTGCACATGAGCAGTTGGTGCATGAACTGTTCTTAATGGCTGCGTAGCCGCTCTTGTCTTCTCCTCTCCTCTGTACCCATAGCCCTTGTAATTGTTGATAATTAGGATATGGTGCCCTGGACTAGTGAAGCAGCTCCTGAGAGGGTGCACCTGAGAAAAGCCCCTGAGTGGAATTAGATTCTGAGCCGCAATGCGGCTGAACTCAGTGCAGCCTGAAGCAGTGCGCTCGTAACTCCAACAGCATGGCAGACTACACTTAGAGTAATAAAAAATATCAAGAGAATTACAAGACAGAAATAAAAATGTTGTAATCAAAGTGTTCTCTGGGTTCAGCAGAAGATTTATTATTTGCCCTGTTCTCCCTGCACTCCCTGTACATAACTTTGGACATGCATGAGCAATGATGCATTGCTGGAGGGAGGACGTATAGCTTGGACCCAATCAGAAACCAAATAATCCAACTCAGAGCTTTTCTCGAATGGCTGGGTGGACATCACATCCACTTACTTAAATGAAGATATAAGCTTATTTAAGGAGAACAATGGCCAAAAGCATTGCAGCATATTATTTTAGAAAGAGTACAGTACTGGATGTGGTGCAAGCTCACACACTTTATTTAAAGGTCATAGTGTTTGGTGTGAACGAGTGCAGACATGTCTGAATACTAACACAACAATATGTGTGTATGTGCATGTGTGGATCTATCCACTGCTCAAGTGACACTAATAATAAATATCAAAAACTGAAACACGCGCGCACACACACACACACATACCCACTGCTGTATTCTTCTCCCAAACTAGTCTTTCAATAAAAATGCTTCTGAACGATTGTGGTTCTCCATTTCTCCCCTCTTATTGAGCTCATTTCCTTTTCCATCCTGTGGTTGTATTAAACATATGGATTAGGAGAGACTATTAAACGAACACAGAGGAGCAGCTGCGGCCTCATCAAGAGTTCATTAATTCGTAGAGACTATCTCTTTCTCTCTCTCACTTGGTCTCTTGACACCTGTAGTGTGTTCTTCCCGGTGTTTCCCGATACAGTGTGAGTACTATCTGTCACATCAGAGCGGTTCAATAGCACACAGCTGAAGCACACAACTCTGGTGTCTCTCACACACATGCTTTCTCTTCTCTCATCATTCCACTGGTCAAAGGATCTTTGAAAACAAGAGCATAGGTGATAAAGTGAAAACGAAAGTTTATTTGACAGTAGTAGACAGCCCAGTTGTGTAACACCACCATACCTGAACTTCTGCCCTCTCAGATATGAGCCCTTAGCTGGGCAGTGAAGGTAACACTTCCAAGGTGTGTTTCCACCACAGGAGCCATTTTCATTCAAATTTTCATTCATTTTCAGTTCCTGCTTCGCAATATTGTTCTTTTCTGTAAACTGTTACTGAGGTTTATTTGACATTTTTATATGCCTTCATACCGGAGTTTTTTAAGTCTAAGTATCTGGTGTCAATCAAAAGGGGATCGATTCCATTTTGACTTTAGTTTATCATAAGGTTTGTTATTTATGTCCTCCTAAGGACATTTTTTCCTCTCCACAGTCCCCTCTTGTTGCTCATTGAACAACTTCAATCTCAGTCCCACTCTCTGTGTGCTGAAATGTCAATTGTTGTGCCGATTGCATCACTTTTGTTATTTTATCTGATGGTGATGATCCCATTCAGCACGGTGGTGTACAGGGTTCAAACCTGGCGGCCAACATGGGCCTTTCTGGGCAGAGTTTGCATGTTTGACTCGTTCCTACATCAACTGGATACTCTAAATTGCCCAGAGGTATGAACGTGAGTGTGAATGGTTGTTCATCTCTGTGATAGCCCTGAGATAGATTGGCGGCCTGCCCGGTGTGTATCCCACCTCTTGCCCAAAGTCAGTTGGGATTGACTCCAGGTTCCCCATGACCCTGATGGATAAGCTGTATAGCTAATGGATGGATGAATTATGATCCCTGCAGTATGCAAGACCTTGTTCAAGCAATTTCCTCTCACAGGATATCCATACCATTTCAATTGAACAAGGGTGATTGTGTCAGATTGTGTAAGGGTAGGTGTAAATTTTATTTGATTGCATATGAATAAAGATTTAAGAAATGATATAAATACCAGAGAAGCATCAGTACCATTTTTTTTTTCAGACTGTGTGCAAGTGCAGGTTGTTTTCAGTGATCATGTGCGTGTTCATGCATTTATTAATAATTAAGTAAAGTATGTTTTATTTTCAGTGATTTTTAGTGGCTAAGAGCTGTTATTTTCACTCACTTAGGGATATCTGTAACTTTTTTTTCCCTTTTCATGCCAGTGTTTTGCTGCAGTGTTGGTTGCTGTCCTGTGCAGTAGTTAACTGCTCATGATGATGTTTTACATGTTAAATATATTGTAGGAAGATGCTGTAGCTCCTCATCCTGACATTTTCACAGAGCACAGTTTTAAGCTTGCTTTGTTTGTTTGCCATCATTAATCACGTAATGCATTCAGATTGCTGGCATTTTGTGCCCTTTGGTTATTAGAGTGCCCGCGTACTCTAGGCTTATGTCACATTGTATCACTTTTTTATGTGTAAATTAACATGATATCAGACAAATATCAGTATTATTATCAGTACTGGTACATTTGCAACTGTCAGTGCTGTGATAACTGTAACAGTTCCCCTAAATCTACTGCAGAAAAAGCATGTCTGAGTGGGTGTGATGGGAACTCCTAAACACCAGTTCCTTAAAAAAAAAAAGGGATTTTTCTCACGTTTAACAATCCACCTCACGTTTAAGAGTCCACACTGCTGTTAGCTGTGTTTGGGTCATGTAAAGGTCAGTGTGTGCTTAACCCTGCCTAGTAGTGTTTACCCTTACCCAACATTAACATCGAAGCACCAACTAAGCTTCTGTAGGCTTTAACCTTTTGCTTTTTTTTCCGGGTGACATTTTTACGTTCTAAAGCAGTTTGGGAAATCTCTCATGCAATTGGCTATGCCTTCCAGCCATGTATCGTAATGATCTAGATTTTTCTTCTTTCTCTGCTTCCCTTTTTCACTCTTCACCTCATTCTTTCTTTACCTACCTCTCTCTCTTTCTCTCTCGCTCTCACTCATCATGCACTCTCTCCTAGCTTTCATTTATTCCATGCCTTTTACATATCTACATCTTTTGTCCAGTCAAACAATTACCTTTCAAATTCTCATCATCCCCCTTCAGGTTTGAATTTGGGTTCCTGTCATGAAATGTGCTGAAATATGACATAGCAAAATGCTTTCTCAGAACCTGAGAGCACCAGTGGAGAAGAATTACAGGGGAGGAAGAAAGAGAGATGATTTTCCATAATGTCTTTTTCATGTCCTGCTGGCAGGGTCATGAGACAACCTGCGGACGCCAGCAGGTGTCTCATAACAGCCGAATTAGCTGGAGACTTGCCATCTCATCATCAGTGCACCTGACCGTGACAGCTTAGTGCTGTCTGTCTGCCTCTTGCCATCATTTACAAGCATTCCTTATTTTTATAAAAGTTAAATATTCCACTTATAGGCTGTGATGGTTTTTATGATCATGTTGAAAGTAACCCTAAGACAACTATAACAGAGATTATCTGGCAGTTTGAGGCCTGATTTGAATGCGTTGTTCTTTAAGATCATTTATCTGCCAGAGACGGGGTCTCGGTTGGTCTCTCAGTGCACAGTGGTGTGAAATGTTCTGAAGCATGGCATTTGTTTTGCTGTAGAAAATGGATCTCTTGTGAGTAGTTTAGGGCTGGGATGTGTTGGTTGATGTTGAGCTTGTTTGTGGATGCTGTGGAAATTTCAGAGCTTCGCTGCTCTCCTCGTGTCAGACTGCAGCTCATCTGAAAGCTGTCACTGAGTTCAGCTCTACAGCAAACCATCTCTGAACTTTTTTTTACTTCATTTATCGTGTGCTATTTCTCTGATCCTTCTGCGTTCTCACTTTTTTTTCCTGTTCTAAGTCTTACAGAGACGGTTCTGGATGAGGGACGTATTCAAGGATATAAAGTCTAAAGCATTCAGTTGGGGTAATGAACCAATGGCAAGTGGGCCAGACCAGAAAAATTAGGTTTAGTAGACCAATAACCCCATTAAACCTCTCCACATTTTGTAGTGTTGCAACTCGGGATCGAAATAGACCCTTAATGGGATTGGATTATACATAATTTTTAGCATGTTAAAGAAGAACTTATTATGATTAGCACAATTTGTCAGTAGCTGAAGCTATAACCCGAAATTAATTGCACTACTTTGCCCTCTAGTGGAATCTTTTCTTTTTTTTTTTAACTTTCATTTTCAGTCAATGAGACAATTGTAATTTAGGACACTGATTCTAAATTCATACAAATTAATCAGGCAGTAGGTTTGACACCCCTGGACTAGAAAGCAAAATGTATTGCCTTCTTAATCTACATAGTAGTTCTGTACACTTGTAGGAAACAAAACTGACAGTTTGTGTCTATGGGGGAAACTCTTAACATTCCTGTATCCCCTGCATTGAGAGTTGAAAAATTAATCATTCAAAGAAACAATTGTAATGCATTTATTTTCTAAGTGGAACTTAGAAAGTGGGAGACATTTACTTCTAATTCGGTAGAGTTTCTTCAGTTCAGTTTTGCAAACTCTTAGTGGAAATGGTCAAATTCAAACCAGTTATGTATCATGAGCTTTTGGGAGTGCTATAATAAATGCCCCTATTTTATGGGGTTCTCTGAAATGTCACTGTACATTGCCTGTCAGGATCTGAATCTTGACATTTGAGATTTAACATCTGACATTTTTGGGTTCTTCAGTGAGCAGTTTTTCTGGGAATTTCCAAAGTGCTCAGGAACGCAAGCAGTTGTCTTGCCTGTCTTGTATCTATGTCTTTGCTCTCTCTCTCACTCTCTCTCTCCCTCTCTCTCACTCTCTCTTGTCATAACACTTTGTCTGCTTTTCTTATTTGGTATTCCCTCCTTAAATAGGTTTCTTTTCCTTTTGTTCCTTGTCCTAAGGAGAGATGAAACCTTTTAGAAGCGCATATATAGTGCTTAGTGTACTTTATGAGTGGAATGTAATCAATATCTTTTACAACCACAGCCAAACAGATTCAAACATTTAAGGTCCAGAGGTCGCATATGTTTAGCATTTTATTACATGCTGGCATTGTTATGGATGTAGTTTGGGAGTTGGTTTTGGCAGAGATTAGCAGACAGATATAATTTCAGCCATATTCATATCAAAACGTCTTCGTTCCACCAGCTGTACGAACAGCATTCAACAAACCCAATGTCATCCTTGCATTTTTCTTACACCTTACTTTTTCGTCTCTCCCCATTCCTTGGTTTTAAGAATAGGACTTCTGGAGTGGAAGGGAAATTGGAATCCAATGGCCTGCGAAGGCGCTTGATAAATTTAGTCTTTACAGTGAGAGAACTTTGTATCAAGCATGGTAAGTGAGGGAGAAGTTTAAATAAAGGCTATTGTTAATGGAAAGTGGAATATTGGGAGACGTTAGAAAGAAGAGTGAAAGATCCAGCCTGCAGGGAAAGAAAGCAGTTTAGCCAGATATAGAGCAGATCAGCAAGACCCAGATTTTTGTGGAAGGAAATGTTAAAGCTCAAAGCGACAACCTTGAATGTAATGGGCAATCTTCTTGTCATTCGAGTCAGTTATTCATATACAGATTAATCCTTATAATTTATGAAGTTGCAGTCATGAGTAGTTTTCCAGGCAGGCCTGAAAGTTTATGTTATTTGTATTAAAGGACAACTAAGGGATATTTATGACCGAAACAATCTAACAATACATGAAGTGATTATCCACAGCTTTACATTTGCCATCACATGAGAAAATTCATAAAATTTCCTTCTGTGTTTTGAATGAGTCAGTTTCTTTATTCCTACATGGTGGGACTTTCATGTTGGATTCCATGTCTAGGTCATTTGACCACAAGGTTTAATTAGTGTCAAGGCAGTCGATTTTCTTTTTATAGTAAAGTGCATTTATTCCAGTCGCTAGAATGAGTGGTATAGCACTGAAAGACAAAATAATTAAAAAATTTAAAAATAAAATAAAATAATAATAATAAAGCAGTATAGAAAATATAATAAAGAAAAGTTAAGCATAAAAGAAAATGGGCAAGAAGTCATAACTGGAAAAAAGATTAAACAAAAAACCTTTGTGATATATCAGCATCCACAGGAAAGGGAAGCCATCCAGTAGCAAATGAATTATTTTAATACTTATTTTTTCCTTTTATGTGCCAGATACACAATTTGTTTCATCGGGCATGTTGAGTTGCACTGGTACACTCTGATTTTTATCTGCAAAACTGTAAGCATGCAAAACAAGCTCCAATTTTAGATAGGAATATAGTGCAATTTTCTGTTTGGACATAAAGGAAACTAGCTTTAAAAAAGTGATATATGATGTAGTTTTAGCCATCCATCCATTATCTATACCATTTATCCATCTGGGTTGCAGGGAAGCTGGAGCCAATCCAAGCTGACTTTGGGCAAGTTGCCAATCTTTTGTTGGGCTAAAACAGAGATGAACATCCATTCACATTCACATCTATGGGCAATTTAGAGTAGCCAGTTTACCTAATCTGCATGTCATTAGGCTATGAGAGGAAGCCAGAGGAGGAAACCCAAGCAGGAACAGGGAGAACATGCAAACTCTTCACAGAAAGGCTCCAGTCACAAGCCATGGGGTTCAAACTCAGAACCTTCTTGCTGTGATGTGACTCTTCTAACCACTGTGCAAAGATATCTCAAGCGAACTTGATCTCATGAGTAATTTATGCAATTTTAAACAAATGATGGCAAATGGACTGGATTCTAAGGTAACTAGCGTTGGATAGTTAAGAATGATGAAGATTAAAGGCATCTCTCAAGGTTATCAATAGCAGACAACGTCTTTGATACTATATAATACTTATTATACAAATGGGATATAATAGGGGAATGGCTGTTTTATAAGCAGGTCGATTTTTATCTTTTTTTTGTCATTTTTATTATCATGATGGTCTAACATTGCAACCCTGCTTAAGTTGAACCCAGATCATGCAAATTGTTATGAATTTGCAACTGATACCATGTTACACAAACCACTATCTAAAGCTCAGATCTGATCTGTAAGAGCACATATATTGTTGCTAACCATAGTTGTTCTTCATTGCTGTTCTTCATAACTTCCGCTTGTGTGGTAATTTAAACCAGGACATCAAACTCGCCTCAACCTTCAGTCCTCTGCATTACAGGAAGGCTTTACAATATTTGGTTGCATTGTGGTCTTATCAGATGTTTTAAGCCTGGAAGCTTCCGCCAATTATTTTTGCTTTCTCTTTGTCACTATCTAGTTCTCTCTGTCTCTCTTGATCTAGTTTTCATTTGTCATGGATAAAAGAAAAGATAAGGGCAAGAATGTGATAAGCCCACCATCACCATACCTACTCTTTGTTCGATGATGTATTTGTGTTTATAGTTTTATTAGTTACTGAAGCTGCTTATCACTTTTCCAAAAGGAAAAATAAAATCAGGAGTGCCTCCATGTACATTCGCATTACTGTTATCTTATACAAACGAAATGATTATTATCATCATCTAATCTTGAATCACATTATATACGGACATCTTGATAAATTGGCCTGCCATTTGAAGGTACATTCCCGTTGTTCTTTCTGCCTGCTCTTTGGACAGGATGACGTTAATGATGAACAGTAGGAAATTCCCAACTAAATCAATATTCTAATGCCACGTCAAAGCCAACTGTGACATTCTGGCCTAAACTAGCAATCCATGAACTGAAAGCATAATAAAATATATCAGTATATATTGATCTGAATTTTGTAGCAATTCTAATTTTGTGTTAAAAAGAAATAAATGGTTTATCCTTGTTCATAGGTAGTGAGATTGTGGTGAGTAGTCATGATGAAACCAATTAGTCCAATCAGTGCCACAGCATAGGGAGATGACATACATGATGGTCGGTTGTATACTGTTTGTTGAGCGATCGAAGGTTTCAACTTGTAGTCTTAAAACATGTCACACCAAAGTTATTGACTCCAATCCAGCGATTAGTCTGTATGCAGAGCTAACACACATACTTGTACCGTATATCCATCCATCTATTTATTAGAGTCTGTCAGGGTTGCAGGAGCCAATCCTAGCTGACTTCGGGCGAGAGGTGGGGTACACCCTGGTCAGATCACCAATCTATCACAGGGCTAAAACAGAGATAAACAACCATTCACACTCACATTCACACCTATTGGCAATTTACAGAAGCCAGTTGACCTAATATGAATGTTCTTGGACTGTGGGAGGAAACCGGAGCAGTCAGAGGAAACCCACACAGGTACCAGGAGAACAAACAAACTCTACCCAGAAAGACCCCAATCAAACCCGCAGGTTCAAACCCAGAACCATCTTGCTGTGTGGCGACAGTGCTAACCACTGCAACACCATGCCACTCTGCTATACTGTCTTTAAATATAATATAATTATACCGCTTGGAGCTTGCACATATAACCTGTACACAATTTTTGATTCACTGCTTGTGTACAAATAAATGCTCTAGTAGATAGTGTAAATAAACTTAAAACATTTTCAAAATAAAAAGATGGTCAACAATATTCAGTATGGCAAGTTCTGCACTCTTTCTTCCTAGACACAGAAGAGATAGCTCCGTCACAAATTTAAAACCTCTACAGCCACAGAACTAAAGTTCTGGCACTGACACTTCCTCAAGTAGTTCCGAAGTTTACAAAAAAAAAAAAAAACAAGCTTCGATTACAGGAAACACACCACAGTCTACTGCATCTCACTTTTCAGTTACATGAAACAAAACTACATGTATAGTTTCGCATACTCACAGCACTGCTGCTTACAGGATGTTTTTGGTTTTCACACTTTTCTGTGTAAACTCCAGAGACCGTTGTGAGTGAAACCCCGAGGAGATCAGCAGTTTCTGAAATGCTCAAACCAGCTAGTCTGGCACCCTCACCCACCCCGTGGGCAAAGCCTCTGAGTTTACATTATTCCATTCTGATGTTGGCTGTGAACCTTAACTGAAGCTCTTGAACTGTATATGTATGTTTTGCATATAGAAATAGTTTCTAGTAAAGTGGGTGATGAATTTATATGCACAGTCTATTGGAACAGCTTACATTAAGCAGGCATTAAGCAATACATTCTTCACTGATCTTTTCCTCATCCTCAGGGTCTATTCCACATCTGTGGTGGCGTGGACTTTTGTCACTATTCTCAATTCAGTTTAATTATTGGCCTCATAACAGCACAGTAAGTTTGGGTTAAGAAATCCTATTTGTTTATTCTTTTTAACGCAAGTAGGAGCATTTCTCTGTCGAACTGAATGTAGCGCTGACTGCAGCTTATTCGCCTGCAAAGACAATGAGATTATATCAGGACAAACATCACTGAGGCCATTCGGAGGTCAGCGCTCGAAAGCTTAGATTTCAATCAATTGACCTTTACCTGATGGTAGGACAGCAGTGTGAAACGGCAGCTAAAATGAAAGCTGCAAAGTGTGCAGTCCTCTGTCCACCTGAACCTCACCTGCATGAGCAGGTGCTCAAACAGCTCTTAACTCAAAGCGCAAATCTGTTCTGCAAGAGAAAGGATTTTCAATGGTCAAAAGGTCATAGAAGTATTGTCCTCCTTTGACCTCTTTATCAAGGCTAGTCCTAAACCTAAACTAGTTTTTCCTAAACCTATGTGTGGTTTTCTGCTGCTGAATGTAGTAGTAGTGGTGTTAATAAAGACAATCCCTTAAGACACAAATATTTAATTTCAAAGTCAAATCCTCCCAAAATTATGCATGGAGGTGAATTGGCTATGAATGAATAAATGAATGAATAAACATTAAGGGTTTCAGCCTGTGGGGGGAAAAGCAAATCACCAGGCAAAAAAAAACATAACAATAAGACAGGAAAGACAGAACAACACAGAGGCAGAAATGATATAGACAATACAACTGAAATGATAAACATAATCAGGTTTATAAAGAAATTAAATGTAAACACAATATAAATAATGTGATGAAACAAAAACAAAAATGCTTCTTTTAATATTTTAGTGACTCTCAATTTTGAAAGTAGTGTTGCTGAAAAGTAATAAAAGCTCTTCGGATGCCTCTATAACTCTGACCCAAGCCCAAATGTCTTTAAAATTTACAAATGCCCCTACGGAGGAGTAGCACGAGACATAAGCACTGCACCAGCAGAATATACTGTAGATCTGCAGCAACTCTTAATCACATTGCTTATCAAAGTTTCACAACACTTCCAGCCTGTCAGGCCATCTCAGCGCAAGAGCACAGTTTCCATCACAGGATCGACAGTATGCTGAGGACGGCTACCACATGCAAAAGAGACATGAAAGAAAATCTCTGGTGGCACATTTTCAAGGTGCGTAATAAGGGCAGGGAGGAAATGAACCTAAGTTGATACTAGGAGTGGAAAATCAAGAAGAGGAAGCTTCTGAGGTTCCTGCGAAGTGAAATCATTGTAGCAGCATTAGAAATTACACAGTGCATACTTAGAGATACTTGTGCCCCTGTGTGGGAGTGTGGGACTGTGTTTCTGTGGAACATTGCACATCTCATTTCTGCTGAATAAGGAATTGGGTTTCAGCCTGCATTCACACAAACTACAAACAGACAACTTCTATTTCCCTGAACTATTATTTATACATTTATCACTTAATTTAACTTATTCTTTTTAAGTAATTTCTCAGTACAATTTACTGAACTATACTGAAATGTCTCTTCTTCTCTTTTTGTCTCAATCTATCTCTTTTTTATCTAGCTGCAAAAATGGCAATGAGCAGCATCCTGAACGCTGATGACATTAAGAAAGCCCTGGATGCATTCAAAAGTAAAGAATGCATTTGTTCTTTCCTAGTCACATTTTGTCAGACACATTCTCAAAACAGATTTATCTATGCACCAGATTATGCCTTTCTAGGGAGAATAACACCTATGAGTACTTCAAAATTAGGCTATGTCTATGCCTGTGAAGATAGTGTTCTAAAATCTTCTGCATGAAATGGAATGTGAAGTGAATTTCCCATGACCAATAGTTCTGTTAAGATTTCCCATGTTACCATAAAACTAAAACTAATTGAAGGATTCAATTTGTACACAATATTCCCAATCTAATTGTAAGATATTTTTGTAGCTGCTGACTCATTCGACCATAAGAAGTTCTTCGAGATGGTGGGGCTGAAGGCAAAATCGGTCGATGATGTGAAGAAGGCCTTTCATGTGCTGGATGCTGACAACAGTGGCTTTATAGAGGAAGAGGAGCTAAAGTGAGAGATGTTTGATTTTTTTCAATCAGTATGTGTTTGAGGTTCATTTTCAATGTCTCTGATGTATGTGTGTGTGATGTGAATGAAGATTCGTGTTGAAGGGCTTTGCTATCAGTGGAAGAGATCTGACTGATAAAGAAACCAAAGCCTTCTTAAAGGCAGCTGATAAAGATGGAGACGGCAAGATTGGAGTGGAAGGTGAGATATGCAACGTTGCAGGAGATTAAAATGACACCAGGGTGCTAGGCTGTTGTGCCATTAATGCCCCTGTTAACTTTTTTTCTTGGTTAGCTTTTCACTATCATCTTGTTTTTGTGGGGCGAATTACAAAGATGTTGTTAAGATGTTGTTCTGTCCATTTGAGAGACATTGGAAGTAGATAACATGATGTCAGGTAATACTACTGCATGTACCAATCAGAATTTAGAACATACATATGTCAGATCCTTCTTTACACCAGCCAGAGAAGATAAACTGACTTCACTTATTGTCTTTGTTCTGAGGACTAAAGAAATGTACAAAATACTCACAGAAGACTGGTTGAACTTATAAGTGAAAAACAAGAGCACTGTGAAAATGTTACCCCTTATTCCTACCTACTTTTCCACTTAATCCTTAGCAGGTGCTTTACATTGCTGGGATGATACACTATAGAGCCAAAAAGTATGTGGATACCTTACCATCACACCCTTATGTACTTGTTGAACAACCATTCCAAAAAAATGAGCGTTGGTCCCCAATTGCTTCTATAACAACCCGCACTGTTCTGGGAAGGATTTCCACTCAATTTTGGCTGTGATTTGTGCTCATTCAGCCACAAACAGTGTTTGTTCAGAAGCATTACTGGAACAGGTTTGGGCCCCTTAGATCCATTGAAGGGAAATCTTAATGCTACAGTATACAAAGACAATCTAGACAATTGTGTGCTTCTAACTTTGCAGCAACAGTTTTTCAAAGGCCCACACATGGGTGTGATGCCCATCGAATGTATATGTACACTTTGAGAGCTGATTGCAGTAACAGGGCTTACACCTAACCTAAGTCAGTAAGAATTGAGGTAAATTTAAAACCTGTTATAAACTGAACTTTCCATAAGCCTGGGCATAACATTTATGGGAAAGCAGGGTTAAAGTCAAATTTTAACTTTCCTTAAAATAACTTAGTTCCTGTTTAAAAATCAGTCTCAGCTGAGGAAGTTAAGACTTCTTGGTGTAACTGCAGCCCCATTTGAAAGTATGCTGTTTCGTAGATGTTGAAATATTCTGAAATATGAAAGTATCACATATTCCTTATCATAATATCATAATTGCCTTGTGAAAAAGCAAAAAAAGTTTGAAATCCTGACAGTTCAATCTGAAAAGTATAATCAAATTAGAATGAGATCTAAGCTAACTACTGTTCTCTCTCTCTCTCTCTCTCTCTCTCTTCTCTTTCTTTTCAGAATTTGCTGCTCTTGTCCATGAGTAAATAACACTGTCCAGACCATCCCATTGCCTAATGACTCCTGACACACACTTTCAACATACACACGCATAAACTCGCACATGCACACACACACGCATATACACACACACACACACACACACACACTTGCACGCACACACACCCCCTGTACATTTTCATTCACCTTCTACAGTCATGCTATTTATTTGTTTATTTTTTTATACAAATGTGTTTGTGTTAGTGTACAGGTGAAGAGGTGCAAACCTTCATCTTGGAAGTATGTACAGTAGATACTTTAAGAGGAATAGCCCATCCCCTTCATCTGTATTATTCTTCACTCCATCTTCTTGCTCTCTTTCCCTTCTCCCTTTATCATTTGATCCATTGTGCTTTCCTACACTCCGTGGCATTGCTTTGTCCTTGTCCTCTCTCCAACTTTCCCATTCCTCTCTCTGGTACAGCGCTGTTGTGAAATACACCAAATGAAGGAGGTCAAACTGTGAAAGAAAAAAATAAAACAAGACAATATGCCTCGAGGGCTCTGACTGACTGTGGATCTTTATTTTTTTACTGTCTGTCTTTTTACTGTTTATAGTTTTTGTCACATATAATGTCCTAATCCTGTAGATCTTTGGGGCACACACACACACACACAGACTTAGAGAGTTAGGTAAGTATGGAATAAGTTGTATTGAGCTTGTTTAGCTATACACAAGATCACTTAAAAGTGGCTTGTACTGTGGATTTGTTGCCTTGTGGCCGGGCCTGAAAACAAAGTGCCTGACAAACAAGCTATTACCATTATCTAGAGAGAGACTGAGTCAGCTTCATCAGGAAACCTGATCTGTCCAGCACAAAACACTGCTCCCTAAATCACTCGCAGGCAAATATTCACATCACCTCAGGAGTTCAGAAGCTTGTAGAATGTCAATATTTAAACTAGAAAGAGCACTCATACTAAACTAACCTTGTTTTTTAATAGCTTCAGGATATATCATGTGGGAATAGCTATAATCTGAGTAATTAATTTAGCCTTAGTAATAATAGTTTTATTCTTATGTTCAGTGCTTTCAAAGGTGTAAAGCCTTTAATGAGCATATTGAAAACTACATCAACTTTAGACTGTGAGACACAAATTAGCCTTTAATGTGGGAACAAAAGGAGGTTTTTATTTAGTATTTAAATCCATATCAGTCAGCACTTTGGTCGCACATACTCATAGAAGGTTAATAACTAATTAAATCATTAACATTAACAAATTCTGCAGTGAACAAGAACTTATTACAGAAATCAAAACTATTTTATTTTTTAAAATCACATCAGATTTAAGAAACTTTATCACATTCTCAGTATCTTTTTTTTTTTACCCAGAACTTCCCTTAAAGTTCTCATTTAGGTCAAGCTTCTTATTATATATGAAAACTATTAGTTTGAGGAAACTACTTATTTAAAAAAGTTCATTTTGATTCAGGAATAAATATACATTTGTATCAGTGTTTACATTAACCATAAAACAATTTTAACTATAAGGCTTTATTCAAACTTTGTATTGTGTACAAAGACTATGTACTCTTTTAATGTGACTATGACTATGTAAGAAGACTACGACTAAGTACTATGCACTCTTTTAATGTGTTAAAAGTTTTGACTAGTAGCATATAAACACAAAGACACTGCCTTCATTTATAGCTTGTAGTCACACCTAAAGAGTTGAGTCACCACATAATAAGCTATCATTTATAATAGCTATTTAGTGTTAGCCTTAAAGAGAACTATGCACGTTTACGAATATGATTTAGAAATCTTCTCAGAAACCCTAAGTTAGCTCACCTAGCATTAGCAGTCACGTTTAAAAAATCCTCTCAGAAATTTTGTGGTTATGCTAGGTATGCTATGAACATTTAAGAATGACTGAAAACCTTCAGAAATCTTGTCAACTTATGTTCTCTAGCTAGCATTAGCAGTGACACAAACATTTAATGATGACTCAAAACTCCTGTCAGAAATCCTGTCAAGTTAGCGATGTTATGAATATTTCTGAATGACTTTAAAAATTCTCCCAGAAGCCATGCCAAATCAATCATGTTAGCTAAGCATAAGCAATAACTATTATGAATATTTAAATATGACAGAATAATTTTGTCAGGTTAGCTAGCTACAGGGAGCATAAACAGGGAGTATTAATTACATTTATGATTTACAAATCTTGTCCGAAATCCTATCAAAGTATGGAAAACTATTTTTGCCAGTAGTGGATAAAATAAATAACAAGCCAAAACTAAACAAATATTCACATCTACACACAGCAAACAGAAAGAAAAAATAACATTATAATGCAAAATGGTGCTGACATTAGCTTACATTTGCGGATACTTACGGCAGTTAGTCAAATAAAAGATCAAATATCTTAATAACTTTCCTACTGTCAGAACATCTGTTTCAGTAAAAATTTCAGAAAAATTATAATAACATGACATTTTTTATTAAGGACACCAAGGACTCATAACACAGATAAACCACAGGCATTCATAAAATAGCTCAGCAGCTATCAGTTCAGTGCTATTCCCATTATAGCACATCCTGAAGTGTTTTATTAGTTTTTTAAACAGTGATTTGCCAACAATTACAATTTTTTATTTATTAATGAATGAAATGTCATGCTATTGTACCACTTACACATTCAATGATGTTGAACATCTGGAATACAAGATCCTATTAACGTTTTCATTATAAAAATTATAAACAGTCATTCCCTCACCAGCCTCAATTTCTTTTTTTCTCTCTATCTTGAAGTTAGTAAGAAAAAAACAAAACCAAAAAATATGCAGGTTGTCATGTTATTGGAAAATACAAATCCTCCTGTCCTGAAGACTCTCAACATACTCACTGCTACGAATCACTGACACTGGAGACTCCTTCAATACGTCTTCTTACATATCAACAATATTAGGATTTTGCTTGTTTCATAACACATTTTTTAATCTATTCATTATTAGGCTTAGATTATGTAGATCATCCAATATACAAATCCCTGTGAATGAATTGTCACCCTAGAAACTGTAACCCTCACCATCACTACTAAACACATAAAGTATGTACACACAGAGTTTTGTATATGAACTGAAAGGGTGTACAGTGATATGTGAAATATCCCTTTGTGCTGCCATGGATGGATATCATCAAATAGTCTAAGGGTTAATAGTTCCTATGGAAAACCAGAGTATCCTGAAAATGTTTATGGTTTGCTACCATATTTTCATTCCAGGCATTAATCAAATCAATTACATCTTTTTACAGAGAAAAAATGGATAAATATAAAAGTGAGGTTACCTAATTGCCTCCAAGCCGCATCTCAGCTTTCATTCTGTCATTCTTTCTCTCTAAATACAGCAAGAATTTACAGCTCATATCCTGAGCTAGCAAAACCCTTCAATGTCATTTTCCTCTCAATAGACCTTCTCCAGCTGGAATATGAGCAAGCAACATCTGAGGCAGTCAATTACAGCTGCTCAGTCTGTAGCACGCATAGCGCTGATTTATGATGTGTTGCACTCCGATGGAGCTGTGTTTCGATGTCTCTCATCTCTCACTGGTTGACTATGTTAGAATACGCGTGGAGATGATCTGTCGTTGGTTGTGGTGGGTTTCAGCTTCACTGTCGCAAAAGGGTTTGTGCCTCTGATAAATCCAACAGAAAAGGTTGAGGAATTGCATTAAACTGAGAAATGTCAAAAACAAGATTTTTTCACACACAATTGTTGTTTTAAAAAATGTATTCAGCTTTATTTGTACCTCGGGAAAAGTTCTGGTCGAGGGCCATAGTTATCTTGTTTCTGCAAGAGAAAGGATAAAACATTAAATGTGCAGGTAGTAAATTTCACCAGTGTTCCCTCCAAAGCCATGACTTGTAAAGTAACATGATTGACAGGTACAAAGACATATCTCCAAAAATTTCCTGGTTGGTTTGACGGTTGTGCGATCCCACGCAGACCAATTTTGTTTTTGTCTTCTTATATCTTATAGCTTACATCAGCCATCTTATACCCTGGTGTCTTACAGCTTTTCATGCACACACTAATGCTCACTAAATAACAACAAGGAAACAACATGACCTTGCTCTGAAATTACAAGGCCAGCATTAGAACCACATGAAAAAACAC
>JAQQZR010000008.1:6962636-6979483 GCA_030068235.1 Notoglanidium macrostoma | reverse complement strand
TTGTGTGTGTGTGTGTGTGTGTGTGTGTGCGTGCATGTATGTGTCAGGTGTGGTAAGGCTTTTATAGGTCACAGCTGTTGGTCAGTTATCATTTATAATTTATGATCACAGAGTCAACCCCATTACCTGATAGCACAACACTATAATGCACACACATACACACATGTCCTGTTGTGCTCTCTCTCTCCCTCTCTCTCTCTCTCTCTCTCTCTCTCTCTCTCTCTTTCTTTCCATCTCTCTCACCCTTTCTCTCTATGCATGTTTCCTCAAACTACCAAAGGCACCAATTCAAAAAAACAGTCTGCAAAGTTTAAGGACTATACAATGAATTAGTAAACACACACACACACACACACACACACACACACACACACACGCAAACACACACATTCATCTTTGAAGAAAGATTTAGAAAAATGGTGTCATGTGAATAGTAAGTGTGCTCTCTTTCAGTGTGTGTGAAGGCACCAAAGCTAATAGCAACAATAAAGTCACAGAGCTCAGTGGTGTGTGTGTGTGTGTGTGTATGTGTGTTTGTGTGTGTGTTCTATTTAAAAGCTCAGTGGCCTGTTGGGTTTTGACAACTAATACGTCAACAAGCATTAGTCCCCACCCAGTCCACTAGGTCAGTCAGTTAGGCTTTAGAGAGATTACAATGTGAACAGTTCACTTCATTGTGCAAAATACTCCACTGTGTACATCTGTGCTTATAAATATGGAAAGAATCAAATGTTAAAATTGTTAAGGAGAAAGTTCTTACCCAGTAAATGGGATGACATGGTCTGCATGGCCTGTTCACCCATCTTACCAAGGGCGCTATAGTAGGCTTCGCTGCTGGCAGCTAGAGCTACAGGATATAGTATTAATACACATTATTAGTCTAAAACAGTATTAGTGATGCTAGAAGCAGAGCTCATCAATACAAGTTAAGATACAACCTTGCAAGAAAAATGAATACTCGAGTACCCTTATTCAGTCTTCTCACAAAGAAATACTTTACTTTCTACATCTTCTTGTGCATCTTGTTCTACTTTCAACCTTAACTTTGTCTCCGAACTTATATTTAAAACATCTTATGAAATTTATTTGTATGGATTTGTATGGATGCCAAAACGAATCAACAGTTGATCAACTGTTAATTGCTCTCATTTGCTCTTCATACATACAAACAACCTCATGAATTTGTATTGTACAATTCAAATGAATGAAGGTAATGTGCTTAGATCTCATTATATCTCAAATTTACAAATGAAGCCGTAAAAGAGAATGAAGTGCATTAATACTAACTCTAAACTTCATCCTTCATACTTCAACTTTTATACAAATTGAATGCAGGGTTAAGTGTTATTAAATGTGAGACCATGTTACAAAAATGTCTTGTCTAGGCTAATATATATGTTTTTTAAATATCAGATAAAAATACTTTTAAATGAGGACACATATTTTAACTTATATAATTTTTATTAAATCAATAGCCATACTTTCACTTAGGTATAATTGTTCTGTACTTTTTCCACTCATTGTTAGTAAGAACATGACATTAGCGATAAAAACATGTACAAGCAACAAATTTAACGGTTGTTCATTTTTCTGTCTCTAGAAATATTAAAACATATTACATGATATCATTCCATGGTTACTTGTTTGTTGTTTCAATGAATTTTTCACAAGTCTATAATCAAGTGTTTAAAAAAAGTCACAAAATGGAAGTATTTTTAAGATCTTTAAGGAAATTTATTGGAATTTATTTTATTGTACTATATTATTAGCAACAATTCGTACAAATAAGTACAAATTTGAGGTACTTGTATTTTACATTACTATACTATACTATATTCTATTTCACCATATCACAAAGGCAAATATTCTACTTTTTACTCCACTACATTCATCTAGCAGATTAAGCTACTAGTTACTATTCAGATTACAATTTTTGTCACAAAAATGAAAACAGGGCTGCTTTTCTGAGCTCATGAAAAACTGACTTTTTTTTTTTTGAGATATGTAGCTCTATAGAACCGTGATACTACAAACATATGATGATCTTATAGAATATGATGCTTTGCTGTAGATTAAACTATCCAATAGTATATAAATTAATTAAAATGAGCTCAACCATACACATCTACAGCAGTAAAATGCAACATCCACACAATGAGTACTTTTACTTTTGATACTTTAAGTACATTTTGCTGATACTTACATAATTTTACTAAAGTAAGGTTTTGAATGCGTATTTCTATAGTCAGGTTATTAGTTCTTTTATTTAAGTAACGGATCTGAATACTTCCTCTACCACTGCTAAATGTTGATAAGTAAACAAACCTTGGTCTCCAAGTGCATATATTGATATTTGCTTCAAGTTTGCAACTATGATGCCAGCAATTTCAATCATGTTTAGTAAGGTGTTGCTCATATTGTGGGCTAAAATTTTCTTATGATTAAGATAAACATTGGTTTATATGGGTATTTTATTATTTACTGTATTAAAGACATCAATTATTACAGATATTGGTTATTTTTTCATGTTACTGATTACTGTATTACTGCTGAAGTTCTTAGTTTATGTTAATTAAGGTGTACTATGTTACTGTTACTGTTTTTATTGTGTTGAAAACCCTTTTCATCTTCGCTCCATGTATGTCAAAGACATCTTTATTACCTGTTGTGTGTCATATAGCTATTAGTGAACTGCTAACATATTACTGTGGCTCCTTTTCAACTGTTAGGAATCCAAAGTTCAGCTTCTTTCCACCATTTCCCGCTCACCCTTTTACACACTCGAAACCAGCTTTCACACACCTCTCACTCATACCAGTTTCATTACCTTGGAAAGCCTGAATGTAGTTATTCCCTAGAGCCGCTAGCCTCTGCAGGCTGGGGTTGAACTGGTCCATTAGAGTCTGAGAGAGAGAGAGAGAGAGAGAGAGAGAGAGAGAGAGAGAGGGAGAGAGAGAGCTTGACAAGTCACATTTTCTCTGTATCAGAATGGGGTTTCAGTTGCACCAATTAATCTATGGTTCATCACAGGAGTAGCCAACACACTTCTAGCAGATCTGTACTGTACATGTTCTCTTGGCTGGAAACATTTCAAATAATAGACCCTTTCACAATGGACACTCCAGTAGATCAGAAGACCAATTATGAATCTTAAATCTTTTTTCCTCGTGAAAAATACATATTAAAATTACAAAAATGAAGGGTAGCACCCCAGCAACAAGGAAAGGTACTTTAGTATGCTTTTTTTCTGAAAGTGGACTGTATCTGCTCCTGATGCTCGAACATTTTGAAAAGATTGAACTTTGTGTAATATGTAATTAATTATTCAAATTGTTGGTGTGAATAATTAGGCATGACGTTTTCAGACTCACCATGTATATTCCCAACGTGGAGCGATGGAGCTGGTCGCTGTTCAGCCCTGACATCTTACAGCTCAGTTGTTGTGAAAAGCAAAGAAGTAAATAATGCCCAAAACGTAATAAATAACCACTCGGACAAATAGCTGTCCACTGTCCGTCGTCTGTGAAATGCTGTTCTCCGTAGGTGTGAGTGTGTGTGTGTGTGTGTGTGTTTGTGTGTGAGAGAGAGAGAAAGAGAGAGAGAGAGAGAGAGAGAGAGAGAGAGAGAGAGAGAGAGAGAAAGAGAGAGAGAGAGAGAGAGAGAGAGAGAGATATTGACACTGAGCTGTGAATTATTGAACAGAGGAGGACAAGGTGTGGGTGTGGACTTAACCACCTGGAACACAGCGATCATCCTGTCTAAGCTGTAAAATACTCCCCTGTGTGTGGTATTTGTTGTAGAAAGTGAATGAAATTAAGGTAACTGAAATAAACTTTATAAACCTGCCTTCATGTCATTAGTGATACAGTCTGTCTGTCATCAGAATAATAGTGAAGGGAGAGCATCCATGGTCCACATATACTTCTAGGCCCCTCCTTCATATCTCCTTTTGGTCTAGACCCCTTGACCTTCTGTTCCCCCATGGAATAACTGAAAAAGGACTTTACAAAGTATATACATTTACATTGCTCATTTCATTTCATGCTCCAATCCTCATAACTCAAAGGCCTCTTGAAGAGGTTTCAGGGATTGGATTTAAATCAGTATAATACAGTACTGTACAAAAGTATTAGGCATTCAATTTTAGTACAAGTTTCATTATAGATGTTTGTTTTATGGCTCCTGTAGTATTGAGTCAGTACAAAAACATTTCATATATTTCCAAACATTACTTTTCCAACAAAAAAAATTATGGTACAGAAAAATGTATGTCATTAATGAAGGCAAAAACCTTTTTAGACAAAAAAGCATAAGGAAGTATGTTGTGCTTTCCATGCAAAATAGAAGTAAGTCTGACAGTCAAAGTCTCCAGAAGAACTGTTGCAGGTTCTCCAAGATGCTCGGTAAAAACCTAGCAGCCAATTTCTTTATAAAACTGTTACCTGATTTGTTCCTGTGTATTTGTTTGGGGTTTTTTTTCTTATAGTATGAGTTTATTAATGTTAACTGCTCTTTATAGTATTTTTTATGTAGAAATGTTTAACAGGTAGAAACAGATAAGCAGGGCCCATCTGACCACTGCAGCTCATTATTTTTGGTCTGTGGATGAAAGTTTTCATTCTACTTGATTTAATTTGATTTCCTTCATCTCATAGTCTCATTCAGGTATTTATATTTTTTGAATAGCAGTCTTACACTAGGGTTAGTGTTCAAACTGATCTACTTTAACACAACAACATTAGAAATAACTGCCTTTAATAAGAGAGTATAAAAGAGTGTGGTGTTTGTATGTGATAATGAAAAACATTATATTTACTACCAGAGCAGTCTTTCTCTTTCCAAGTCATGATTTATTTTTAGGTACTTATTTCTATATACACTGCTAATTACTACTATTATTACTAAAAAAAAAAAAAAGAAGAAAAGAAACATGCTAATGTAGCATCTAAACAAGTTATTGTAATGCATTAGCCTAATTTATTAACATCTGTGTGCTAAAATATTTTCCTTTATGTTAACACTTCAGGCTAAGGTAAACTGGTTTACTTTGCTAAATGTATTTTACAATCTACAAAACATTATCACAGAACACAAATTATTATAAACATGCTCTTTCCTTAAATTTTTTTTCACCAATGTAATATTCTACATTTATTATTACAGATATTGTGATAAAGAAGAAATATTCATGAGAGAATGTTCTCACACAAAATAATTCATCAATGCAATAGAAGTAAAAACGTACTTCATATGCATTACGTAGAACCATGGTTCACAAAGTGAGGTCCATGAAGGGTCCTCAAAGTCCTTGACTCTAAAAAGGTTGAAAATCCCTGATGTAAAAGATTAATATAAGGTGAAGTCAGGTGTATTCAGACATCAGATAAATTGGGACGATTTAACTTAGCAGCATTTATATCAAGTAAAGGTAAAAACTTACTTATCTCATGCAGTGGAAGTGCTTGAAGGAAATCTTCTTCTTCCTCTTCATTTACATCTTTATTCCTACTTCTATGTGAGAAGGAACAGAGAGACAGACATCCATTCACATTCATATTCATGCCTATGGGCAAATTAGAGTGGTCAGTTAGCTCAATCAGCACATATTTGGAAACCAGAGCACCCAGAGGAGACCCACGCAGGCATGAGAATGCAAACTCCACACAGAAAGGCCCCTGGTCGAACGCAGAACCTGCTTGCTTTGAGGGAAAAGTGCTAACCACTGCACCACCGTGTTGCTGAAGTGCTTGATAGAAGTAACATGGGCCTTGTTTACACTTGGTTTTAAAATGTGTCTTGAGCTTTCAGTTCACAAATGGACTGCCAAGACACATCGCCGTTTACACCTGTGTTTATCATGCATCTCCAAGGTGTCCAGCTGACCAATTTTGTTAAAATTTCGTTACTGCCTACATCACTTCCGCTAGAAGGTCAAAGGCCCCCGTGCAAAATTATATTAAAACGTAAAACCTGCAACATACCGTCATTATTTTCTTTCACTCCAACCGCGTACATCGGTCCTCCTCTCCATTTTTTTCTAGCAAGTCGCGCTGTTACCAAAACTATCACCACGTCCAGCATTAATGATTTATTTTCCTGTTACGTCCATGTTGTGGACGCATCGGGACGCATTAGCGTTTACACTACAGACAGTATGTGGTTAAATGCGTCCCAGAACACCTCGGCAATGGTTAGAGCAAATGCGTCTTGAATGCGTCTTGGAGGTCGTTTACACTTGTATTTAGCGCTGTCCAGTTGTGATCATATCGCCCAAGATACAATTTAATTAAGTGTAAACGGGGTCATGGATTAATTCAGGTGACATCATATAAGGGGGTGTGGTCAGCATCAAACAAGAAGTTGAGCTTAAAATGTAGAGATATAAAATTGTCATGATATATCCTATATATTTGTGATGCATACTGTATATACATAGAATGTACACATATAGTTAGTTCAAGTCTTATGCATGTTTATAATGTAATCATTTTCAAGAAATTGCCAAAAAAAATGGTTTCTTTAGAATATAACAAACATTTTGCTTCAGAATATTAATAGTCAAAGATTTATGAATTTCTGAAATGTAGCACGTGTTGGGGTTTTAATAATGGCAAAAATGCACAGACAAGTTTAAAATTCAAAAACCATTATAACTCCCAATGTAACTGAATTCCCCTTAATGAACCTACTTAATACGTACAGCCCAGCAGATATGATTGACAGTTACCCCGCCTTACGCTCCGCCCACCTCTGTCTCCTCGCTGCAGCATTCCCCTACTCAGAGTCACGTGACAGCTTCGGCCCACAGTCACTGGTCGGGCTGTGCGCGGCTGTCTGCTTCTGTTTTCCCCGATCACCGCGGGGTTCCTTTCCGTCTCCTCACCGGCCAAAGCATCGACTCCTGTCCCAGACTATGGAGCTTTCAGCGGCGGGGGACCGCGTGTTTGCCGCCGAGGCTATCCTGAAGCGGCGTGTGCGCAAGGTTTGTGTGTTTTCAGTTTCGGTGCGTTCTGCGGCCTGCGATTAAACTTTGCTCTCTTTCTCTTTCTCTCTCTCTCTCTCTCTCTCTCTCTCTCTCATGCACTGACTGAATTCATTTCAGTGACAATGCCGTGTTTAAGGTGCGGTTCATGAAAAGCAGGGCTCTGCCCAGCTTTGTCTGTTGCTGGCCAAAAAATGCAAACTTAATGAAATGTCTCCTCGCAGTGCTTTTAGCCGTGCTCGTGCTGTTATTTGTACACTGTTGTGATGCAGAAAGCGTTAGCCAGCAGGCTAGTTGTGTGCCTGTATGACTAGCGTGTTAGCCTGTAAGACGGAGACAGCTGTTTTGTGTCTGCCAGACTTGCTAATTTTGACAAAGAGCAGTCTGCCTGAGCTCGGGACATGGCCATGGCTTATTTGCAGCAAAGACTACCCTTAACTCAGACAACTTGTATATTAATCTCTAACCACAGCCCTTTTATGAGCCCTTTGTTGGAAAAAAAGCCCTGCACAAATGATGGCTGGCTTTAAACCTTTCTGTGAACTGTATAGCTCTCAACCCTCTGGTCTGCATTCAAAATATTACATGTGTTATTTTTGTTGTTGCTGCTTGTCAGAGACTGTTTTCATTCAGCTGGAAGTAACTGATGTACTTGAGATCTGCGTAGTCTCATTTCCCCATGTGCTTTTGTTTTCATTCCAGGGGCGCATGGAGTACTTGGTGAAATGGAAAGGCTGGGCTATAAAGTAAGTGGTCTGAAATGTTAATCGTTATTATACAGCAGTTAATAAACCAGTTTTATTTAATTTTTTTAAATAATTGCTTCGGTTGCATGTTTGTAGGTACAGCACTTGGGAGCCAGAGGAGAACATCCTCGATGATCGCCTCGTGGCAGCTTTTGAACAAAAGTGAGTTTGATTCTCAGACACTTCTGTTAAAGCTGCATGTAGTAAGTGTGTATGTTGAGTGAGAATTAGGAACCAGTGGGATGATAATGTTAACCTCTTGAATTCTGCGTGTGCATGTTGTAAGTTTGGATTGTCAGGTCAGATTTGACGACACGTGATCCAAGGATATGTTTTGTTATTAATATGCACTGAGCAGGTTGCATTGACTGACACAACACAGATCTTTCATGTAAACAAAGAGCACATCTGTATTGTCACATCTGTGAACTTGGTGACAGAAGTTTCCAGAGAGGCAGTTTGTTTACTCTAACCATGTAGCAGTATTTGGCTCATACTCCGAGATTTATTGTCAGTATTGGATATTGAAAATAAAAACATGCAATCAGTGCATCCGCATAAAAAGTATAAATAAACTGAAAGTTAAAAAATCTAATTTATAGACATAGTTTTCCATTATGTCTACGCAATATGGAAAAATATCATACACTGAATGCAGTCTTGATTACTATGTATGCAAATTCTTGAATTCGTTGATAACATCTCGCTATCGCTGTTGATGTGTTATGGAACGGTACAGAACTTTTTTTTTATTCCTAATCCCACTCCTGCAAAAAGTTTGCCAAATCCCACCCGCTCTTGCAGTTTTCGGATGAATTTAGTAATAAACTAATTATTTATTGAAACTACAGTGAACAGACTGAAGACGAATAAATAACAATAGTAAATGTGCCATGCAAGTACTTCACCTTGATGTGTCATGGTTGAAGAATGGCTTGAATCAAAACCCTCAAAGATACACCCACCCATTTTTTTGGGACAGGTGATATTGGTTATGGTGCCAACAGTCCACCAATACTGCAATAATGATAAGCAAATATTATGCAGTTAAGGCCAAAGGTTTGCATGCACCTACATTATATAATCAATTTCAATGTTTCACAGTTCCACAAATTTCATTATCTCAATTATTTATTTTGGCAATGCAATTAGCCTACCTACTTTGTTTACATCAAAGGTAATTTTTAAGCAATTGGTTAGAGACATATTTGTTTCAAGGGGTCAAAAGTCATAAGTATATGGTATAAGTTGACTGGCTCTTTAAACAGTGAAAGATTCCAGAATTTGATGCAATAACTTTTAGAAGCTTGTGATTGGCCAGTTGGTATAATTAGATATATATATATATATATATATATATAATGGGAGTGCACCTGTGGCTGGAAAAAATTCCCAACTTCCTAACTTTACAGACAAGCCCTTGTTATCATGAGAAAATCCAAGCAACTCAGCCAACACCTCTGCATCAATGGTGGACCTCCACAAGTCCAGTTCCTCCTCTGGAGCAAAATCCTGAGCAGGTGAAGGTACCACAAGCATCTGTATGCAAATTTAAATCTCTTGGAACGCATGGAGGAAATTTGATTTAAAAGGTTCAACTGAACCACAAGGCAACAATGAAGGAAATGGAAAAGGAGTTGAAGGTATCAGGTACCAAATATGTACATCCACCATTTAGAGAGTACTGCATCACCATGAACTGAAAGGATGTCATGTAAGGGAAATGCTTCTACTCTAAGACTGGCGTGTGAAATCCAGGTTGAAGTTTGCTGGTGATTGCCAGCCTTTCGGAGGAGTGTTCTCTGGTCTGTATGGCCATAATGATCAGCGCTATGTATGGGGGATAAAGGGTGAGGCTATTAATCCTAAGAACACCATCCCAACTATGACACATGGGGGTGACCGCATCGTGTTGTGAGGGTGTTTTGCTGGAAAAGGGACTGGTGCATTCCCGTGAGGAAGGAGAATCATCTACTGAAACCAAACTTCAAGACATCAGCCAGAAAGTTAAATCTCGTTTGAAACTGGGTCTTCCAGCGACACTATGATCCTATAATCTCTATAATTGTAAGTGAAAGTAATGGTGTGGCCATAAAACACTGACCTGAATCCTAAAAGAATGTATGAGTATGGGAGGAGAGGTACACCAGTTCTGTTAGGAGAAATGGGCAAAAATTCCAACAAAGTATCATGAGATGTTTGTGTAGGCCACGACAAGCATATGATTGAAGTTAAGCAATTAAAAGGCAATGCCAATAAATACTTACAAAGTGTATGTAAACATTTGATCCACTAATAATGTTATGTAGTATATAAAAGCTGAAATATATCTGTGTTTGAGCAATACTTTTGAAATGTCCTCTTATGGAAATAGAGTACATACTTTAGTTGACTACATGAGAATGTGTGTAGTTGTGAAAAATTGAGTTTGAATGAGTTTACGTTTGAAGCTTCTTGTCTCCGCTGTATGCAGTTCTTCTCAGCACACATCCTGAATGCTGGTGTCATTAATCTACCATCACCCAGCAAATGTTTGTGGTGTGAGAAAGTGCAGAATCATCATGTAGTGGAAAGTGAATTGGGGGAAGTTGTCATCGCTCACTGTGATCTCTGGTGCCTATTGTGAACAGAGATGAGTGTGCTCTCACTGCCGTTATGTATGTTTGATGTGTGAGTGTTTTGAAGTGGTCTGTGTGAGTCAGAGGATGACAATATGAAAGATGCTTACAGGAAGTAATCAAACAGTCAACTTTAGCCACTTTGTGATCAAGAACTTTGCTATGGGCCCCACACTGGCATGTCTGGTAGACTGGTAGAGATTTTGAGTGGGTGTGCAGGGTTAGGGGAGGAAACAGACACAGCAACGATATGTATCGTTTGATCAATGAAATGGGTAGCCAGTGTAACTGTTTGAGTATTGGGTAATGTGTATGTGTAAGTATTTCATCAAGAGTTTTACCAGAAATGCCAGTGAAGATGGAATTACAGTGATCTAGGAGGGAAGATTATCAAAGCCTGAGTTAACTAGGTTTAAATGAATCGTCAGCTGATCCCATCTATACCAACTGAAAATTCTGTTCTGAAAAACTTCCACCCATTGATGATTTTAGACAGTTGGCTAATGAGGGGAAAGCCGTGGTGGACCTAGTACTGGGAGCTAAGACCGTGTAGCTAAGTAAACTGGTGAAGGGAAAACGTATATAGTGAATCAGAGAGGACCAAGGACTGATCCTTGGGGGACACCTTAGTAAAGAATTTATGTTCACTGATGGTTATGAATTGGAATCGATCAGAAAGATACATTGTAAACCACACATTAGTTATATTGTAAATACAGAAGAAAGGCTGGACAGCAGAATGTAATAGATGATATTAAAGGCAACAGTAGATCTGACCAAATAAGAATGTTGATGGCACCAGTATAATAATAAAGTAGTCAATCATCAGTCTTTGTCTTGTGTAAAGGCTGGACACCTGATTCGTAGTAAGATAATCTTGTACTTGAGAGGCAACCGCTCTTTTTATTGGTTTGGGCAGATGCTGGAGATTAGAAATAGGTTAATAATTAATAAAGCTATTAAGTAGTTATGTCCTGATTAAGTTTTAAGCTACAGTCATAATTTATACCGTATACATTTACACCTCGTGCTTTTTAATATATGCTATCTCCATTATGTTTTATTTAAAGAGAGGTAAAGGAAAAAACTGTATACTAAAATGTTTGAATCCACAATGCACCTGATGAATGTTTCTTATTTGGGCATCATGGAAAGTGTTCACCTCATCTTATTTTTCCCTCCAGGGAGAGAGAACAAGAACTTTATGGACCCAAAAAGAGAGGACCCAAGCCTAAAACCCTCCTTTTGAAGGTTAGTAAATGTACCCTGTATGTGTTATAATCAGAGTTTCAGGTTGTGAAAATGTACCCCGTTCACCTTCTTTATCCTTTTCCTTAGTCTCGGGCCCAGGCTGCTGAGAGTTCACCCAGAGTCCTTGAATTTAAACCTAGTCGGCCCCAACCGTCCTCCAAACCTCCGCCTCCACCTGCTCCTGCACCCTCGTACCATCCCAGTGTTCCTTCGAATGCTAAGCTGCAGTCTGGAGCTGCCCAGCCCAAATTGAAGAAAGATATCCACCGATGCCATCGGATGGCACGAAGGCCGTTGCCCCGCCCTGACCCTTTGGCTTCGCCAATGGGTTCTTCTGGTCCCTTCTCATCCCGTCCTACAGTAGGCCCCTTCTGCGAGACAGTCCGTATCCTTAATCGAAAGGTCAAACCTCGTGAGGTCAAGAATCGACGCGTGATCTTGAATCTGAAAGTGATGGACAAGACTGGGCCAGCCAATAACAAAAGGACTCAAAATTCCAGTCATCAATCTCATGTTGGGCGCCAAAAAGCTCCCTCTAGGAACAGAGTGATCGGGAAGAGCAGGAGGTTTGGAGATGTATCTTTTAGGTGCCTGCAGCAACCCATGAGCGGTGCTGGATTTTCAGTTTTCAGAAAGCCAATTGAGGCTTATTCGATGGACCCTTCTGAGGAAAAGCCGAAGGCAGAACAAAGTGGTCACAAACCAGGTACAAATCCATTGCCATCTTCCTCTCAAAGTTCAAAAGTCAAGACCACAGCTGTGCCTGAAGCGCTTGTCGAGCCGCCTCGATCAGCTTCGAGCTCGGAGGTCTCGGACGGTGAACCTCTTCCCCCACCTCCACCACAATTCCACCCCAATCAATTACCCCAATCAGGTGAGGGCAACTCTCAAATTTCACATTCTGCCAAATCCACTCCTCAGCTAACAGACTCAAAAGCCAAATTGACTCAGTCAGCCATGCCTTCCTCCCCCATGTTCTCTTCCTCCTCCTCTTCCTCATCGCTATCGTCCTCGTCTGAAGACAACGAGCACATCCTGGACCTCTCCGTACCTCATGGAACCGACAGGCGAGCCAGACAGCGCCAACACTTTCGTGGCCGCCGGCAGCCCAAAGTTCCTGAAATTCCGATATCTGAAGAGGCCTCGGAGGAAGACCAAGATTTGGATTGGCATCCGGAGATGACTGCGCAGTGTGCAAATGTGGTCATTACGGACGTTACAACCAACCTCCTAACTGTCACTATTAAAGAGTTTTGCCATCCTCCTGGACTGCCAGCAGTGGCCTCTTCTCCCTGCTGTGCCAATAATTTATCTTCCTCAAAAAAGACAAACCCTTAACTGTGACAACCAAAAAAAAGAATATTCTTTGAACTCAGACGCCACACATACTGCCTTTTACAGTGAAGATGTTTGGAATTGAATTTCACATTACATATTCTAAGTATATGCAAATATGTATGCATATATGTAAACCCTACTTGCTCCCTTCTGTGTTTCCTGGCTTGAATTTGCATATCAGAACATGATTGGCTCTTATATTTTATGACATGTTAACCCTTCACTTTTCAGACTGCTGCAGTGAGGATTTTGCACTTTGACCAGTCAGTGCACTTAAATTAATTCCCCCAGAAGGATTAGATCCCAAACAGCATATTTGAAACTTGGGTTTAAAGGTGGACTTTAGAGAATCGTGCCATAACATTGGCTTGTAGAGATGAAGAAAAAAAGAATGAATGTTGTGCTTTCTGGCCCCATCATGTTTTAGACAAATGCAGAATCCAATCTCACACTGATTGTGCTGTCTCAGTAAACACAGCTGCTGAATATGAGCTACATTTTGAAGCAGAATAGAGGGCATTAATCTGACCGGCTCTTCACCCTATTCCAGGTGAAGATTAATGTTGATCCCTCATTGAACATCTGCGACATCTTTAGCCTGAGGAAGACAAATGCATTTCTCATGATGCGCTTGTTGTGATATATCTCCATTTGTTTTTCCTGACCTCTCTCATCACATTGTGTGCAGCGTGGAAGAATATACACTCGGTTATTTGAATATTTTTGGTCAACTGAAGAGTCTGGTGTAATGATTAACTGCCTGAAAGCACCTAACACTTTTAAGACTGTGTAATAATAATGGGCTTATCTCAGTCCTTTATTGAGGGTTTTTTTTTTTTTTTTTTTTTCCCCATCACAGCCTTCAGTTAATAGTTCAGTGTTCAGAGGTCTAACAGCTGAGATACATATTTACACACTTTCTATTGTCTTTTGTTTTGTTCTATCCTGAATTTATCTGGATTCAGCTCCGGGGAGAAAGGGTACATATTTCAAAAAAACTAGATGTGCATGAATTCGTCTAGATTTTAACAACTGTTTTATTTAGGCTACAACTTGTCATGCTGTCATGCATCTTTTTAAAAAGTAGATTAGAAGAAGCAGCTTATCTTTATTATAGCACTCTTTATTGTTCGCGTTATCCTTCCTCACCTTCCTGGTAAAGCGAAATGCTCTACAATTTAGACTTAGACATCAAATGTTGGTGAAAAGATGATCGATTATATTTACACAGCATGCTCTCAGGATATGGTTCTCACCCTACCGTTTGCCATGAAGTCACATTACCAGCACTGGAATCACCCATGTCAGGTTTTAATTTTTTTTTTCTTTCTTTTTCTTTGGGGATAATCCAGTGGGCTCTACTGGATGTTGATGGCAGACTAGACGCACAGCACTGGCCGCCACGTGGCACTTGTAAAGGAAATGTCGTGTTTGATCTCATTCCCTCGCTGATATAATTTTCTTAGCCTCCAGTTAGGTTGTAATTAAAGGCAAGCTCCAGCTAAGCACCCAGCTAGACAGTGTGTTCTTAAACACAAAGCAAAGAAGGAGAGTACAGTCAAATTGTATGTGAAGTGACTCCGTGCCATTGCTACCGAAGACAGTTGACAACAACGTTGTGCCTCTTGATTAAAATCTTAGACTGTGACCGCTGCTACGATGTTCCTTTAAAGCCACCAACAGACTCTGAGGACAGCTACAAATACAGTAGTTGTATTGACCATACATGCTAATGGAGAAAAAAAATCCTTATTACTTCAAGCTCACATTGAGGATGTGTCTGATTTTCGGACCAGCCTGCTTCATGCTGATCGACGACGACATAAGCAGAACATCGTCATTTTCTTTAATCACAGGCGTGTGTATATTGTATAATCTGACAGAGAACACACTTTATCACACGTGTGTACTAGAATACAACCAGGATCTTACTGGTATCAGCACATGCATCTCATTGAAGTCATAATTGTGCAATAACGCTGAAATGGCACTGTCTAAACCCAGCTTCAGCGAGTGCTTTTGTCTTGTTTACAAAAAGACCACATTGACAAAATGGACGTCTTTGTAAATTGACAGAAAAGCTGGCCCTTTTACAAAATAAATCGGCACTGGCTTCATCTTCCATTGGCAACCCCAAATAATTACTCCTAACATCCGAAACCGAGAGGAGCGCTTGTTATCCAAACCCCAGCTTTCAGATCTCTGCCCTATATTGGTCACAAATCTTCAGGAAAAGCACTTCATTTATAATGACATATGTCCCTCACATCTTTACTGATACATGTTTGTATTAATGAGTATGACAGCCATATTTAGTCATTTGATTTGATTCCATTTTGTTTATATTATTGTTTAATGCACTTAATAGCTTCAATTTTGTGATGCTTTTATAATTGTGATGCCAGATCATTTTTTTGGCATGATTCTGCATAACTTAAGCACATCTCAAAAATCTGTACAACTCCTCCATAAAACCCTTTACAGTGACACGGACAGAAAATTATTTGAACCTGTGAAATGAGTACATTGTTATTACTTCTCCATTTGTCGTACTCCCCATTTCCTTTTATTTGCTTGATTCAAGTATGTGCCTATAGTGGGAGTGATCGTGATATAAGCACTGCAAAATGTACTCCGAAGTCCTGTGTTATTGTAATGGTTTCTTGTGATACCAGAGAGTTTCTGTAGGACACACAGGTTCTTAACCTCATCCTGCACATTTTAGTGTTTTTCCTGCTCTAGCCCACCTGAGTTGAAGGCGAGTGTCTTGGGCTACGTTCACATTACCATGCTGAAGTGAAACATCTGATCTTTTCAGGGCTGTGGGAACACACAAATCTGTTTTCTTTTTTTTTTTTCCTGAAATCAGATTTGACTCACTTTGGCTGCATTCACATTGCCATGCTGACTCAAATCAAATTTTTTGCCTTAATGTGACACAGAGCCGATCTTTTCAGGGCTGTGTGGATGCACAAATCTGAGCTTTTCAAATCAGATTTGAGTCACTTTCATATGTGTTCCTAAATCCGATACATATCCAATTTATGGCCATGCGACCTGAATGAGAGCGCTCAGATGTGGATTTTTACCTGTACTGAGCGCTGAGTGTGTCCTCATCAGCCAGCACGGTGTTCTGGTGATTTGTGCTATCTATTGAGATATGCTCCTTAGAGGTTGCATGTTTAAAGTTATGGTTTTAGGATAAATTTTAAGCTATAAGTGTTCTGGTTAAGGTTAAGGGCTGCGTCAAAAGTCGAGTTTATTCTCCACTATCGGCAGCATTTATTTGCGTTATAGTCAGAACACCGGCAGCACAGCAAAACAATACAGTCGGTCTTCTACAGCTGATCAGCTGTTTACCGTCCTCCGGAATAAAATGCGACGCATACATTAGCTACTAGCATGTCTATTTCGTCAGTTTTTATACCATGAGCCGTCTCAGAAATCTTGTTTTGTTGATATATCATATCGCTGTGTGCATGCGTGCCGTTTCGGAGGACAGCCACATTCTCTCTGATGTTAGATACAGGTCACTTTGAACTTTGGTAATTATGAATGTGAACCGTCACAATAGGCAAATCCGATCTGAGCAAAAAATCGGAACTGAGAAATGAAACTGGCAGTGTGAACGTAGCCTTTAATATGTGGGCTTAAACGTGTCCGATTCATGGCCATGCGACATGAATGAGAATGCTCAGATCAGAAGTTATGTGGCTTTGTGCCTATATGCGCACACTGAGCGCTGTCGTCATCAGCCAGCACGGTGTTCTGTCAATTTGTGCTACCTATCGAGATATGCTGCATTTTAGCTTTAAAGTTAAGATTTTAGGGTTAACTTTAAGCTTTGTGTCTTAGGGTTAGATTAAGGGCTACGGCCAAGATCGAGATTAAACTCATCTACCAGTAACACAC
>JAQQZR010000008.1:6923538-6939081 GCA_030068235.1 Notoglanidium macrostoma | reverse complement strand
GTGTGTGTGTGTGTGTGTGTGTGTGTGTGTGTGTGTGTGTGTAATCCCCGGATCTGAAACGAGCGAGAAACTTTCACCCACGGAAGTCAGATCGAACCTGAGAGAACAGAATCTTCGCCGATACGATTTGGTTCTAACAATTATATTCATGGATAGGTCATGAGGTTAAGTATAGGTAATTATTATTTTAAGAATTATCGAAATAGAAGAAAAAGGGAGTAAAAAAAAATGTAGAAATAAAGGTTAAGATTTAGTTTCACTTGGGTGCAGTTAGAGAACAGTGTGCTTTCTCCTGGTCAGTGTTCTTGTTGTTTCTCACACAGGACACCGGAAGTAGTACGATCACGTGGGTTTCCTCCTCCGTGGTTGCTATGGCTGGTTTGTTTCCTTATCAACGGTAGTTGACGAAAGTAAGTTTCATTTCAGCGCGAGACAGCGGTAACGACACACATGTAGTGTACACCGCTTAAAATGTTTGCGATTCTTAATTAGCATTAGCGTAATTGCTGTCTGTATTTATGTGCACAAACTAGCCTGGCTAGCTAATGCCTGTTTGGTTACTATGTTAGCATTTAGCCCAAAACATCATTAAATTGCTTGCAGACAGTAGCTTTATGACTAGCCAGTAGTGTTACCCAGTCCTGGCTACTTTTCCTAAACATTTAAATTACAATGTGCATGAATTAGAGTTCTCGAAAAACCGCTGAAGGGAAATTAGCAAGTTAGCCACACTTATTGTTAGCACAATACACTGACTTCAATTGTTCTGCTAGCGCGCTAGTTAGCCCATAATAACTAAGCTGAGAGTAAGATGCCGGTATATCTCTTATACAAACTTTAGAAATATTTGTAGCTTTTATTTAGGACGAAATTATTCTAGTAGCGTCGGTACATTTTATATGCGCTATTACTATGCTTGTAAAGTATTTATAGAGAACTCCATAGAGAGTTCATAGAGTACTAAAGGGAATAAGAATGGCTACATTTGTCTTGTTGACCTAAATAAAATAAAGTGTTGTTTTCTGGTGTGTGTACCCCAAACAGGGTTATTCATTCATATATTTCTCTAGTATTATCTTTAAATTGGAAGTTAATGGTCTATACCTTCTTGTCACGCCTCATATCTGTACTCTTCATGTGCAGTCACAACACCAAAATATCAAGAAATAATATTTGTAATATCTCTATAAGCTAAACGATTTGCATCCTGATCTCAAATCTAGTTTTCTGTGCATGTATTTTTCCCTAGTAAGAAGTCCAAATGGCAGAAACTGGAGAAAGTAAGAAAGAAGAAGCAGACTACAAGAGACTTCACAGCTTTCCTCTCATCAGGGTGTGTATTCAGTTTTATTGCAACCCTGCACAACTAGTTATGTAGTGTCCATTATTGAATTCAGTGTGTAAAAATGGATATCGGGTTGTATTGAAGATGTGGCGTGCAAATACCAGCGTAATGATGGAAAAAATTAACGGAGGAGGGTGGAATACATTTCCACGTTATTCAAGGCTGGTGTCATCTCAGAGACCTTGTTTCTCTCGTTTATCTGCATACAGGAACATTACAAATGATTTCCTGCTGTTAATTTCTTTACCCGGATTTGAAAACAATTTGAATTTATATCCCTAGTAGCAAGTTACTAGATCAGGCCGGCTATTTATTTTGCTTCAGTGCCTTGTAACTAGATACTAAGTTAATTTAAGTTAAGGCTATATAATTAAGATTTTAGATCAAGACTTCGTTTCCAAATATCTGATTCCGTGTAAACATTAAAGTGCATTACAAAAAGGTCTTGCATGAACATACAGTATATTGACAGAATTTCTTAGACTTTCATCATCTAGTGTCAAATCACACATACACTGCAGATGCAAAAGCACTCGAACAACACTCCCACACAGAACAGCATGTTACACCCAGTCATCCTGCTTTGTTTCAAGAGAAAAGAGACCTGTCTGTGTGACACGTTGCGTTCATAATGCTACATTTCTTCATAGATGCATACAGCAAAGCAAAGGCCATTAGAATTGCTGTAGAAAATATACACTAAGGGCCATACATATTTGGACATTGACCAGGATATTGTTATTTTAGCTGTCTACCACGGTATATAGGAGTTCAAATTTAAATAATGAATATGAGCACAAAAAGTGTGCCCTTTCAGCCTTCATCATAGGAATTACAACATTTTGTATATGTTGGCACCCATTTTTGTATTTTATAATGAAAATCAGCATTGTAATTTTTAATACTTGTTTGTAAATCCTTTGCCGTCAATGACTACCTGGACCCACAGACCACACCAGATGCTGAGTTTCTTCCATGATGATGCTCTGCCAGGCCTTTACTGCAGCTATCTTCCATTGCTGCTTGTTCTTGGGCTGTTATGCGTTCAGTTTTGCCTTCAGTAAGTGAAATACATTCTCAATTGGATTGAGGTCAGGTCAATGACTTGGCCATTGTAGAACATTCCACTTCTTTGCCTTGGGCAGTCTTGGGTTGCCTTTGAAGTATGTTTCAAGTATTGTAAACTTTGAAGTATTGTGCATGTGAACTGTGAAGCACCATCCAATGAGATTTGAATCATTTGGCGGAAACTGGGCAGCCCTATTCACTTATACAGAATTCATCCTGCTGTTTTCGCCAGCAGTCACATCATCAGTAAATACAAGGGAACCAGCAGCCATGCACATCCACATCATAAGATGAGGTGGTGTGCTTCCTTCCCTTCTCTGTACTCTTCTCTTCCCATCTTCCTGGTACAAGTTGCCCATTGCTTCATCTGTTGTTTTAGAAGTATAACTCTAATCTGTTTTTGAGACTTACCAGTGGTTTACATCTTGTGGTAAACCCTCTGTACTTTCTCTGGTGAAGTCTTCTCTTGATTGTTGACTTTGAAACACATGCTCCCTCCTCCTGAAGGGTACTCTTGAGCTGGCCAACTGTTGTTAAGGGGTTTTTCTTCACCAGGAAAAAAATTCTGTTATCTACCACAGTTAGTCTTTTGGGTCTGTTGGTGCTCCTGAGCTCAGCAGTACGTTCTTTCTTTTTAAGAATGTACCACATAATTGATTTGAGCTCACCTAATGTTTTTTGATTTTTCAGCCTAATGGTTGCTTGCTTCACCAGTAGTCACAGCTCTTTGGACTTAGACATATTGAGACTTAACAGCAACAGATTCCACATGTTTGCCACACTCAAAATTGACTCTAGACTTTTTATCTGCTTACTTGTACATGAAATCATGATGGAGTAAAACAAATCTGGCCATAGAAAAGCTCGGCATCCAATTTTCCAGTTACTTTTGATCCCTCAAAAAAGGGAGGACCACATTTATAAAGTGCTGTAATTCCTGCACCGTATACACGATCTGGATGTAATCCACTCATTTTTACCCTGTTTTTATTGTAGCACACAGACATGCCGGAGGAGATGAGAGTCGAAACCATGGAACTGTGTGTCTCAGCCTGTGAAAAGTTTGCCACCAATAATGAGGTTAGAACTGTGTGTATGATTCCAGGCATGGCCAGGTAAGGGCAAGGGTACTGAATTGGCTCCGCACATGACTCTGTTTTCCAGCCCACGCTCGTAGGAGTGTTGACAGAATCTCAGTCTGTCTGGCCCAGAGCCTAAACGCTTACATCATGCCAGACCCTCATAGTGTAGCCATCTGGGCTGTTACTGTAGCCTACTCGTTCTGTAAAAGCTAACATACATTCTGTTAGCGTTGAGAATTTCAGTAACGTGGGTTGATTGACTCACTGCAGTCTTGTAGTCCAGTCAGCGTTGCCAAACCTGCTAGAAGCAACTCGATGTCACTTTAAAACAAGCCCAAAAAATACAAGGCAATACCAAAAATCAAACAAAATGCAGCATATATTTAGCTACCGGATGGTTTTTCCAAATTAAACCATTGATCTCTCAGATTGATCAAGAAATTCAGTCCATCATGCTGTCAACTGACCGCACTCCATTTAGCACAGCTTTTGTTTAGATAATCATACTGTGTTTATAGTATTACAAGAAACCATGTACAAATGAAAAGATAGTAGCATAAAAGCTGAATTGTACAACAGTTACTTACAGTCGACTAATTCGATTGATCGAGCGTGCCGATATCAGCACTTGGATGTATCACTATGTGTATCACTCTGCTCACCTCTTTGCCACATAAAATTCCACTTCCAGTTTCACCTCATCATCAGCAGACATGGCAAATAATACTTTTCAGGAATATACCTTTTGACATAAAATATGAAAGCTCAACTGATGAAAAGGAAGTAGGGATGCCAATTTTACTGGAAGCAGCTATAGCAAGAATGTACAAATCAATCTGACCTAGCGAGCCAGCTAGCCGATGTGCTGTAAAGTGGGTGTGGCTTCTTTGAGTTCTGTTTCCTCTCACAGAGCAAAAATAAATGGAATATTTGGCCATATCGTGTCCAAAATGTCACTCAATATTAATTCCTTTTTATTAGAACTGCAATATCACATCCAAGGTCATGCTGTTGTACTGAATATATCAGCACGTTTGAGATTAGCTATGGCACTCATCCTGCGAGCTCGTGGCTGTGACCAAATCAGAGCCGTGTTTATATTCTGTACAACAGCATTCCTTCTCATGTGATATTGCTTAAATAAGTCAATGCATAGCTGAATATTAAGAATATTATGTCAGTGCATAGCAGCGTTCTTTCTGACCATTTAGTGCATTAATGGCATTAATCTAGCAGTTGTGTTCAAAGGTATTTCAAAATGAAGCAGCAAGTTCATTAAGTTGCTAAAAATGTCTTGTGATCTTGCGTAAATGAAGAATATCTATGAGAATGAGTAGACCAATTTACTGATACAAACAGCTTACATTCATATACAGTAACGAACAGTTTAAGAACTTGTTAACGGTAGTAAAAAGTGTCTGCATGCATATGGTAAGATATCATCTTGTGTGGTCCAAATCAAGTTACATTAAATGAATGTAAAGTTGAAGACTTGAATATATGTGACTCATGTTATTCTCTTCCTCAGAGTGCAGCTAAGATGATAAAGGAGTCCATGGATAAGAAGTTTGGGAGTTCCTGGCATGTGGTAATCGGCGAGGGATTTGGGTTTGAGGTGACCCATGAAGTCAAGAATCTGTTGTACATGTTCTTCGGTGGCAGCCTGGCAGTGTGTGTTTGGAAATGCTCCTAGCGCTGATCTCAGACCAGCCTCTTTCCTGTTCATCCACACACTACCTACTTTTATATATTTATATACCTGTATTCCCAGAACTGTTTCAGCTATGCAGATCTTTTTCTACTAAACCTTTATGTGCATATGTGTTTATGTAACATTTGTATTTGTGTGTCTGAGAAAAAACCTGACCATATAGGCCATTTATAGGCCTCACCTCGTGTACTGATTTTTTTGTTTGTTTGTTTGTTTTTTTATTTTAATTTTTTACTTTGAATGCAGGGGATCATTGTGGAGTTGAAGTTGCACTTCTTCTCAGCTTCCAACTCCAGTATTGACTAATAACTACTAATCTTCTTAGTGAATTATCTGGACCACTATACGCCAGGGTGATGACATGCCGGCACTGACTATTCATTTTGCGTCTAGTGGACAGATTTATATAACATCCTGTTGGTCCGTGCGCCACTACATAGCACTGCTGTAGAAATTGAACCCGTGTGATTTTTAAAGCGCAGTTTGTAACGTATACTTGTTTCTCGACCCTGTAATAATCACATAAATTCAAAAATACTTTAGAAAAACTGTGATTTGCAGTATTGGCATGGAGTGGATCGGCTAGTGTCTTTATCTCAGGCTTCTGTTTACACTTTTCTGGCCTGGAAATAAGCTCCACCCCCAGCCGGATTAGAGCTGCTCAGGTGTACTCCATTTCATGCCTTAGGAGGCAGCAGAGGGCTCTAAAAATGACAAACCACTCCTTTAAGAATGTGTTGATGCGTGAGAGAGAGGAGTGTTTATCATCTTCATGTACCTCCACATCAGATATCTTTTTAAACATACATCAATCACATTTACTAATGCCCTTTCCTTTTCCCCTTCATGTTGCCTGCCATGCAATCTGTTTCTAAGATCTTCCTCTGTTTTTTTTTTCCTTGTTTTTTTTTTTTTCTCTCGCCCTAATCAATCTCTGTTTTCTTTACTGAACCAGCATTTCTATCAAAGTGTTCCCTGTCGTTTAACTTGAATACAAGTGTAAATATTTTAAATAAATAATAATGTCAATATATGTCTTAGGCCTGTCATTTTTTTAAATAGGAAAGCTAAATACTTTTTCAACTTTACAACACCGAGGATACTGTACGTAAAGAAGGTAATGAAATGTCTGTGCAGCAGTTAATATCATATAATTTCTCACATGAAGTGTAGATGGCCAAACGTTTGTGGACTCCTGACCATCACACACATGTGGTCTCCACAAAGCTGGAAGCACGCTGTTGAATAGAAGGTCTTTGTATGCTGAAGAATTACAATTTCCCTTTACTGGAGTTAAGGGGTACAAACCTGTTCCAGCATGACAATGCTGCTGTGCACAAAACAAGCTCTATGAAGACGAAAGGTGGGTGGAAGAACTTGAGCGCCTGCACACACAGCCCTGACCTGAACACCTTTCGTGTTGAATGAACTGAAACACTAACTATGCGCCAGGCCTCCTCACTCAACAGTAATGCTCTTGTGGCTCAATGAGCAAAAATCCCCACAGACAGGCTCCAAAATGTAGTGGAAAGCTTTCGCAGAAGAGTGGAGGACATTGTCAGCAAAGTGGAATCTGGAATGGTACATTCAGAAAAACACAAATAGGTGTCTCAAACTTTTGACCATATAGTGTACCTCATGTTACGCAGAGCAATTGAATTCTTGAGCCTGATTGGTCACATGGTGTTGATATATTTTCTAACAGTAGCTCTGACAGTAAGTCCAGCTGCAATGTTCATATTAACGCACTCACGCTAATACATTATTGTTTCTGTAGTAGCAATTGAAACTGGGAAGTTGTCTGTGAGGAGATATGTTTTTGAATGGAGTCACCACTTTGGAACAAAGGTAAAGCTGGTTGCTGGCGTGGTCTCTCTAAGATGTCTTAATAAATTATTAAATTAAGTAAATGTTTAGGTGTTACAGTACATTCCTGCTCCAGGAACTAATTTGTTCTTTAATAAATAAAAAAAATCGAATTGGCAGAAGTCAACAATGAAGAGGAATAGAACACTTCAGAAATAATTGATGTCATTGATGATTATTTTCCCATCACAGCACACCTAGTCATGTTTTACTTCTGCCTTCTTTATTTCTATCTTCTTCATTTCAGCCTTGTGACCTGAACTTTTTAATCTTTTTATATTTATTGATAATAATGATTCTGATTCAAGCTGATTCAAAAATTCTTCTCCTGTGATGTCTGCACTGTCTGCAGTGTTTGCATGTTTTGCACACATATGTTGTCTTACATTGTCTTCTGTTTCACAATTGCACTTTTGTACTTCTGTGTTGTCTTATACGTATGTAGCACCTTGGTCCTAGAGGAACATTGTGTCATTTCACATTCAAGTTTCAAGTTCACTTGAATTTGAGGTTTTACTCGGTGAGCGAGATTTTGAAAATGGCACCCAATATGTAGTTCTGCGGGGAAAGAAATTAGGCACACTATTTTGTAGTACAAATTTTGTTATAGATATTTATAGATTTTTTATTTTATGAATTCTGTGTTATTGAGTCAGTACAAAAACATTTTACATTTGCAAGCATTACTTTGCCAAAAAAAAGTTACAGAAAAATGTTTGTATGTCAGTAAAAAAGGCAACCTATTAAAAAAGAGACAACTTTTCAGAGAAAAAGGCGTAATGAAGGCTCCCGGGTTTTGTACGCAAAAAAAGAAGCAGTCAAACTCAGCAGCTCATTTTCTTATAAAATTGCACAAATTGCTATTTAAGGGGAAAAAAAACAAAGTGTTGTCCCACAAAATACTGAGTTTGCTTAGCTGTATTATTTTTCTTTTAAGCAGAAAGATTTAATTTAATTATTTTTGAAGTGTAAACTTCAAACTTTACTGTACAGTATTTCTTTGGTTGCTTTAAGATGCTTTACTTTTTTACTTTTTTCCCTCTGTGGAAGTGTGATGCTTTTACAAAGTCAGGTTATTGCCAATATGTTTCATCTGAAAAAAAGGAATTACTGAAAACCATAAGCACATTTGATTTGGATTAGCACTGCACTGTCTTGTCTTGTGATGTCTGCACTGCTTGCATGTTTCCACACATGCACTTTATGTTGTCTTCTGTTGCACACGTTCACTTTGTACTTCTGTGTTGTCTTATATGAATCACCTTGGTCCTGGAGAAATGTTGTCTCGTACTGTATCATCTGTATATGGTTGAAATGACAATAAAGCTAACTGGCTTAACTGTATCGATTTTTTGTTAGTATATTTACAGGTGCTTTGTGGCTCCTTATCAATAACACTTGAAAGTAGTCAGCTATGTGAACTTTACTTGAATAGTAGGGCAGAAGAAAAACCCTTGGGAAGCATTTTCTCCTTCCTGCAGAGGTAAATATTAAAATAGTGCTATGTAAGCAAAATCTGATGCCTGTAATGGCATTCTGTATTTCCTGTCATTGAATGATCTGCAATTAGGGCTTTTTTGTGCTTTGCTGAACTCTATCACCCATAAGCATTACGTCTGTGTGCCAAACATTGCCCATAATGCCTTCTTTTCATTCTACATTCCTTCACCATCAAAGCATTTGTGCTTATTTCCTTTCCAGGCTTTTTCCCACCGTTCTCCTTTCAAACCTAAGCTGATCTCTGACCAGCTCTCTCAGAGCAGAATAACATTACTGATCCTACAACAGCAAGTACTGCTCTGAGTTTGTGCACAGATTGGTTCTCTCCAGGAGAACTGGAGATTGTGCCCATCACACTGCTTCTCTGAGCACAGAGACTAACGGAAAAAGGGTCGTGTGGGTGACAAGATTGGGAGGAGAGTTCGGCAGCCAAAGGATTAAAAGGCATGTAACTGGTATTAAGGAAGGAGAGCAGCTTTCCATAAGCCTTCAACATATGGTATTCCCTTTTATCTTAGTGCTGCTGGAGTAATGTGGCCATTTCACATATCACTTATGAGCTCGTAGACATACTGGTGATATCAGTATTGCATTACTCAAGATATCTACTACTGTATTTTTCAACTCAAACTGTTGAACTGTATCTGTAGATTATTTGTAATTCCTACAGACAATTTTTTGTACTGGGAAATTAACAATCCATTTACACAGTACTCTATTATAATGGTGAGTCTAAAGGCAGTTGTTGAGATCTGTGAATAAACGTTTACAATGCAAAAACCATAACAGAAGTTCAAGCAATATACTCTAACAATAAAAGCCTTAGGATAAGACATACAGTACTAGTAAAAAAAAAAAAATTGGAAACCCCTTCTAATTCAATGGTTTTTATTTATTTTTATTACTTAAATGCACTTCATGGTTTAAAGTAATGATAGCTTGTAATTTGTCTTTACTTAGTTGAATGGTTCACCACATAATATGGATAACTACAGTTATGGAATAGGGCTATTTACTGTATACCAACAATAGCTTGATTATTCTCTTGACGTCCTGGAGGATTTTGAGGCACAATCATGTACTAATATAATGATGTATGAGTCCGTATGGATAATATAGGGGACTGTGAGAAATGAAGCTTCACATTGCAATGTATTCTTTACTAATGAATCTGAAATGACCTGAAATAAATAATAGACAGCAGAGTGACAGCACAGTCGACTTGTTTTCAAGCAGACCTTGTAGAAGATAGAGCTTACATTTGACAACACTGCAATAATCTATTAAAACATTTAACACTCAGGGTTATAAGAGCCACTGAACATGCTGGACTGAAGGGAAGAGACAGAAATTCAGTAAATGCAGAAGTCTGAGAACTCAGAGTAAAGAATTTATTGCATACTAAATGGTGCTCCAGATTTATTTCCCCATAAAAACATATCGTAAAACAGATTTGTCAAGAACAGTGCATTATGTCATGGATACGTGAGCTATGCATATCATAATATGAACTGGATGGATGTACAGTAATGTGCCGCCTAATGTTTGGGAGAAAGATGGCTGGGTGGTTACATAAACACCCTTTCTCCTGTGTGCTTTTAAGGTGTAATATTGAAAAGAATGAAGGCATGGTATGGGTGAAAGGATAGACTGATATATAAACTGTGAAAATTAAAATTTAACAGGGAGTGTTCCTGAAGTGTGTATAAATTTTTTTTGTTGACTTTGGATAGATGGATGGATGGATAGATGGATGGATGGATAGTGGTGGTTGATAAGGAGCAGAAAACAGCAATACTGATAGATGTGGCAATCTCAGCTGACAGTTACATCAGGAAGAAGAAGCATGAGAAGATCTAGAAATACCAAGGCCTGAAGGAACAACTGGAACAGATGTGGAAGGTGAAGTCCAAAGTGGTTCCAGTGGTGATAGGAGCATTCGGGACTGTGACTCCCAAACTTGAAGAGTGGCTCCAACAGACCCCAGGTACAACAAATGCGACCTCTGTCCAGAATTGTGCAGTTCTAGGAACAGCTAAGTTTAAACCTTCAATCTCTCAGGACTCTGGTAGAGGACCCAAGGTTGAGGAAGACATACACACATACCACGCTCAAAGAAGGAGATTTATATATATATATATTGTATAGATTGTTAACTAGTCTATTAAATATTGCATGCTACTGTATTTTGTATTCATTGTAACTATTGAGGCCTTTCTATGTGAAGTTTCCACGTTCTACCTATGCTTGAATTGGTTTTCTACGCACGCTCCAGTTTCCTCCCATAGCCCAAAGACATGCAGATTAAGTTAACTGGCTACTCTAAATTGCTGATAGCTGTGAATGCGAGTTTGAATGGCTGTTCATCTCTGTGTTAGCCCTGTGATAGATTAGCGATTATCCAGGATGTACCGCGCCTCCGTTCCATTGTCAGCTGGCACTGGCGGGATAAGCGATATGGATATAACTATTTCCTTGCACTGAAGAAATCATAAAAACGTCTGATGATAAATTTGCATATTCTGCCCTAATTCACTTTTAACAATGCCATGCTAAACTTTTCAGATGCAACAGAAAATCATTCATCCTATTGTAGGGAGATCACAACTTAGACCTCTGGAAAGCAAAAATTGTCCTTCTCTCTGGATGAGAGAGAAGGCATGCGCTCTCTTCCATGTCAATCAGTCAGCCCTTGTATTTGGAAACGGATGATAGAGTTTTGATAAAATGCTCTTGGCTCTCTTCACGTGTTTCAGAGGAGTATGAATTAGGCTTATCCATGCTTCCTAGCTCAAATAAACTGCATGCTATTCAGCTTTTTTTTTTAATGAAGCATTGACTTGATTGATTGCTAAGCCACTTTCTGCTGAAAAAGTATTTTCATGTATTCAGGGCTCAAATTCTTACTTTTTTTTACTTAGCACTGGTGCTCGCATTTCAGAAACCTAGGAGCAGTAACAAAAATTCAGAAGCCCACACTAAAGGGTTTGGAGCATCAATATACTGTACACACATTCCGTCTGCTATATGAACACCACAGCGTGAAACCGCAGAGGTGAAGTGTTACAAATGTAGCCTAGTTAGCTAATATTACACTTAGTTGTTAACCATCGTATTGAAGAACCTTCACACCAGTTTCGTACCACTAGTTTGACCAACATTACAGCGTAAGTAGCTTAGTAAATTCTTTAAGACAAAACAACACATACTGTGGCACGCTGCACAATACAAACCAGTACTATTCTGTGTGACAGTGTGTGTGTTCTGTCAGAGAGTGTGTGTAAGTGTGAAGGGAATACCAATAAAACCACATCCCAAACAGAGGAACATAGCCCATGTAGAAAAAAAACCCAATGATCTCCTTCTCCCCTGAGTTTATTCAACACCATGGATTCTCAGCATGTTAGTCTGTTTCTCTTCTTCTTTTTCTTCTTCTCTTTCTCTCTTTCTCTTTGTGTCAATGTATCACAGTCAGTCTTTTTGCAGCAATATTTCCCTCTTCTTCTGTCATTATAATGCTCTCTCTCTCTCTCTCTCTCTCTCTCTCTCTCTCCTCAGAGATGAGTAAATAAAATATTCATATTGTAGGCAGTGACTGAATTTACCATGGGGGAAAAACATGAGTGCCTTCAGTGGGACTCGTTTATTATTTGTGTAATAACACTACACAAGCAAAGAATAGACATTTCTATATTTTGCCCTTACACACACTATGGTAAACCTCATACACTCCTCATAGATGTTAGATATGGCCGTAGTTGTCCAGTTGTCAAGAAGAGGAGGAAATTACACAGTACCACAGTTCATTATTAGGGAAAAGGACAATGCTTGAAATGGGTGAATTGTTTAGTTTAGCTTAGAATGAATGTTTCATTCATTTTGTGCCTGAGCACATGGATAACATGCAGTATTAACTGTTTCTCTTCTCTCCTCCTCTGCTGTAAGCTAATGTGTATGGGTGTGTATGCAAAGCTCTGTGCCTCAATATGAGAGGTTTAAATAAACCATCGTTGACTGCAGAAGGAGAAATACCCCTCGTCCCAGCAACATGAATATAATGATAGAATACTACAGTGCAGCAGTTTCTTCTTTTTTGGCTGTTGCCGACTTAATGTTTTAGTGTCGTGATGTTGTGGTGTGTTTTTTGCTGTGGTCATCACTCAGCACAGTATGAGTGATGGAGAGATTTTCTATCATTCTCTAAAGCCCGGAAATTGTCAGCTGTGTAGCTTGTTGGGAGCATGTGCACGCCTAGAGTGCTTTAAATTAATAATGCAGTAAATTGCATTATGGCGAAAGCGACATGAGCCTGCATCCAAAACATCATACTACGGCACTGAAACATTGTGTAATCAGTATGCCACTGTATGAATTATTATTCCAGGCAGCAGCTTGAGGTATAACACCAAAATGCACTACCCTTTTCCTCCTGCTAGCTTTGGCTCAGTGTTATAGCAGCGTCACATGACCAGTCATGTCAGGGCTAGGACAACGTTAATAACAAATTGCTGTTTTAATAAACAATAGTTTTAGAGTAATTGCCAAGTTTCATGACAATTTTCCATTGTCCAAAACATTTTCCAATTTTCCAAAAAAGAGCTCAATGCCCTCAGGATTTTCACTATCCACTGTCTTACTAGTTGTTGATCAGTCAGGAAGTGGTGAAATGACAAAGATCTAGCAGATTCCCTATTTTTATATGACTTGCAACCTGGAATAAGGCAGTATGACATTATCCTTTTATTTGAGCTTCCCACTCTGAGCATGAGGTCAGTGTAAAATGGCTGTGTTAATATGGTCAATGAGCACACTGCCCTATCATTGTGCAAAAATCTTCAGATCAGATCTTCAGATCTTCAAGCAGATCAACACAATATCAGCTTATATCTATCAAATCCATCCATCCATTATCTATACCGCTGTCAGGGTTGGAGCCATTCCCAGCTGTCTTCGGGTGAAAGGTGGAGAACACCCTCGGCAGGTCTCCAAACTATAGGAGGGCTAAGACAGAGCAACCAATCACACCTATGGACAATTTACAGTAGCCAGTTGACCTAATATGCATGTCTTTGGACTGTAGGAGGAAACTGGAGCACCCAGAGGAAACCCACACAGGCACTGGGAGAACAAGGAATATAAAATATATGGATTTCTGAATGTGGTCTTTATGAAGAGCAACATTTGTTGAATGTTTGTGCAGTTATCTAATCAGCCAATCATGTGCCAGCAGATCAGTGCATAAAATCATACAGATGCAGGCCAAGAGCTTCATTTAATTTTCACATCAAACCTCACAGAATGGGAGGGAATTGTAATTTCTGTGCCAGACGGGCTGGTTTGAATATTTCAGAAACAGCTGGGATTTTCACACACAACACAGTGGCTAGAGTTTACACAGAATGATGCCAAAAACATCCAGTAAGTGGCAGTTCTGCAGGCAGGCATGCCTTGTTAAGAAGTCAGAGGAGAATGGCCAGGCTGTTTCAAGCTGACAGAAAGACTACGATAACTCAAATAGCCACTTTTTCAAATTTTGGTGAATAGAAACGCATTTAAGAACCCACAGCACATTGAACCTTGAGGCAGATGGTCTAAAACCGCAGAGGATTTTATCAGATTCCACTCTAGTCAGCAAAGAACAGGAATCTGAGCTTACAGTGGGCACAGACTCACCGGAACTGGACAGTTGAAGACTGGAAAAAGACCAGGTGATGAATCAGTGCCCACTGTAGACTCAGATTCCTGAAGGGACACGGTTTCGGTTTTTGGACGCTAATGAGCATGTGCTGAATAAATTTCACCACTGTAGCTAGATGCTGACTGGAGCAACTGATATTACAACTGACTACATGCTCACTAGCTAATTTATAATATCATATAACATGAATAAATCAGCTCTAGTAGTTGCAAAGAGTACAGAGGGATTGGCTTGTCTCTTCTGTACATGTTTGATCTGGAGATTAGAATCATTGAATGGAGAGGTGTTCAGGAAAACAGGTCAGGAACTCTTTTTACTTGTATGATGTCATTTTTCCATCATTACTCCCAATCTTATTTTCTTCATATGCCTTGAGTAACCTATACAGAGATTCAGTCAGTCATTCAGATTTGACTGAATGTACCCACTGCCATCTGGTGTAGAAAAACAGTTACACAGTTATGGGATTTGTCATTTTTGTCTCATACTTTCTGCTCTTATCTGCTCTAAAAATGAAACATTCCTTTGTCTTTGTCTATATATGCAGCTTTTGTCTATGATGTTTCCACCATCAGTATTTTTCAGTGAAGTAAAATGCAGTCGGGCTAAATGTTGTGACTATTTTAGCACTTAAATATGAAAACCTGAGGCAAGTACAGGATTTTTTGCAGGCAGCCTACACACATATTCTGGAATACTTGTGTGGGTGTTGTGAATGTGTTTTATTCCACATAGTGAGAATGCTCTCCAGTGGTCCAGTGTGGGCCAATGGCATTAAGCCATGTAATATATGATGTTGGGTAAAGCTAACTCTCTCTCTCAAACTTACTTTTGATTTCTTTAGACAAAGGCTTCTACATTCAGCAATCATAGTGAGTCTAAAAGGATAGAATGAATATTGGAAAAAAAAAAAAAAGGCCTTTAATTGTCATATATATATATTACATTTAGATTTACATTTACAGCATTTGGCAGACGTCCTTATCCAGAGCGACTTACATAAGTGCCTTGAAGTCTCCATCATTAAATATATTCTGATACTGGCTCATTAGGACGTGGGCTAAGAATACCATCGCACTAAAAACTGTGGGCAAGTAATACAGAAAGTTTTTTTTTTAATATTAAAGTGAAGAAAAAATGCTAGTCCAAGTACTTCCGAAAGAGGTAAGTCTTTAGTCGTTGTTTGAAGACACCCAGTGACTCAGCTGTTCAGACATCAAGGGGGAGTTCATTCCACCACCTAGGTGCCAAAACAGAGAAGAGTTTAGATGCA
>JAQQZR010000008.1:6893254-6908272 GCA_030068235.1 Notoglanidium macrostoma | reverse complement strand
TTACGTAGTAATACATGATGGCGTTTGCTTTTTGAATCATAACAGATGCTAATAATAAGCCAATTGTTGTAAAAAAATAAAAAAATTTAAAATAAAAAAAACTTAAAGGGTCTGTGTTTAAATGAATACGAGCCACTATACGATAGACGTATAGTGTCTTTGACAATGTGTGTGATCGCATAACTGAAAAGATTAAATATCTTTTGAACGGTAGCCAATCAGCCTGTTTTATTGTCATATTTGAAATTGGCACACCAAAATGCATCAGAATTGGCAGATTTTATTCCCGAAGCAAACAACTTCCAAAAATCTGTAGACCAGTGTGATGGGTCAGATATTTGTATAGACTGCACCTGCCATATTGAGTCCTGCTGGAAATATATGAAGACTCTATGTAAACTGTATGTAAACTCTATGTAAAGTATTTTTTTGTCTTGTACCCATGATGCTCTGCACAGGTGCAGGCTATAATAGGCCATACCTACATGCTGACACAAGATGAGGAGTTGTGGGAAAAGGAACTCCCCTCTATTGTGGAGACGCTGCTGAGCAGTATGCGTGACCCACTGGCTGGCCGCTCTGACCGTAACCATGAGGACCCTGCTCACCCCAGGGACAAAACCAAGGTGGTGTCCTACCGTGTTCCCCATAATGCTGCAGTGCAGGTGTATGACTACAGGGAGAAGAAAGCCAGGTAACGGTTCTTAATCATCAAACCATTTCCTTATTATCTTTTTGTGGGAATGCATCTATGGATGAGATAAACATTGACATTATGAATATACTCCAGTCTCTGTGGTGACCCAGACTCTATAAACAAGAAAAAAACAGGGCAAGCAGGCATCTGTACTTGCCTATCCTTCAGGAAGCTAAAATTGTTAATGTTTATTACTCAAATTTTAAGAGTCTAAGACTATTCAATGGCTCTTTGGAAGAATACATTCTTAAGCAGGGTTTTCAAATGCATTTTACCCAGAAGTATAATTAGCCACTATTATATAAATTGCTCCTAGGTGTGGATGAGTGTGTGAATGTGTGCGCGAGCATGGTGTTCTGTAATAAACCGGCATGACCTCCCATTTAGGGTGTATTCCCACCTTGCACCCAGTATTCCCAGGGGAAAGCAGCCTCTGAAGGTGAATAAATGAATGCATGTGCTTAGTCACTAAAATTATATTAAAGGCAGGGTAGGTCATTTTGTCTAAACCAGCAAAAAGTATGATGAGTATTGAAAGTGTCCATCCTAAAAAAATCCCACCCACCCCCCATCCCCCACCCTCCATCCCCCACCCTTCAGCCTTTGCTCAAAAGCCATTTTTACAAAATGCATAAATGTGCACTGCCTGATTATTCCTGGAGGATGAGTCCACAAGAGAGCGCGAGAGAGTGTTAGGGAGAGGACTGTCATATCCAACTACACCATGTCTCATTCACATGTGCTAAGAAAATATTTATCATAATGAATGGTAGAAAGGTAAACAGGCAGGTTGGCCGTCCAATCATTTCATTCAGGATGAAAGAAATTATTGGACGGGCAAATACACCCCTGCCACTGCAACAGATGGCAAATTTCTTTCCTATTTTTTTTTGTCAGATAATTCGATTTATTCATTGCTTCCAGAATGTAAAGAGAATTTCAAGAAATATAACAAAAAATGCCTCTAAAGATGTGCCTACCCTGCCTATAATGTCATGTACAGCAGACAGTGTTCACAACACTGGAAATTTTAACTAGTACCACTTCCTCTCTTTCTTTCTCTTGCCAGTATTTGTTTTAAAACTGCTTCTAGAAAACTTGTTCTCTTCTCTCTCAGGGTGGTGTTTGGGCCTGATTTGGTGATGCTGGGTCCTGATGAGCAATTCACAGTTATTTCTTTGTCTGGAGAGAAGCCCAAGCGACCCAACGTCATTAAAGCCATCTGCCTGCTCCTCGGCCCTGACTTCTTCACTGACATCATCACCATAGAAACCGCTGACCATGCCCGACTGCAGCTCCAGCTCGCCTACAACTGGTAAAGTGTGCACATCTCTCTCTCTCTCTCTCTCTCTCTCTCTCTCTCTCTCTCTCTCTCTCTGTCTCTCTATGTCTCTCTATGTCTGTCTTTCTGTCTGTTCTTCAGGGTGTATCTCTTCAGGGTGTGTGTGTGTGTAATATCACGCATTATGACTAAGGGAAAAACATGCTGCTTACCCAGTGTGGTGTAAAAAGCAGTGCACTACAGCAGGACACTTTGTTCCGATTCTGAGAAAAGACAGTGCAGACATTACAGCTATAAAAACTGCACTAATAGATGAGCACCCTTGTGAGTCAAAAATCAATGTGATGTGTTGCCAAGAAGCTATGCCAATACTCTTTATAAATACATCACTGTTCTGCACTATCCATTTGCTGCAGTTTATTTATTCTGTCTTTTTTTCCATATACTGTATATGTTCCTACACAAGAAGAGGCTCTCTTAGAGCCACCATCAACACTAATGCAAGCTCTTCCTGATTATCGTAACTATTACTTGAAATAGCTCAATCAAAAAGCTTAGGTGCAGTGCTGCGTCTATCCCTGGCATGACAGAATGGAGACCAATAGGGACAAAATTGGAAAGTGTGACTGCTTTTAATGGGCAGTCTATATTGTATATTAATGATGTCATGTTTTCTCCCTCGTCATGATCAGGCACTTTGAGATAAAGAAGCAGTCAGACCCCACACAAGCAGCAGCTCTCTTCTCAGTGCCTGACTTCGTGGGCGACGCCTGTAAAGCCATCGCCTCTAGGATCAGAGGAGCTGTGGCTTCAGTGCAGTTTGATGACTTCCACAAGGTGAATTAATGATAAGTTGTTGGATTTATCAGAACCATGCAATATCTGTGTTTGTAATGTCAAGACAGATAGTCTACCATCTGTTTGCCCATCTGCCCATCAGGGTTCTATGCATGGGGCCAACTCACTCCTCTTGTTCTTATGCTGTGCTGGTGGTTTTTGCCTGTAGAATTCGAACCGGATCATCTGCTCTGCCGTGTTTGGCTTTGATGAGAAGCTGGCAGTACGATCGTGTCTGCAATTCAGTCAGAATGGGCTGGTGATCAGCAGCGTGGACATTCAGTCAGTGGAGCCGGTGGACCAGCGCACGCGTGATGCCCTGCAGAAGAGCGTCCAGCTCGCCATTGAAATCACAACCAACTCCCAGGAGGCTGCTGCTCGGTCAGTACATGTCTCTTACCTCTCACTTGCTGTACTTCTGAATAACATTTGAGATTGTCCTTCGGTTCTAGTTGCAGTTTTGCTCCATATATCATTTAGCGGGGCGGGATGGTGGTGCAGTGGTTAGCACGGTCACCTCACAGCAAGAAGGTTCTGTGTTCGAACCTCATGGCAAACTGAGGCCTTTCTATGTGGCGTTTGCATGTTCGCATGGATGCATGGGTTTCCTCCAGGTACTCTGGTTTCCTCCCACAGTCCAAAGTCATACAGATTAGGTCACCTGGCTACAGTGAATTGCCCATAAATGTTCATGTGTTCATCTCCGTATTAACCCGGCGATAAATTGGCGACCTGTCCAGGGTGTACACCACCTCTCACCTGATGTCAGCTGGGATTGGCTCCAGTTCCCCCATGATCCTTAATGAATAAGCGGTACAGATAATGGATGGATGGAAAAATTAGCACCACAGTCAATCTGCCCACACATCAAGCCTCCTGTTTGTACCTTATGCTGATTCTGTCTTAAATGAGTATTATTACAGGTGTTCTGTTCTCCTGCCAATACCTTTAATGAAATTAATATGCTGATTAAGTAATCTGTGGTGTTCTGGTGGTCATGCATTTTTTTTCTTTTTTTTTCTTTTTTTTTTTTTTTTATTATTTCAGCTTTCTTAACTTAAATAAATAAGTGAAATGGTGGATGGGCATCCAAAAAATATTTTAAAGCACAGTAATGTGGGGGACAAATTATTCTCACCAGTTCAATAAGGAGTATGTTTGGATGAGTATGACTTCTTTATGATTTATTAAAAACAGAAGGAAATCAATTGACAGATCAGATATGCTGAACTAATGATGAAGTAATTATTCCTGATATTTTGACAAAAGTCATTCACGTGTTTTTAGATCACTTTTGATGATCACCTTTTCTCTCTCTGTACTGTTCCGTCTCAGGCACGAGGCAGAGCGTCTCGAGCAGGAGGCACGGGGCAAACTGGAGAGGCAGAAGATAACAGACCAGGCAGAAGCTGAGAGAGCCAGGAAGGAGCTGCTAGAGCTAGAGGCCCTCAGGTAACATCTTGCTGCTAAAGCATGTTAACACATTGGGCAAAGCAGGGTTAGAAATAGCATTGTCACAGTAATGAGTTAGCCCTTATAAATTCATTATTTATAATTGGGGTTTTTCTTCTGGGGGGCTTTTGGTAGCCTATATCATACAGCTACAATAACAGAACACAGCTAGATATATATCCTATGTGTGTCTGTGTGTGTGTCTGTGTGTAGTGCTGCAGTAGAAAGCACAGGAGCAGCAAAGGCAGAGGCTCAATCCAGGGCAGAGGCAGCACGTATCCAGGGTGAGGCGGCTGTAGAAGAGGCCAAACTTAAAGTTGAGGCCCAGAGAATAGAAGCGGTAAGTCCTTCTTTTCTTATCTTTCAGTACATGCCTTTCCATTAGGTCTCTTGCGCATACACATGCATAAACATAGACATGTCATTTGATCATCCGAGTAGAATGCAGTCTACAGTGCTGATGCAGAGCAGGCGGTATTTCTTCTTAGTTAATTAACATCTTTGACAGTTTTCTTTCTCTCCTTTTTTAATAAGGTGCTGGGATGATTAATTAATTACCCCGAGTGTTCTTGCTGTAGTCTCTCCACGCCATGATTTTAATTAAAATTTCATTTAAAATTAGAAATAATATCCATGCATTCTGAGAGCGTGCTCTTCTGTGTGTGTCCATATCTTTTTAACATTTTGTATTCCGCTTATCTCTTCTTACAATAATCCTGTCTTAGGAAGCTGAACTGGTGCGTCTGGCAAAAGCACGTGAGCAGGAGATCCAGTATAAGAAGGAACTCGATCACCTGGATGTGGAGAAGCAGCAGAAACTGGCTGAGATCGAAAGCCAACGTTTCAAACAGCTTGTAGATGCTATTGGCAGCGACACACTGACCGATATGGCCAGAGCCGGACCAGAGCTACAGGTACACTTCCTGAACAAACACCCCCTCCATTTCTACTAGGCTAAGTGAGGCTTTAATGCACCAGCCACTGAAGTGGCGGGGATTGACTTTGTAGATCAGGCTGAACTAGTGAGTATATATTAGGAGGCTTTACTACAGAGACAAACGTGATCAGATCATCAATCAGAATTTCATGGATCATGTGCTAGCAAATTATATAGAATACCTTAATATTAATATAATATGATATAATGTAGTATAATATAATATATTGTGTCATATCTTGGTATAATAAAGCAATGAGCATTAAAAACCATTAAACAATGACCGAAACCTCAGAATCTTTCTTAGTCTTCATAACAAATACCGTAATTAAGAATATTGTTATTATTAGTTATTTATTCACTCATTTATATATTTTTTGCCGCATTTCTGTGTTTTATTATACATATGATATTTATTCACTTAATACATTTGGCATATTTATTCACTTAATTTTGACATTCAAGAGCAGTACTGAAACTTTTCTCATATTTTACTCTTGCTCTCTTTCTGTCTAGGTTAAAATGCTACAAGCTCTGGGGCTTAAGTCCACGCTGATCACAGATGGATCTTCTCCCATCAATTTGTTCACTACTGCCAATGGCCTGCTGGGGGCGATGAAGACCCCTGAGGAAAAGTAGACGAACCATGGAACTAACAAGAAAATAAGAACCCTTATATTCAAGTTATCTTAAATATATCCATGTTAGAATTTACTGCATATGCTATGCATTGTTGGGGGTTTTTCTGAGCTTTGTTCTGTTCAAACGTTTTTTGTTAAATACTTTTCCTGCCAAATATCACTACTACTATGAGAGAAAACAGTGTAGTAGAAGTGGTGCTTTGCAGTAATATGCTGGAGTGTATTCTATGCAAATAAATTTTCTTTAACTATGTGCCTGACTTGATTTCATATAAAGGATTCATTTTCATAAGACACCTACCAAGGCCTTATAAAACATGTAGTGAACCAAAAGAATGTATCATGTACAACATGGGCATTTATCTATACCAAATAAACTTTAAAATGCATATTAAATTGTACTTTATGACCCATAATTTAATTAACTGTTACTAAAATTCCAACCTGACTTGCTTATGGTTTGTGATGGTCAGCTGTCTTGGGTGACAAAGCCGCTATACTATGATTCACATGCATTCTCTTGTAAGAATTGATATCATCATCATCGAGCCCTGTCCTGCACTACAGCTGATGTTGACGAAGCAGCCGGTGTCACTACATGCTTCATGTTAGCCATTTCACAGGTGATCTGAACCTGAATTAACAATGCCTTGTTTTGCTCTGTTTGTTCAACTTGTACAACCAAAAGGGGAATGTATAAGCACAAAATTACTTTTTTTCCCCCACAAACACTTGGGGGATGTCCAAAAATCCTGGTCCTGTTTCATTATGATGTTTAAATTAGCAGATTCAAATGTATCCACTGCAGACTGACCTGGATCTCTCCTACTGTATAGATCCAGCCAATTGACAGTGTTTTCCTGGTACATGTGATATACTGTATATATCTTCCACTAATGGACCATTCTCACGGCATCAGTGACATTGTATCGTAATGTGTGATGAGTTTATACAGTATCTAGTACTGCAGCATTGCTAAACAGTTTATTGGAAATAAATAATGTCTTATCTTGATGGCCCAATTTGTAGGTGTACAGATGGAGAGTAGTTCATATTTTCCCCATGTACAACTTCAACAGAGCAGAAGCATTACTGTTGAATTCCTGGAAGTTGGTGGTTCTACAGTAGAACCTTTAATGGGTTAGAGATGGGCTGATATATTGTGCATATAAAGCCACAGTTAAATGGGCCAGTGTTAATAACTGTATACCTATGAAATGCGCGTACAGGGTTGGCATCTCTGCTCAAATGACAAATGGTTGTAAATGAGATGTATAATAAAATGGCTATGAAGTGTATTCTTTGTAGCACACGCAAGACAGGAGGTTTGTTATGATAGTGTCAAATTCCCATGCTGTTCTTGTTGTAACAAAATGTTTTCTTATTGTAATGAAATGTTTACTTGTAGTAACAAGATGTTTCTTGCAGGGAAAAAAAGATGTCTTGTTTAGTAGCTAAATGTTTTCTGGCAGTAAGAAAATGTGTTGTAGTAACAAAATATTTCTTATTTTAGCACAATACCAAAATATTTTCTTGTAATAACGAAATGTTATGTAGTGACAAAATGTTTATAGGAACAAGATGTTTCTCATAATGAAATATTTTCTTGTAGGAACAAAATGGGTTTTTTGTAGTAATGAAAATGTAAGAAAATTTTTTTCTTGTAGTAACAATGTTTCTCATAATAAAAATCTTTCGTGTAGTAACAAAATATCTTGTAGAACAAAAACGTTTTCTTGTAGTAACGAAATATTTTCTTATAGAAACAAAATGTCTTGTAACTGCAAAATAGATTCTTGTAGTAACAAAAATGTTTTCTTGTAGCAACAGGATGATTTGCACAAAACCGAAATATTTTCTTGTAATAACAAAATGTTTACTTATATAGTAACAAAATGTTTCTTGCTGTAATAAAAGGTTGTCTTGTAGTAACAAAAATATTTTCCTGTAGTAACAAGATGTTTTTGCATAATACCAAAATGTTTTCTAGTAATAATCAAAATGTTTTATTGAGGTAACGAGATGTTTGTCATAATCAAATGTTTTCTTACAGGAACAGGATGTTTCTCAAAATGTAAATATTTCCTTGTAGTAACGCTTTGCTTTTCTCGTAATAAAAAAATGTGTACACGTGTAAAAACGTGTTTTCTCGTAGTAATGAGATTCTGATGGGAATTCTTTCTTGCGTTGCTGCAACGTGCTTCACTTCCGCACTAAGCATTCTGCATTCAGTCGTGAAGAATAAATCATCATCTCATATCTCACTATGCTTTTTATGTATATCTGCATATGTTATGGCTAGGTTCAGATTTCTCTTTTATGGATGAGCTTTTACATTAGGTAACATCGGGCATATTACAGGAATTGGGTCAGAACCGAGCTGCTGTGTTAATGAATTATAAAAATACTGCTTACACACACACACAGACACACACACACACACACACACACACAGAGAGAGAGAGAGAGAGAGAGAGAGAGAGAGAGAGAGAGAGAGCTCACAAAGGTGCTACAAAATATTCTGAAAGCCTATCAGCAGCATATAATCATAAGAGATGGTAAACAGCGATTTCGCTTGTCAAAACAACTTAAGGCTTTCATGAGGATGGATGCGTGTTTAAAAATATGAATAGCCTATTTCGGAAAAATCAGGAGACTCAGTAAGAGAGGATGCCAAACTGGATAGATTATTGTTTTCACCGTTTCATAGACTTCATCAGCCCGCCCAGTCTCCACTAAAACAACCTAGATCTTAATTTGGCCATATAAAATTAACCAGTCCGTTATGTGGAAATAAAACAGAGCGCAGAGTTACGGGTACGCCCCAAGAGGGAAGAGTGCGCGAGCGCCTTGGTGCAGGTGGCGCCTCCGTCCACGCGCGTCGAGTGAAATCGCACCTTCTTCTGTGCACGCGGGCACTCCCCGTCCCTCTCTCCCGATACACACACACACACACACACACACACACACACAGAGGGTAGTGCTGACCAAGAAGTGCAGTAGTCTGCTTCTCCCAAATTTGATCTCGCGAATTCACTCATCCCTGTGCCAAGTTCATTATAGTTTTCCTTTTCCTTCTATTCCGACATGGTAAGGCGCACTGGAATATTCTCCCACGCTTCGCACTAAAGGTGGGTCTGCATGTCTCTGTTCATTCTTTTGCGCATCGAGCTCGTTTGAGGCCAGTAGCCAGACGCCTTGCTTAACGTGGGTGTGTCGCGCTTTTACGCTTCTCACTGAAATCCATAAAAACTTCATCACTGATACTAAATCATACTGATAGCTTCTCTAACATTATGCATTCTGTCATTTTTTTTTTTAGTCATCTATTTATGGAGTTTTTGGAATGTGCATGCAATCCTGGATTTATTTTTAGGCGTTTATTTAGAAATTAAGGTTTTCAAGACGGGTGTGTCGTCTGTTTCGTCTTTTAAGTGTCCACAAATGAAATGGAAATGTACTGGTATGTTTGAACATCATCTCCCAAATGTGTAAAATAACCTAAACTCTTGTTGTCAATGACAACGCAGAGCAGAGGTGTTGGGGTGCTGTATAGGTGTAGCTGCATCCCCATGCAGGGTTAACCTATATATCAATATATGACAAGCAGAACTTGATGATAGATATTAAACTGTATGAGTATTGTATATTATTTATCCTTCTATAAATCTGTTTATTTGTCTTATGATATGTACGCAACTGGTTTTTTTTTTTAAATAGTATTTTGTTTTTATGCATTTCATTTGGAATTAGGGGTTTTGAGATAGGTGTGTCATCTGATTTTTTTCTCCCTTTCTATCGCTTTCTTTTTCACCAAGACAAATCACTGTTTTAACCAGACATTCTTCCTCAGCAATACAATCCTGAGCAATACAGTATTTATACTAGGGTCTGAAGTTGATGGAATTTCAGAGATATGTTTAAAGGAGATAAAGTAGAGTATGTTGTGCTGTTTTGGTGTAGCAGAAAAAATGTTGTTGAGTCCGTTGCCAAATGCACATGTTCACTTAGACCCAAAAGTAATTATGAACCACTTGTAATATGAACCTAATCACAGGCCACAAATTAAGAAAATTGAGGCTTACTTTGGCTTTGATTGGATGACTATCAAGGCAGTTGTTGTGTATTGAGGGAAACATAAGGTCTCCACAAGAGAGATTCAAAGACCTCTCCTGCAAAAATGTAAATAAATAAAAATTGGAGAGCCCAGGAGAAGAACCTGGATTCAATCTTCTATGGCTGAGATGTGCATTTACTTGCCTTTAGAGTACAGAAATGATGCGAGGAGGATGCAGCCAGCTCTCTGTTCTCCTGTGCACATCTTTCTTGTCTCAGCATATTATGATGAGGAAGTAGGTGCACTAGGGTTACTTAAGTGTCAGGTTAGGCTAAGGGCACAATAAGACAGAACCAAGCTTGTTTTTAAAGCCAAATTAGCTGAAAGAGCAGCATGACCAATTCATTATAAACTCTTGTTTTACTGACATGCAATATGAAACTAGTCTCTCTATTGCACATTTTAGGTTTGTTGTCAGGTTTGTTGTTACTGTATGACCATTATCAGCCTATATTCAATTTTAAAGGTGCAGTTTGTGATGTTGCAAAATATTTCTAGACATTTAATAATGCCTTAGAAGTACTTTGTAATATTCATAATATTGTATCTTGTAAATATGCGATTGATATGGCTACTTTTAGACTTTTCTTTACATTTTTCTGACCCGGTATTTAGCTCTGCCCTTATTTGGAATAGGGCTGCTCAGCTGTGCTTTCTTCCTCATGAGCAATACAAAGTTGTACCAGACATGCATCTGTTGCATGAATCTGTTGGTGGAAGAGGAAGGCTTGCCAATATCTTCAATGAAATTGCAATTCAGCTCCCCAACATCAGAAAGATCTTACAATTATGAAGTGCTCCTCAAAGACAGGGGTTCCCATGCGGACCATAGATCCTGTACCTGAATATGGGAAAGGTTTGTGCATGGCAGAGAGACAGAGTCAGTTACAGGGGCATGGGGTGGTGGAGGAAATGGCTAGTGGAGATGGTGATAGCCATGGAGACCCCTCTATATGATTTCATGGTGGACATAGTTACATGGTGTCCATAAAGCTGATACAATTTTTTCACAAGACCCTACGCAGTGCAGAATGTAACCCCATCTATAAAGACTGAGTGGGTTTGCTATGCTCAGTATTCAGCCTGTTCATTAGTACATTTATCCATAACTGTAAGATGCCCCTGCTGCTTGCGAGATGAATTGCAATTGAAAGAATAACACTGACAAGCCGGGTGGCATGATGTAGCAGTGGTAAGCAATGTCAATTCATAGCTAGAAGGTTCTGAGTTTGAACCTATCGTCCAGCTGGGGGCCATTCTGTGGGTGCTCCGGTTTCCTCCCACAGTCCATGCAGATTGGGTCAACTGGCTAATCTAAATTGCCCATTGGTGTGAATGTAAGTGTGACTGGCTGTTTGTCTCTGTGTTAGCCTTGCAATATATTAGTGAGATGTACCCTGCCTCTCACACAACAATGGCAGGGATTGGCTCCAGCTTGCCTGTGACCTTTAATAGATAAGCGGTATAGATAATGGATGAATGGATGGACATTGACAACCTGACCAACAAACCCCACTCCTCTGTTTAAGCCTAAACTTGAGAAAGTAGTCAGATAATACAATTATTTGTTAAATGATAGTCTTTGGCACAGCCCAGCAGCCCACAGCCTTGTAATGGTTTGCTGCCTTGTACATAAAATGTGTTTAAGATAAACATTAGAAAAACATTGAAAAGGTGAAATTCATTCAAATTCTTGAATTCTTTTCCACAGTTTTGTCAAACAACAATTCACAGCCATACCACCGCACTGTAAACTAGTTTGAAAACAAATTTCGGAAATCCTGCAGATTCAAGATGGCTCTGAACACAGACACCAACACTCTAACTACTGACCTAAGTGCCGGGCAGGAAGAAGAGCAGCAACAAAATGAACAAGTAACCAATCAACAACTAGATGATGGGTCTGGCCAGACCCCCATATCTTCTCAGCCAGCGAAGACTGAGAATCAAGATCCACCCACTGAATCAGAGTCCACTCCTGCTCCAGAAACCTCAGTCCAGTTGAATGGCCTGGCCAAAGACCACCTGTCAGTCATCGATGAAAAGATGGAAACAAGTAAACACTGAAATCTTTGCATTCTCCTTATTTGTGTCATTTACTCAGCACTCCTGCCATGATCACTGCAATCTTTTCCTTAGTCAAAGTTAATGTCCCATTGAACCCCCCTCCCCTTCCATCGTTTCCCCTCTTTCCCCTCTTCATCAACCTGGCTCTTTAGCAAACATTTCCTCTCACATTCTAAATATTTGGCACTGTTCAACAAATCAACAATTGTCCTTCATATCTGACATTCCTCTTTCCCTTAATAGGTAATGGGGTCTGCCCTAGCGTTGTGGATGCTTCTCCTCCTACCTCTTCCCGTTCTTCTCCTCCTCGTCATCATCATGCTAAGGCTGGCCATTCTCATGCTAATGGACATGTCCGCCTCGGCAGCCGCTCAGGTTCAATGAGCCATGCTGGGTCGCCACGGCCCTCACTCAGCCGCCAGCCCAGCACTCTCACCGAGAGTGCAGGAGATGGCACCAAGCCTAATGATTACCTTATCCTGGCCATACTTGCCTGCTTCTGCCCTCTCTGGCCTATCAACCTCGTCGGGTTGACCTTCTCTGTTATGGTACAATTGTTAAGAATCGTGTAGGATTAGTGTACTTGATTCATTTCTTGAAGAATGGTTGATATTCAATGAATGTGTGTGGCTACTGGTAATGAGTAATTTTTATTATTTTCAGAATATTAAGCAATGATTTTTATTTGGAATCAGTCCACCTTACATTGTTTTTTCTATGATCTACTGAAAAATACTTATGATTTATTATCTTCTTCTTGTGTTCTTTTCTGTCGTGTAATATGTCATACTTTCTTTTCTCTCTTGTTCTCTCCTTCAGTCTCGGTACAGTCTGCAGCAAGGGAACACTGATGGAGCGCGGCGTCTTGGCCGCAACGCAAAGATCCTCTCAATCGTCTCTCTTGTGGGTGGACTTCTCATCATTACTGTTGGAATTGTCATCAACTGGGGACGTGAGTTTCATGTGAAATAAGAATCTTGTCATTTCATAAAGTAAAAAACTGACTATTAAAAAAAAGCATGTGGGATGTCTTGGAAAATTGTTTAATGAGAATTCATTTATTCAGCAGATAATGTCAATGACAAAGCCTTGTGATGGTTAAATCTGAACCTCTTTCATGTTTTCCTAAACTCAGTGCTTCTTATAATTTAATTTGAAGTATAGGCCATTGTGTGAGCGAATGCTTTGAAGTGTCTTCATAATAATCATTCTATGAATATTCATCATATTCTGAGTATTTAGTCTTCCTTCGATTTTAGAGTTGTTAGTACTATATCTAACAAACCTCCTTCCATCTGTTTCAGTGATATTAAAGTCCTGAGGGTTGCCATGGCAATCATACCAAGGAGGAATTTTTGACCAACCAACTGATAAATGATGACCATCGTCCTCCTCTCACCCTGCGTTTCCATATATTACTGAAGCACCTCAAGATTTATTTTTCTGTTCTTTTCTACTCTATATGAAGTTCCTGAGACCAAACACCCCCTTTTCATCAATAGAAACAAAATCAGCAAAATCAGGAGTGAAGCCTTCCCCAGCATTTTGAATGGAGGTATAAATGACCGAAGCCAGCAGAATCATAACGTGCATGTTTTATTATTTTTTTCCAGCTAAAAGGATTAATTGCTTTCTAAATGATGTCAGCAAAGAGGCATTCAGTATGAACTCATATCTTGTCTAAAGTTGTTTATGTGCATGTGTGTGTGCGCGTGTGTGCGTGTGTGTGTGTGTGTGTGTGTGTGTGTGAGAGAGAGAGAGAGAGAGAGAGAGAGAGAGAGAGAGAGAATAAAGAGCAAGATGTTTGATGTAGGCACGTTGTGTAGAGAACTTGTGAAAGATGATCTGTTCCCCTGCTACCAAGGTTACAGACTTTCTGAGCAATGGCATTAGGTACATAGATAAAGAAAATAGCTAATATTAAACATAATAAAGATTAATGGCAGGAAAGGCAGTTACTGAAATGATGAAGGAGAGACAGTGAACAGAATGAGAATCTAATGAAACCAGCAAGCAGAATCTCTGTCCAGCATTCCCTACTAGACACGATCGAAATCCCAAAGGAGTGAGACAATGAAAGAATCTAGCATGTGCACTCCTACAGTGGGTCTCCTGCTCTGGTTTCCTCTTCTTGATATGTATTTGTGTCCACAAACTAATGTTTGGCACATGATCAAAGGTGGATTTCTGTGAGAGAAATAAATGCAGGTGAACACATACAAACTGATATGACAGACCGGAGCTTCCTGACCGGCTGATGGTAACTAAAGCGCATTGATGGTGTAGAGTAGGGAGATGGGAGGGGGGAGCAGAGCTGAACTGGGCTGCAGTCCTTTGTTTCACACAGATGGAGATATGAGAAAGGGAGGGAGGATGAGAGGGAGGTGGCAAACTGCTGATGAAAAGATACCCTAGAGATGGAGAGATGCAAGGAATTGCAGTAAAGAAGGATGCAAACACGCCTTCTGATTGGTCCTGTTTTGTGAGTGTCTGTGTGTGAGTATATGTGTGTGTGTGTGTGTGTGTGTGTGTGTGTGTGTGTGTGTGTGTGTGTAAGGGAGGGGGTTATGCGGTATTCCCCCTGCACCCTTTTCCCCCTCTTTCTTCCTTCCTAGACTTACCAGACCACCAGAGCAACCTTATGAAGAGGAATTAGTGCTAAGTTAGCATTATTGTCTTTTTTTAGTTTCTAACTGCGCACTGTAAAGCTTAATGTTTACAAGACCAGTGTCAGCCTGCACAATCACATCCCACAAATGCAGAATCTACACGGCTGAATCTATTCTCTTGATTGAGTTGTTTTATGTCACTCAACAGTGTGATACCCGATTCACTTCTGTTTGGGTAGCTTTGCCAACACAGAATCTGTGCCAAGTCTCTGAAAGCTAGCTTTTTAGCTTTTCCCTTTTAGATCAGAAGGTATTTGTGTGTGTGTGTGTGTGTGTGTGTGTGTGTGTGTGTGTGAGAGAGAGAGAGAGAGAGAGAGAG
>JAQQZR010000008.1:6864709-6885511 GCA_030068235.1 Notoglanidium macrostoma | reverse complement strand
TGCTGGGATTGGCTCCAGCTTCCCCGCGACCCAGATGGATAAAGCGGTATAGATAATGGATGGATGGATGGAATATATTTTTCTTTTGAGCTTCATCTGCATCATAATAAAGATTTTTCCCTCCATCTAAATCCATGCTTGTGCTTTCACATCCATTTTATCTTCATTCCTGTTTATTCATAAGACAGTCAATAATGCACTTATGTGCCTCTGTTGACTTTTCTCCTTGTTTTTGCAGTACTGTGACAACCAGGTTTTTGCCGTGGATGTGCTCTCCATCACACGATGGAGAGAAAGAGAGCAGAGAGAAAAGGCCACTGATTACAAAATGTCACAGAGGGATAGAGGAGATAAACAAGCTGCCTGAGAGCACAAATAAATTAACCTAGGGGGATTTAATTATACATTCTAATCAAATTAGCCAATCAATGAATTTGATATAAGTGGGAGAGGTTGTGTCCCTGCCCTAGTGTTTGGCAAGCTACAGGCCTCTCGTTTGACAGTAATAGGAACTGAAGACTAGGTGAAAGTGGAGGCCTGGGGTAGATATCGGACAATTACTCTTACAGGTCAAACTCTCTATTTGTCTCTGATAGACTACCTGTCTTATTCTGCCCAACTCTCATACAACAAAACCAATCTGATTAAATGTGAGATAGTAATGGCTATCCTGATCTGTCTGGGCTCAATTAAAACCAGGAAGAACTCATTCAGCCAGAAGATCATTAGTGAGATCAGGAACTGATGTCAGGTGAAGAGGTCTGGTGTGCAGTTGGCATCCCAGTTCATGGGGTAAGGGCTCTGTACAGGCCACACGAGTTCTTCCTCTCCAACCTTGGCAAACCATGTCTTCATAAACGTCGCTTTGGGTACAGGGCCATTGTCATGCTGGTTCAGGTTTGGATTCCTTAGTTCCAGTGAAAGGAAATCCTAATGCTATGGCATGCCAAAACATTAAAAAATAACAATAATATATTCTTTTTTTTTCACATGTTGCAGCTTGTTAGGGTCAGAGTGCAGCGTCATACGCCACCCCTAGAGCAGAAAGGGTCTAAATAGGGCTCAAAGGCCCAACAGTGGCAGCACTAGGGCTTGAACCCCTGACCGTCTGACCAACAACTCAGAGCCAGTGAACCACCAATGCCCATATAGTGTAGGCTACCTGTAGTTATATATTACATCAAATCTATACATATAGGAGTTTATCCAAAATAATCTCATCTGACTAAACATCATTGTGGTATCAACTGATACTTTACAGAAAGATAAACAGGTTACTAGTTTATAACATTACTGATTACTTCACCTGTCAAGTTAAACTGGAAAAAAGTGTCTATTTCATTTGCTCTTCTTTTTTTGCATTGTATTGTGGTTTGATGTCCAGAGAAGTAATCTCTAATCACACTCATGGTTTGACAGTAGATTGGATTGCTTTTGGCCCTGTTTACACTTGGTTTTAAAATGTGTCTTAGGTGACTGGGTCACAAATGGACAGCTCAGACACAAAGTGTTCAGCTGACCACTTGTGTTCAGATTTCATTTCAGAACAACCACCACGTCCTACATTAATGATGTAATTCCATGTTATGTCCTTGTCGGGGACGCTTTGAGATGCTAAATCCTTTACACTGCAAAAGATATGTGATCAAATGCGTCCCGACCACCTCGGCATGTGATTTGAGTGAATGTGTATGGAATGTGTCTTGGTGGTCTTTTACACTTGTATTTATCTCTGTCTACTTGTGATCCGATCGCCTAAAACACATTACAACACCATGTGTAAACAGGGTCTTTCTGAGCACTAAGTGAAGGTGGCTTGGGTAGAATATCTATAAGATTCATAAAAGGGACGTGTAAACAACCATTTTTTAATGTTACATAATTCTGTTACTTGCAAAAGACAATGGGAATATGAACTTTCAGATTTATTTATGTCTTAACATCCTTCGATAAGGGTGTTATTCATTTTATTACACGATTCATTTGAAAACCCGATTCTCATTGTTCAATTACGGCAGTCCATGGTCTGTTCTTTCTGTATAACAGACCGTTACTATGTATAACAGACCGTTGTTATGGACCACGTAGCGGAAGTAATAAAGCCATTTTTAAATCAATATATTATGTCAAATTATGTTCTTTAGAAAGCAGTCGTGTTCTTTATTTTGATTTCGACAGCGTTTCTAATCAGCTCCGCTTTTAATGGCGCCCCCTGGTGTTTGTGCATGACTAATCCCACTCTACGCCACCAATCCATTCTGCTGACAGCCGGAAGTGATTCAGTGAGTGAAGCTTCTCTCTGACACAGTGGCATACACTGAATCAGCGGCCAAAGGCCACCGTGGTGCAGCCTTCACTCTTTAACTAAACTAAAGAAAATGTCTAAGTTAGAGATGCTAAATTCGTATTTGATGGAGCGGCTGGCTGTGGCTGTTCGGGAGATTCTGGAGGCGGTGGAAGCCACGGTAACGGAGTACCGCACAGAGACCGCGCAGACACGCATCGAAAACGAAACCCTCAAACAGCAACTCCGAGAGCTTCTCACTACAGTGCGAGGTAAATGCATTGTGAACAGCTAGCGGCGCTCATCTGTCCCGTAAAGTGCCTTAGAGGAGGTCAGGGATGATAACATTAGAAACAGCCTCATCGAGTGAGAAAACAATCAGGTCTGGCTGAGATCCCAGCGGACTCGACTGCAACAGAGCTCGCGCATTCCGAGTTCAGTGAACCAATTAAAGCGCTTGTTTATGTCACGTGACTCCAGAGCGACCGTCAACACAACACGACTTTTTAAAACAAAAGTACCCCGCTAAAAACTTTCAACGCCGTTTTCTTCGCGTTGCACAATAAGAAACCGGAAAGTTGCGCAATGCGCAATTGCCAGAGGTTTACACGCTAAAATGGTTCATAAGTCTACACCGATCTGACATAACATTAAAACCACCTGCCTAATATTGTGTAGCCCCCCTTGTGTCGCCAAAACAGCTCTGAGCCATGGAGACTCCACAAGACCGCTGAAGGTGTGCTGTGGTATCTGGCACCAAGATATAAGCAGCAGATCCTTTAAGTCCTGTAGACTGCGAGGTGGGGCCTCGGTGGATTGGACTGCTGTATTAGATTGAGATCGGGGGGAATCTGAAGGCCAAATCAACCCCTTGTTCTCTTTGTCATGTACCTCAAACCATTCGTGAATTTGTGCAGTGTTGCAAGGCACATCATCCTGCTGCCAATAAGGGGGTTTGGTCTGCAGGGAAGTTTAGGAAGGTGGTACGTATCAAATAACACCAGGATTTAAGGTCTCTTAGCAGAGCATTGCCCAGAGCATCACACTGCCTCCACCAGTTTGGCTTTTTCCCATAGCGCATCCTGGTGCCATCTCTTCCCCAGGTAAGCAGTGCACACGCATCCGGCCATCCACATGATGTAAAAAAAAAAACATGATTCATCAGACCAGGCCACCTTCTTCCATTGCTCCATGATCCAATTCTGATGTCCAGTGCCCATTGTAGGTTCTTTCGCTGGTGGTCAGGAGTCAGCATGGGCACTCTGACTGGTCTGCAGCTACACAGCACTATACGCAGCAAGCTGTGATGCACTGTGATGCTCTGACACCTTTCTATCATAGCCGGCGTTAACCTTTTCAGCTATTTGCGCTGCAGTAGCTCTTCTGTGAGATCGGACCAGACTTCGCCCCGTGCACATCAGTGAGACACTGTCCCTGTCAACAGTTCACCAGTTGTCCTTCCTTGGTCCACTTTTGGTAGATACCTGGGAATACCTCGCAAGACCTGCCATTTTGGAGACGCTCTGATCCAGTTGTCTAGCCAACACATTTTGGCCCTTTACAAAGTCGCTCAGATCCTTACGTTTGCCCATTTGACCTGCTTCCAACACAACTTCAAGAACTGACTGTTCACTTCCTGCCTAATAGTTATAATAGCTAATAGCTATATCCTACCCCTTGACAGGTGCCATTGTAAAAAGATAATCAGTGTTATTCACTACACCTGTCAGTGGTTTTAATGTTATGGCTGATCAGTGTACATTACAATTGCAGAATGTTCTAAGTAAGTGATAAAACATGATGGGTTTCTCTAATAGAAACATAATCCTCTATGGACTGATGTGATACCAGTAATTACATATTTCAATTTTGTTAATGAATGACATGCTCTGCCTTTTAACGGATTTACATGTGATGTTGTGGAACATCCATGAGACTAGCAGTAGTAGTTTCTGGTATCACTTACATTATATTAGCTATAAACCGTCATTCCCTCACACCTGCTTATTAAATTATTAAATGTATTAAAACACAAAAAGCATAGCTTGTTATGATACACAGAATCTGTAAAATCTGCAAACTCCTCTGTCCTGAAGATTCCCACTGCAGAAAACTTACTGACCAATACAAACGGCTGACGCCGGAGACTCCTTCCATAAATGTTCTTATAAAGGTGTCTTTATAAATAGTGTCACCATATTGATGACTTTTTTCTTTGCCAAATAACAACACATTTATTATGAGGCATAGATTATGTGGAGCCCTACAAGTCCTTGTAAGATAGTAGTTCTTACTATAAGAAAAACAATGTATTAATGAGCACATTAATATAAACCCATGGTTTGCATTACAGCCAGCACTGTTGTCAGAGCTGCTGTTATAGAAAATTAATCAACACCTTCTGACCGATCAGATTCAAGGACACAACAGCACTCCTATGAATGTCCAGCTGTATGCATAAATTTGGGCACCCCTGGCCAAGTAAACACAATCTCTGTGCAAGCTATTTTTCAAAGATAATATTTTCGCAAATGATAATGGGCTTACTTTGTATTTGACAAACTGAATGAAAATTGTGGCATGTTCAAAATTTTGGACACCCTACAAAGCCAGTACTTAGTAACACACTTTTTGTAGCCAGCTAGCTAGCAAAGTTTTTATCTTCTTGTTTAGGAATTTTCAGTCCGTGTTCATTGCAGAATACCATGCAATTTCTAGTTCTGAGTTGGGCTGTCTTGCATACACAGCATGTTTAGTATCTACCCATAGATTTTCAATGATGTGCAGGTCAGGAGAGTGTGAGGGCCATTTCCAACGCTGCAGCTTGCATTTCTTGAAGTAGTTTGCGGTGGGTTTTGAGGTCTGTTTTGGATTATTGTCCTGTTGTAGAAGCCAGTCTCTTTTCGGCTTCAGTTTTGTGCCTGACTATTTCACATTTGCTTCCAGAATTAACTTGAAATCCATTCTACCATCAACCTGTGCAATGTTTCCAGTGCCACTGACTGCCACACAACCTCCAATCAGAATAGATCCACTGCCAGGCTTAACAGTTGCAAAGGTATTCTTTTCATCAAATGTTGCTCCTTTTTCCAAAAAATCTTTGGTGATTATGGCCAAAGATTTCCATTTTTGCCTCATCAGTCTACAGCACCTTTTTTACCAACAGACATCTGGATTTTCTACATATTGTTTCCCATACTTCAGATTTTTGTCATGAGGTCACAGGTAAGATTTCCTCCTGATGCAGATCATGCTCGTGCAACACCATTCCTCAGCTAAACCTTCCCGCAGGTTAATGTGAGAATTTTGCGTTTCCTTTCTGCCCAGCATACTGGCAGCTCTACCTGAGAGTTTTCTTTGGTCTTGCAGATCTTGCCTTGACTTCCACATTTCCTCTAAATAGCCATTTCTTAATGACATTTCAGACAGTGGAAATTGCAACCTGGAAGCACTTTGATAGCTTTTTATAGCGTTGTAGGCATCAATTTGATTCATTTTCAGATCCTTGGTCAGCTGCTTGGTGGAGCCCATGTTTGTTGAGTGTTAGCATAAGGTACGAAGAGGCAGAGAATTTATTAAGCTCTGGAATTTTTATACCTAATGACAATTCTAGACCTGAGTAACAAATCCTAACAAGTCAATGAAGGCCTAATGAGTTAATCAAGTTCTGAAGGGTGTCCAAACTTTTGCACATGCCATACTTGGGAGGAAGGGGGAGGCTTTATTTTTAACATACTTTGAAACAGGGGTGGAACTGTGCATTAACATTTACAAAAGTTGGTATTTTTAAAAATAGTTTCATGCAGAAGTTTAATGATCAACAAATTATGTATACGGGGTGGCCAGACTTTTGCGTACAACTGTATATATGCACTCTTTCTAAATGGGTTATTGTTGCACAGACAGAGATTAGATTAATCATTACGCTTTTGTTAAGGCCAGCAGATTAACACTGTTGCTAACAATACATGAAATTACATTTATAGATCTGATTACATGTATACTGTAATGTGAGCTGCTTTTAATGACTATAATCTGGAATAAACTGTAAATTAGGAAGGAAACAGGGGATGTCAGACTGACCTGGCAACCGTGCTGACCAGCGTTCCTGCTGTGTCTCTATCAGAACTCCGCAATCCTTACCAGGAAAAGACAGAGGATATTACCCCACTCTTATTCGATTTACATTGGCTTCTGACTGACATTAAAGCTTGCTTTTGACATTCATAGCCCTTAATGGTTTAGTGCTGACTGATTTCCTGAAGCACTAGAGCTCATTCAGGCACTTTGTTCCACTAATGCAGGCTTTCTGCTAATTTATAGAATCACGGCTTAGTTCGGGGAAGATGTTTTTCTTATAATACATACATCACATTTGCATTTTTCTGCAGAAAAGTCTTAGTTGATTCTAAAGAAGTATAGCCTTGGATTTGGAAGTGCTGATTCTCATCACAGCAGCTTCACATTCAGCAGCGAAATGTTCATGCGCGTGACGGAGATTCGGTTAGCATGGTGCCTAAAGGACACCTTCTGCAAACAACAGGGTTGCTACTTCTAGCTTCTCTCCAGCTTTGGCTGTGTCTTGATAGCCTGTCCATAAAAACCGCATAGACGACTGGAGACGAGACACATCCTTGAAAGAGTCCAGCACACGCCTTAAATGGCTTTGACTTAATGCCAAGAATGCCTTCTCCAAATCCAGTGTTGAAAATAAATGTATACGAATTGTCATCCTTGAATAACGTTGAATTTAATTGCTCTTAGTGTTCAGTAGGTGAGTTTAAAGGAGTTGCCTTCGTAATCATTTTGCTGTTTACTGTTTTCCTGGGTTATAAGTACGAGATTAGACAATTTAAAATCTCTTCTGGTAACCAGAGGATGTCGAAAAGGCTAAGAAAAGACTTTTAAAAGACTCCAGTCTGAAACCCTCTCACATCTGAAGACAACATGTCATTAATCATGGACTTTTTAGCCATTGACAATGATATCGCAAAGACTGGGGATCTCGCAGAATCACTATTTCCCGCTTTGCTGCTTCCTGGAGAGAGCTCATCTATTGGCTGTTGACAGTGTCCATGTCCCCATTTGCATGAGCAAAGACTAAAAACGTAACGGGATATTATACAGAGTTGATCTTATCAGAATGTCAAATCGAGAAAAAGACCGATTTAAGCTATCCTGCCCACCAAATAATTAAGATGACGCCACAACTCTTGCAAAACTCTCATGATTGGACTCTGACATTGGAAATTTGGCCGTCATCAGAAACGACCAGTGCCATAATAAAAACAATTTAAAAGAAAAATATCTGGAAAGAGGATGTGCTTGTTTAAAAATGGATTTGGATGTGATGTTCAATTTCTATATTCAGTGTTGTTCATTTTCAGTAAACGTGCTGCTAATTCTAGAGTGGAATTGGACGTCGAAAAGATGACGTAACTATATTCGCGTCCACACAGTTCTGAATCGATTGTAAACCGAAGGTACAAAGGCAACCTGTCCCAGAGTTCGTTGCCTATTAGCACCTTACAATTCAACTAATATTACTCCTTATTAAAAATAAAATAAAACATTTTTTGTCTTTTCACTATCCAGACCCAGTCCACAGGTCCTCCAAATCTGTCACAGACGAAACCTCTTCATGTGGGCAACAAGAGTGGGGCTCGAGTCTGGAAGAACAAGCAGAACCTCTAGAAGTGAACCTGAACCAAGTGCTAAGTAAAGGTTCAGTTGGGAATAAGAGGCCACAGACTCTAGACCTGGTACCAGCTTGCAAAAAAGACCCGGATCCTGAAGTGACGATGCTCAATGTGGACTTGTGTACAGAGAATCCCCCTTCTGCAAACACAGATGAGAACTCCTTTCAAGAAATGTTGTTGCCCGTTGTAAAACTGCACAGGGTGAAGCTTGAACCAGAAGAGAAGCAAATTCCAGGATTGTTACCCGACACTGACCTTCCTACAGACTCAGGCCATTCGTACAGCCCTGAATCGTCTCGGGGCATGCTCAGTCCCAGCACATGCAGCCATAACGCCCTGATCGCGGAGGTGTCGGAGAGACAAGAGCTCGACAACACGGCTCAGCAGAATCAGGAAGGGAGCATGGAGAATGTGAGTAAAGAGGTGCGCAGCCAAGTGCTGTATAAGTGTTCACATTGCCGAAAGTCATTCACGGAACTGAAAAAGCTACAAGCGCACCAGCAAGCTCATGAGCGAGCCTTCGGCTGCAACTGGTGCGGCAAGGGCTTCTACCAATCAGCTGACCTTCGACGCCACTTGCGCACACACACCGGTGAGAGGCCCTACTTGTGCACCTGGTGCTCCAAGAGCTTCAGCCAGAGGAGCAACCTGCGGCGACACGTGCGTATTCACACAGGAGAGAGGCCGTACCGGTGCGCCCACTGCGAGCGCAGCTTCAGTGACAGCCACACGCTGAAGAAACACCAACGCAAGCATTATGATGAGCGCTACAATTGCTCTCTCTGCGACCAGAGCTTCACGGTGGCCAGGTCACTGCAGCTTCACCTGGTAAAGCAGCACCTCATCAACAAAGACAGTCAAAGTCAACAGCAGGTGGGCTTTCGGAATCAAACGTAGACTGTAAGCCTCTCTTACCAACCCGCTGTTCTGAAGTGTTAAACAGGCTGATCATTTTAAAACACATCAGCTCACAGTTTGGCTATGTAGGATAGTCAGACTGCCTTGTGTAAAACTTTGTGCTTTTTATGATGCAGTGATCTGTCCAATTGATCCTTATCAATATGATCTAATTACAAATATTTTCTGCCCCATGATTGTTTTTTTTTTTTTTTTTTTTTTTTACTTTATGTAAATCTCAAAGTTAAAAGAGATAAAAAATACCTATTTATCCTCATAAAGTATGCCCTTATTTCTGACCTCACAGTGTACATCATCTGGAGACGTGTAAGATTCGCGTCTCGTTTAGCACTCGTTACAACTCAAGATGAGCATTTACTGGATTTTATCAATACTGCAGCTAGGTTTTCTCGTTTTCGCCGGTTTAATTATCATTACCACGTCACGGCAGTTCGGAGGTCTTGCAAAAAGCCTGCTTATGAAGGCCCGAAGCTGAAGCTGCAAAGAGGGAAGAACGGCTGCATCAGTCTTTTCAAAACTCGTAACAGTGATTGTTATTTTTTTTTTCTGGTGGATATGTAGCAAATAGGAACACCACAGTGGCTCAGTAAATAAAGACAATACTAGTTACACCTTCACACAAAAGCAGAAAATAAAAGCTTCTTTATTTCTCAAAGGATGTAGGCTTGGGTTGTCACAGTATTGTGATTTATCAATAAACACAAATTGTACTGAGTGAATCATCAGACCCTTCATACATGCAATAAACATGCAATAAATATATTACGTTTTGGGGTGAAGTTTCTTTTCAAGCTTAGACTGGGACTAAATTTATTTCCAAGGTTTGTTTTAGATGCTTTTGAGAAAGTATAAAGTAATAGACAGGTCTGAGGAGCATAACTAAAGCTGCTGTGTGTACTTTTTAACAGTGCTGCTGTGAAAGTATAGTATATTATCAATGATATCTTGAAAGAAATATGATTTGAAATGTTACCAAGTAACACATATTGCTAATGTCTTTGTTTCACTGTCTGTAATTCCAGCAGAGGGGAAAGTGTCACTTGGAGAGATGTACAGGGCCTGCCCATTATTCCGATGCAATTTGCTTTACGTATAAGCAGCAGATGACTTTACGTCTTATAAACTGCATAGTTAAATGAAAATACTAGGCAACTCCAGCTGCTTTGCAATAATCCTAACCACTTTCAAAGGTAGCTTTAATATTATATGATTGTTAACGGGCAAGAAAATCTGTTATGAAATATAAACTGCACCTTTAAGTGTTTTTCATTTACTTTGCTTAATGTTAATGATAATAAATTAGTATTAAAATAAGCTAGAACAATAAACATACTGTAATAATAAACATACATGCTTCCTAATGATTTTATTGGTCAGTAATTTTTTCTCCACCTGGGAGTACCTGGCAACATAGTCAAGAATCAGAGATGTTCAGACAGATGATTATGGAAAACATTTCATTAAAATGGATTTAGACAAAAAGGTTCCATCTAGCACTCTAAAGCGCAGGTTCCCAATGCTGGACGAGGAGTCCAGCACACTTTTCAACCTTGGTGGTGGAATACCTCCTGTCCTGCACATTTTATTGTTTTCCTGGTACCTAACACACCTGATGCAACTAATCAGCTAATAAAAATCCCTTCCTGAGTTGAAATTGTTGTGTAAGAGTAGGGAAAACATTAAAATGTGCCAAACAGGGAGTACTCCAGGACCATCGCTGGAACCTGCGGTCTAGATAACAGCTTTCCTGAGCTGAATTGAGTGCCGGGCGGCACAGTGGTGAAGGCCCAGTGGTGGCAAGAAGGCTCTGGGTTTGTATGTTCTCCCCATGGGTTTTCTCTGGGTGTTCTTATTTCCTCCCACAGTCCAAAGACATGTAGATTAAGTCAACTGGCTACTCTAAAATGCCCATTGGTGTGAATGCGAGCGTGTGGGGCTGTTTGTCTGTGTTGGCCCTGTGGTGGACTGGCGACCTGCCCAGGGTGTACCCCGACTCTCGCCGTAGATGCTGGTTTTGGCTCCAGCTTCCTCACGACCTTTTTAATGGATAAGTGGTATAGATGATGGATTGGGTGTGTTAGAGCAGAAAAAACACTAAAATGTGCAGGATGGGGACCTTGAACAGACAGCTTCACTTTTTAAAAAAAGTAAAATTTCCTTTTAGGAAATTAACCAGATATATGAAATGGATTACAATGGTAAATCAAATGGAATTTTCTGCACGTTGACTGCTCTCCGGCCGCTAGGTGGCAGTAAGGAGCCTGACACTCACTGCACACAGTAGCGCAGCACTACACTGCCATAGGAAGAAGAGCTGCGCTAACGAGACGATAGCTAGCTAGTTTTGTTTTTTTATCCTGCTTCAAATCAATTACCGATCTGGAGCCAAAACCTCGAAAATGACAAAGCTGCAGCTCTTGCACCGCGCTCTAAACGAGCGGCTGATGGCGGCGGTGGAGCAGATCATGGAGATGGTGGGCGGTACGGTGCTGGAGTATGAAGAGGAGACGGTGAGAGCGCGCAAAGAGAACGAGATCCTCAGACGGAGGCTCCGGTGGATGGAGGGCGAAAATCCGACCGACTGGCCAGGTACCGATCAGGGAACCAGTTCGGCTTTTCTCTCCCTCTACAGGCGATGCATTTACGTCAGGTTGTGACATGAACCATAGATATATGTCAGCTATTTTCTAAGTATACCGAATTATTATTTTGATGATTAGCTAGCATACTGACACAGTGAGCTAGCTTATTCTCTGTTGTTATTATTAGCCCGTTTCTGCACGAGCGTTCATGGTCCGGCTTTTGCTTGGTGCACGCTGGGCTTCATCTTATATAATCTATAACCCACACAATTCCACTCTTAGAAAAGAAAATATTCTCAGTTGCAAAAACAGTTTGCTGTTCAAGCGAGTGTAAGAAACTTATCGTTGTCAGACTCGTTTTAGCTCCGAAATATAACGGTATCTGATTCGAATCGTTCGTTCGAATCGGTTCTTCTTAGTTACTCAGATGACTCGGTTCACAAGTACAATCGAGTCGAGCATCTTGTTCCTAGCGTTCAGGCAAGATTTACGTTCTTATTGAGTGCATGGTTCTAATACATGAGGTAATGATTTATCTCGATCGTGATGAAAGATTCTCAAGCTATTTAATAAGACATTTTCAACACTTGATAAAACCTCATAAAATTATACTATAAAACTCACAATTGTTAAACCTTTTGGGCTGCCATTAAGGATTATTTTGATAATCGATTAATCTATCGATTTTTTTTTTTTTACGCAATTGGATTATTTCAAAAATATATTAAACCCCAGAAATGTTTTTCAAAAATATTTCTTTGCATCATTTCAAGCAGCTAATGCTGCTACAGAGCTCTTAACTAGGCTTAATTAAATAGCAGGTCATTAACTGCAATACATTATTACACATCAAACTGTTTCACCATGGCAACATTATCAAGTACTTAAATCTAGTCTAGCACACAGACTCACGGTATTCCGTGCATGTTTACTGGTTACACACACTTTCTTGCCACTGTACATGCTATTATCCATTATTTGTTCGATTCCAATCGGATAAAATCAGAATAAAGGCAAAAGAAATATCGGCTAACTGAAACAGCCCTGTTTTCATGTTGATAGCCGTGCGCGCGCGAATCATTTTTGGTGTGTGGAATCGACTCTCAAAGCTTTGGGCTTGACTCTTAGTTGTGACTCAGTGGAATCAGTGAATCGCATCTTCTTGGCATCGTCTTCGATTTGAACCGAAAGCAGAATGATGACTTGACACACAATATACAGTATATTAAACAGAGATATTGTGTATGCTAAGAAAATTAAGCAGTGTAATGAAAGAATAGATTAATTACTTCCAAGCTACCTGACTCAGCTAAACACAGGTAGGAAAGTGGACATGTGGACACTAACACAGTTAGTTAACTAATTCAGAATCGTAAACTGTGCTTCCACTGTTCGCAAACTGAAATATTACTCATGTGAAAACAAAGTAGATCAAAGTAATGTAGACAGATTCCAGGCTTTAGAGGAGGGTTTCTCTGTACTAACTCAGCCATGTACAGTCAAATGTGTTTTTATTGATGTAGCATGTCGCAACTTGTTTCATAACACAGCCCAACTACTCAATAATGAAATTCATCTCCAACTACTTTTATTACCTCCCCCAAGGAGGTTATGTTTTTGGTGTGGTTTGTTTGTTTGTTTGTCTGTTTGCCTTTAAGCAGGATTGCGCAAAACCTACCAAGTTGATTTCCATGAAATCCATTTCTAAGGAAGAACTCGTAAAATTTTGGATCGGATTTGAGTCACGGGGGGGGGGTCCAGGAATTTAGGTTTTTTTTTGCTAACGTTGTGAGAGAAATCTGCATTCAACAATGCCATAAGCCTACATCTTAAAATCCAGTAAAATTACATAATGACAAAATGTAGCCAATGTAGAAATACGATGACTCAATTGGAAATATATCCAACCATATAATGTGCTCGCAGTTTCAGCTTCGAGTCGAGTGTTGTCCTTGGCAGAGGTCTGCGCTCTCCAAGCTCTACAAGCCTCTCTTGCTAAGTGAAGTGAAACAGCATTATGATTAAGGCATGTTAAATATCCAAATCTGATACCAGTCCAGTGTTTCATGCTGGTATCTGCCTCATACCGATGCTCACTATTAGATTGGTACGTGCCTATATTAAGTGCAACCGTTCTGAATTTGCATAAATTGTCTGTCTGTAGATTATGAACTGTACCAGGCTTCCTGTTTATGTTGTGCGTTGGGTTTGTGTTTTATACATATAAAAAAATCCTCTAATCTCATTTGTGAGTAAGTAGTAATAAAAAAAACATTGGCTGCCAAAATGTAAAGATGTCTTCGAGTTCAGCTGTGCCTCATCTTGACACTTCTTTTCCCATATAGCAAGTGTCCACTGAAGTAGTAAAGGATTAAACAGCTTGCGTACGATGATGGTTACAGATTGATTTTAAAATAAGTGTAATGTCTGCATTTGAATTAAACACATTTTTCTACCTAAGTAAAATAAACTGGATTGTGGCCAGTAGTGCATAAAATTGAATTTTTAATATGGCTATGAAGCAGGGAAAGAAAATAAGGGGGTGCAATTTAAAAAATAAGAAACATCCATTGTGCCATGTGTGAACATGAAGTGTGAGGCGTTATACTAGCTGTCATTGTAATGGGCAGTTAGATCAGCGTGCAGAAGCAGACACTGCTTTCTTTTTTCCTTCTAACATAGTCAAAGTAAAATGTAGCATGCAGCATAGCAGTTTAATTCTAAAGCAAAATATCGTCAAACATTCCACGATTTATACAGTTGTGGATTTGAATAGTAGTGAAAACCCTAACCCTGAGTGTGAATTCGCTTTTTTCACCCTCAGCGTTTTTCAAAACAAAGTTAAGCCCATCTTGCCTTCTATTTATTATTACTAGAGTGAAACAGAACTCTCCTCTGGTTTTGGCTCAGAGACTGCTCCTTTTCACGTTCACGATTCTGTACATTCGGGTTTGGATAATGAAACACTGCCCCCTAGTGTACACTCATATTACATGCAGGTTCTTAAATTCTGGAGTTTTGTGTAAAGAGAATTGAATGGACATGGATTGAACTTGGATGCTTTTTGCATCTTCTGCTATTTCTGTGCCCCACAGATGCCACTGCTTTCTCTGTCCCAGTTGAGGCCAGCCTGACCGACACACTAGCACTGGAGTCCCTAATCATCAAAACGGAGCCTATTGATTCTGATTTCCAGTTATATGGACCTGACACAAGTCTTACAGCATCAGTATGCACTGCCAGTATGGAAACGGTTTATCCTGGTACCAGTGCTGATGCTGGCATTCCTGATGGTATGGTATGGGACTCGGCACAAAGCTATATGGCGCCGCTTGACTTTGACCCCACTCTGTCCACCATGGCAAGGAACAGGAGCCAGAGGAGGTCCTTTGCCTGCCCAGACTGTGGTAAAGTCTTTGGGAGGGAGCAGAGACTGATGTTCCACATGCGCGTCCACTCTGCCGAGAGGCCCTATACATACCGAAGGCGTAAAACGTGCTTTTATGGGGACAAGAAACGGAAGAAGAAAATACGGGGGCTTACCAAGGTATATGTAAGTTTTAAAGCTTCAGTCTATGCATCAGTGCTCACGCATTCAAGAGCATAATGAAATGCGTCATTGCGCATGTGACATAAAGCACTTTTTTTTGTGTTAATCTTTGGCTATTATAAACCAATGTGAAAGAAGCCTTAGCAAGTAATTAGATTGTCTCAGCAGACCTAGTCTAGATTAGATCTAAGAAAAATGCCCTATGTCCTTGTCCATGCAATTTTATAAATGAACAAAAACTTAAAAACTCACACATAATCATTTCCTTCCCATCTAGACGTCAAGAGAGTTCATAGAGGACCTATCTGACACTTCAGAGCAGACAGAGCAGAGTACTGGATCGGCTAACGTTGGTATCTCGATGAGTGCTGGACCCACTGCCCCAGAAGTAGAGCCAAGCGAGGCATCAGATGAAGCCAGTGAACACACCAGCAGCAGCAAGCTCTCTGAGACCAGTGCAGCCAGACCTGTAGGCCTTAAAGCTAAGCAAGGAAGAGAAAAAGCCAAGACAGCTCGGTGTCTGGAGTGTAGCAAAGCATTCACTACTGTGTCACGACTGGCGGTTCACATGAAGACCCACAGAAAGCCACTTCCCAGTCAAGATGAACAGAATGTACAGGGAGACACTGACCGAACAGACAGTGGATCACAACATCTTTCAAAGGTATAGGAACAGAGGAGGTGTCTGTAATTAGCATAAACACAAAAACCCGAATGCAGTAGTGGTGCAGAAGAGAAATCTTTGAAAAAGAATCCAGTTACAGGCAAGTAATTACTATACAGCCATATACTGATAATCAATATGGGGAATAATAATAATAGTAATAAAGATAGTATTTAGTAGCTTTTTCGGAGCCTTGGCATTAGATTTGAAGAGCATTGGTGGGTTCTTTTCCACACTGGTACAACAATGCATGGTTAAAATCGGGGAAGGAGGAAAGCGTCACTATGATTAAGAACAACATTTTCAGATCTGAAGAGTCATTTGCAGCAGAATCTTCAAGAGATTTGTACAATGGTAAGAATCTCCACACCTCACTTCTTGTATCGCATGCTGTGCAATGCCTGTTCATACATTGTTGATAAAATTACAAATGATAAAATGACATAATTATTCATCTGTTATGTAGTTGATTTACTGTGAGTTGTTTTCCTTTTCAGAATTTCTGTTCAAAATGGAGTGGGAAAAAAACCAAGTCGACTCTGGAGAGAATGAAGTGGCGTCATGCTAACTTGGATTGAACACTACCTAGAATCTCTAATATGCTTATTATCAAAGTAGTTTTTTAGGGCTATTCTTAGGTCATTTATCTTTATTATTTGTTCCGTCTCAAGTTATTTCACGGAAAGTATAAACCCTAGCAAAACCCTTCAGAAACATGCCTTCAATGCAATGCTATATCTTTTGTTAGTCTTGGTTACTAATTATGGTGGGTCACAAGACTTTATGGTTTTGTACCTATTTATAAGTCTGAATATACCCTCGTTGAGCATTTTATTAGGAACGCTATGTTAATATTGGGTAGGGCCTCATTTTGCTCTCAAAACAGCCTTTAAACCTTTGTAGCATGGATTCCTTAAGATGTTGGAAATATTCCTTTTGAGATTCTGTTCCCTGTTGACATGTTGCATGACGCAATTCCTGCAGATTTTTCAGGTGCGCTCTCATGCTGCAAATCTCCCGTTCATCCCAAAGGAATTCTACAATATTCAGCTCTGGTGACTGGGAAGGCCACTGAAGATAACTAAAATCATTATCATTGTTATATTCATGAAACTAGTTTGAGACGAGTTTTGCCTTGTGACACGTTGTGTTATCATGATGGAAGTAGCCATTAGAAGATAAGGAAATGTAAATATGTGGCCATTAAGGGGTGCACATGGTCAGCGATGATTAATTGGTATTTACAGGCTGAAAGTGAGTCAAGAAAACTTTCCCCACACCATTACACCACCTCCACCAGCCTGGACTGTTGACACAAGGCAGGTTGAATCCATGGATTCATGCTGTAGGCACCAAATTCTGACCTTACCGTCTGTGTGCCTCAGCAGAAATCGAAATTCTTTAGACCATGCTACACTTTTCCAGTCTTCACCGGTCCAGTTTGGGTGAGCCTGTGCTCAATGCGGCCTCAGCAGTCTGGTCTTGGCTGACAGAAGTGGAACCTGACATGGTCTTCTGCTTGTGTAGCCCATCAGCTTCAAGGTTCAATGTGTTGTGCATTCTGAGATGCTTTTCTGCTCACCTCAGTTGTACAGAGTGGCTATCTGAGTTACTGTAGCCTTTGTCAGCTCAGACCAGTCTGGCTTTTCTTCGTTGTCGTCTCTCATCAACAAGGAGTTCCCATCTGCAGAACTACCGTTCACTGGATGTTTTTTCTTTATTGCACCATTCTGAGTAAACTCTAGTGACTATTGTGCATGAGAATCTCAAGAGATCAGCAGTTACATAAATACTCAAACCAGCCCCATGTGGCAATAACATTCATTCGACAGTCAAAATCAGGGATTCCCCATTCTGATGGTTGATGTGAACATTACCCAAAGCTGCTTGCCCGTATCTGCATGCTTTTATGGATAGCATTGCTGCCACACAAATGGCTGATTAGATAATTGCATAAATCTTTGTGTACAGGTGTTCCTAATAAAGTGCTCAATGAGTGTATGTGACGGGAGGGTAATAGAAACATCACAGTATTTGAAGACATTTTTACATTACATGACGACATATGTTGTACCATTTATGAATTGCAGTCGAAAAACTTTGAACACACATTTATGTCTACAAGAATAAGGATATCAAGGGTAGATCATTTTAATTCATTATTATTAAAAAAAAAAGGCCTTTTACTAATTGAAAAAGTTGAGTTGGATATTTTAACAAATCAGCTGCGTCCCATCAGCGTTTATTACTATTTATAAAAAAAAAAAAAAGGGTTGAAAAAGGTTTCGTGATATATTTTAAATGTTTTTTTAAATTTTTTAATAATGTTGACATTATATCCTCACATTGCTCTTGCTCTATTGGGAGTCAAGATTGATAAAGAGGGATAGTCATTAGCCAATGGATGAGTTTTCACTAGACATAGCTCTTGGAGTTCAGCACAAAGAGTTCAGATTTTTTCTCTCATTGGACCAGAGTCCATCTAGCAACTCTACCAGAACGATCTGAATGATTGAGCATGTCCGAGACCGCTGTCCATCAGACAGGTTGTCCCATCTCTATGGAGGATATCTGAAGCCCTTCTAGCCTGGTTGCTGAGTTTGGTCATATGACCCGAGTCCTGGTGGCTTCTTCTATTTCACGTTGATGGAGCTGACTGATCATTGCAAGCTTGCCCAAATCCAAAACAATTTGATCACAGAAGTCTATATAGAGTTATACACACAGGTGTGTGACTTCCAAAAACATGTCCAGTCAATGGAATTTGCCACTGATTGACACAGACATCATAAGATAATTGATGCAAATGGGCTCAATTTGGAGTGCCTTAGCCAAGGGCCTGAATACTTACCTGAAAAAGATATTTCTGTTTGTTATGTTTAATAAATTTTCCAAAAACAACCTTTCTATTTTGTTGATATGGGTTATTATGTGTTGATCAATGACAAAAATGTCAATTTTAAATTAAATGTAGACAACAATAAAGTGTGCCAAAACTGAAGGTGTCTGAATATTTTACAAACTATATATATATATATATATATATGAACTTAGTCCAATTCAACCCAATCGAGTCCACTTAGCTCTCAAACTACGAATCATAGTTTGAGAGCTAAATTTATACGCTCATTACTGGTTTTAATTTAATATTGAAGGTCTAAGGTAACTTTACCATTTAGTTTAAACAGATTTAAACATAACTACAGACAAGTCACAAATTATAGGAAGAAAGTCTTTTAATGAGGTGTTTACCTTTCAACAATTCACCATATTTCATAGCATTCTTAGTTAAATGGAGTTTAGATTCTAAACAAATAAAAATAATTTTACATTTGGGTTTGTGCTCTAGCAAACACCCAGCTAAAATTTATAATGTGCTCAGGGAACATCACCTGCTCGAATTTCATGACTGCACAAAAACATCATCGCATTTAATTTGAATTACAATTCAGATAAGGAACTTAAGTAGGCATTTCCATGTCCTTTATTCAGGGACAAAAAAATTCTATGGGTATTAAATGACAGGAAAGATAATCCACAATTTACTGATAATTCTAGGTATATTTGTCTCCGTTAAATTCAGATGTATTTCATTGTATTATAAATCAATAAGTGAACAAATATACTTTACGACCTCACAGCCGACAATTGCATTGTTGTCTTGAGCTTCCCATAATTCGAATAAATGGTAGCAAAATCTAAACTATTTACATATCAGTAACCCATGGTAACTTCCCCACCTTCAACCTCCTTTTCTTTCAGGTTATAAGGAACAATGAAACTGAGGTGGAGAAGGCGAAAGCAATAGGTCAAAGGCTGTTTCAGTGCCCCGAGTGCAAGAAGATTTTTGCTCGTTCCTGTTGGCTCACCTTTCACTTGAAGTCGCATGAACGAGAACGTAAGCGGCAGAAAAAGAAGCAGCTTCAAAATAACAACCTGAAGGACGTTCCTCAGGTCAAAGAAGAGGTAAAACATGAGCTTCTCAGTATTTCTCTCATAAAATAATGAAACATTCGATATAAACATCTCTATTTTTCTGTAAGAAAAGTGTCTCTTCATTCAGTTATTTATAGATTGAGCATGTTCTGATTATTGACCTTTTTGGTAAATTTTTTTGTCCATATAGCTGAAGAAAGAGGTAGCTCCTGAAAGCAACAAAGTTCAAGTACTAAAGAAAATCTTTGCTTGCCCGTACTGCGATAAAGTTTTTGCTCGTGAAGGGTGGCTTGGACCACATATTCGAAGTCATGCCATTAAGAAACAAAAGAGTGACATTCTTTCTGACGCCATCTTGCCTAAATCTGCTAAGAGAAGGACTCGGCGTATCATTACCCAGGTTGGTTTTAGTTATTTATGTTATTTCCTATATACATAGATACCGTGACCAGCACTAAAACATGTTAGAAATATCTCAAAGTTGGTGTATATACACAGTTTATGTTCTGGAAGGATGTTTGCATTCTTCTATACAGTACACACACACACAATATGGCTAAAAGTATGGGGACACCCGGTTATCACACCCATATTTCCCATTCTAGATTTTATAACCACCATGGCGTTTGTAGATTTTGGAGAATGGATGTGGAGGAATTTGCTTATTCAGCCACAAGAGCATTAGTGAAATCAGGTACTGGTGTCAGATGAGAAGGGACGAGGTGTAGTCTGTGTTCATCCTAAAGTAGTTCAGTAGGGTTGAGGTCAGTTCAGTGCCAGACACTCAAGTTTTTCCACTCCAACTTTGGCAACCCATGTCTTCTTGGAGGTCACCTTTTGCACAGGGGCATTGTCATGCTGGAAGGTTTGGGTCTCTTGTATCCAGTGAAGGGAATACATAATGCTGCACATACAAATACATTCTATACAGTTGTGTGCTTGCAGCTTTATGGCAACAGTTTAATGAAGAACCTAATAGATGTGGTGGTCAGGTGTCCACAAATGAGTTCAAAGTCAAGAAACACTATGTATGTAATATGAAGTTGATGTATGCACTGGAAGTATACAGTTGTGCTTGAAAGTTTGTGAACGCTTTAGAATTTTCTAGATTTCTGCATAAATATGACCTAAAACATCATCAGATTTTCACACAAGTCCTAAAAGTAGAT
>JAQQZR010000008.1:6845726-6857548 GCA_030068235.1 Notoglanidium macrostoma | reverse complement strand
CCAAGTATAATATTTTCATCTCATTTGTTTGACTGGGTTCTCTTTATCTACTTTTAGGACTTGTGTGAAAATCTGACGATGTTTTAGGTCATATTTATGCAGAAATATAGAAAGTTCTAAAGTGTTCACAAACTTTCAAACCCACATTATTACTATAATGTTATAAAATCATATATTTCTCCCCCCTTTTTTTTCACCCTGTTTAGCCATCAACAGAAGGCAGCAACGAGGAAAATAAAAACACTGAACAGTCATTAGGAGAAACTGAAAATTCGGAAGTAGACAATGAACCAAATACCAAGACTGCTGTTTCTCAAGATATCACTGTGGAGATATTAACAAACCCAGAAACCCAAACAGTAATCAGTAGTAGCTCTGAAAATGTCAGTAATATAGCAGAAATGATCAGTAATGAAACTGAAACAATCACCAACAAAATCACAGAAGAATCGACCCCAGTCTCCAAGGAATCTTCTGGTCAAAAAGGAGAAGTCAAAAAATCCAAAAAGAGATTTTCATGCCGAGAGTGTGGCAAAGTCTATTTGCTGGCCGGGTGCTTGAAGACCCACAAGAAGATGCATAAAAAAGATAGACTTCAGGAGGAGAACAGGAGACGGTTAATGTTCTTGAAAGATTTTGGACAGGATGACGATAAAGTTGAAGGACAGAGCCAAACGGAGACAGATATCGTCAAAAAGAAGCAAAAAAAGAAAAAGAATACTTTGGGGCTACAGGAAAGTCTTGATGGCAAAAAGAAGAAAAAGAACCAGCTTACAAATGCAGTGGTATGTTGAGGCTTTTTGCAGTGACTTTTCATTCATCTATGGCATTTGCAATAAAATAGATTTAGCTTTTATACTCAAGAACAAGCAAGCAGCAAACTAGAAATGTACATAAGCTTCTTGCCAGGTCATGTTATTTATGTCAGCTTGCTAAATACTTAAGAATTATCTGAGACAAGTAGGATTGTTGAGCTGTAATTTCAATGCAACTGTAATACACACTGTTGTGCGCAGTGTGGTTCATGTTAATTAGCTTTTTTTAATATATATATTCCTTTTGTCTTTCTAAGCTGCTGAAGGCAATGAATAACTCTTCTGATGTCCAGACAGCTGCAGACAAAAGCAAAGAATCCGGTGGTGCAAATCGTGGCCAATGTGTCTGCAAAGACTGTGGCAAAGTTTATGCTAGAAAAAACTGGTTGAGCTTGCACATGCTTGGCCACAGAAAAGCTCTGATTGCCTTGCCCCAAAAAGCAAATGACGAGGCACTGAAAAGTGATGGGCAGGTATTTGGTTCTTCAGTGATCCATTGGATGATTTGTTTCATTTTTCCAATGTTCAAACATGACTTTCTTTCCCCGTTTCAGACGACACAAGAGGGTTCATCCACTGAGGATTCTAAAGGTCAGAAAGGAAAAGACGGCGGTAAAGCATCATTTCCGTGTCCCTTTTGCGATAAAGTCTTTCCAAGAGCAATGCGGCTAATGGTGCACATGCAGATCCACTCAGGCGAGAAACCATACTCCTACCGACAACGTAAAGAACAGTTTTACAGTGACCCGACAAGACCCAGAGTGCCAGATACAGACAAACAGGAGGTAGGAAAATATATGCTGAAACCCATGATGACAACACAAGACTGCATGTCAGACTGACCTGATTCACAAATATGTTTTCTTTCTTTTTTTTTCATCTTTTTTTCTTCTTCCTTTGTAAATAAAGCAATTGTTCACTTGTTGAAGGTGTGCAGTCCCAGACAAATGGGCTGGGGATTGTTGATTTTTTTTTTTTGCAGTATTAATAGAGATTATTTTAATTACAGTTTTAGAGTTATAACAGTAACATTGAATACTAACATGACTCAGAGTGCAAAAGTCTACAAGCAGCAAAGCTGTATCAGGTAGTTAGACGTAGGTCACTCTTATCAAAATCACAACCTTTTTCTTTTATCTTTTTACTTGTTTTAGTACAAAATGTTGAGATGTTGCCTGTGGTTGTTTAAAATTCTTCATTACTATGTGTGTTCAAGCAATGAATTCATGGATCTACTTGTCGGAAATTATTTGTTCCAGTACATAGCGGACATTTAATACAAGCACTAAGTAGGGGGGGGACATTTTAATTGTGGTTAGAATAGTGGAAAACAGCCTCAAAAATTTAATCATATGTCCTGCTAGAATTATGTTTTAAGGAAGGAGAGTCTACACTGGCTAATACAAGATTGCCATCACAAACACTTGGACTGTGGGTCAAAACACAAATGGTTTGCAAAAAAAACGTTCTCAATAAACTGTTTTTACCTGCCACTTGAGTACCTTGACATGACACTTTGTTCTTTCATTCTTTTTTTTTTTTTTTTTTAACACAATAAACTACTACTTTATTTTTAAATACCACTTTAGTCATATTCTAACGTGGTGTATGGCTAATAGTCTTCTCTCATTGAGAATTACTAATTGCCAACTTTCCTCCCTGCAGCCTGCAGTAGAAGGCAATGATGAAAAGGGGAAGGATGGAGGAATCGAAGTGACTAGGAGTCAGACTTCTGCAGTGTCGCAAGACCATGCAAGCACTACAGAGACTATGGAAACCGTTCAACCTCAGTCAGTTTGCTCTGGCAGAAAATTCAGCCTCCTTCCTCTGCAGTCATCTGGTGCTGCTACCATCCACAGCACAACTCTTACAAGAACTGATTCGAAATCAGACAGTAGTTTCAGTTTGCAGCCTAGAATTGTTTTAGATCCAGTTGTAGCTGAATCCAGCCACTCTACATCACCTGAAGGGGGGGACTTTAAACCAGTAAATGTGGAAACTAGTGACATTCAGCTGCACCAAATGCCTGACTTATGTGAAACGAATTATGCTGCTACAGGTGGGCAGGTGAAGAGTCATCTTCCGCAAAATCCACTTGAAAACTCAAACTCTTTTGCCAGCCGAAGCACATTAGCTGAGACAGATGATCCAGATATTGTGTGTGTTAAAGTAGGTTCAGTTCATAAATATGAAAATACCTCCTGCTCTGAAAAGCTGCTTGTCAGTACAGGGGACCAGCAGACCTCAGAGTTCCCAGAATACAGAAAGTCTGAAATTTGCAAAAGGAAGGGTCAGGTAGAAAGCCATCAGTACTCCTTGTTTGATGTGCAGCAGCACAAGGTGCGATGTGACCCAGAACATCTGGAAATGGATATAGAATCACAACAGTCAGGAATCCAAATTCATTCCCATGGGAAATCAAGGTTTCTTGGTATTGTAAAAGCGAAAGAGATTCCACCCCACTCTGAATATCTAAAATGTGGCATTGATCAAGCTTGTATTTCTGATAAAAAGTCCACTGACATAGCTCTGACAGCATTTCCCGAATTTCTCTCGACTGAATCAACTTCCACTGTACGTCAAGTTACTCATACCGAGTCAAGCTATATGATCCTCTCAGATGTTAGTGATGATGATGAGTGGGCAAATGTGTCCAATAACCCTGATGAGAAGAAAGAAAAGAAGACCTTGAAAACCTTGAAAACCTCTACCCTGCTACCTGAGGGGGTGGCTGACGCAGGATCCGTCCCTAGCTCCTCTCATAAAGCTAGTGACTCTGACTCAGATGTAACATTTATGCTAGAAAAGACTGGTGAACAAAATTTCCTTGATGGTACGCTCACTAACAAAAATGAGATGGCAGCCACTTCTGTCCAGCAAACAGAAGAGCCAAGTTCCACAGGGCAGAAGAGGTGGTTTACATGTTTGGCATGTGGTTTAACATTTGCTGGTGAGGCCTCCTTGACACAGCACATGAAGGTGCACTCTGTGTCTGCGGGGACCTACCAGAAGTCGAACGCCTTCAAGACACACAAGAAGAGGGTCAAGAACAATGAAACAAAGATTAAACAAGACGTTGTCCGAGTTCAGGTATGCGACTCCATCAAAGGAAACAGTGCTACAAAAACGAGCACTCTTAAAAAAATTTTAAAATAGCTGTCATTGTTCAATATATGGTCATATAGAATGCCAAGTGTAGCAGTGACCTGGGGTTAATGTGTCATTCATAGCTATTTTAAGTAATATATCTTGAGCCTTGTATATATTTAATTAGAAAGAATATTGATCCATACATTTTTTGTATTCTCTTAAACCTTCTCTTTCTGAAGACATCAGAAGTAGGTAGTGCTGATTCAACAGACAACTCTGAAATCTCAGGAAAAAGCGACTCAACACTGATAAATGTCAGTGCGGCTAAGTTATCTGGAAGTTGCCCAGACATTGGTGCAACCAGTCGAAGTTCCAGAGTGGACTCAAAGACTGTTGACAGAAAATCAAAGAAGGAGAAAAGAACTCTACGCTGTTGTTATTGTGGGAAAGCTTACGAAAAAATTGAACCGCATCTCATGCATGATCACCCAAAGGAACCCAAGGTGATGGAAGCTTTGCATTTTAGCAACACCATAGAAGAAAGGAAGAGGTTATTGAGCCTTCTTTGCAGTAACCGGAAACTGAAACATGATTACACTAATAGGAACAAAAAGGATGAAGACCTTGTTCATTGTATCTTTTGTCAGGGGTGTTATAACCGAAGTCAGTTTTGGAAACATGCTTTAATATGTGAGCAGAAACAGCGAACTGAACCTGGCAGCAGTACAGAGTTTCCCAACACTAGCCTAAGCTCAAGGCCCGGCTTAGCACAGAACACCTTTGATCGCGAATCTGGGAATCTCATCGCGTGCAATACTGTACAACAGGCCGTTCCAGAGTCAATGAATCTTCTTTCACCTAAAGCTGAACACCACACTACACACTATTTATATTCCATTTCTCCTGCCTCAGAAACTGTCAGTACTGAGATAAACCCAAACCCTGATCACGGATCAGAGACCCTGTCCATTTTATACCCTGGTAACAGCTCAGCATTGATGAATCTTGATTCAGAATCTTCTGGACCACTCATTATAGACTCACTCCACAGTACACTGGAGTGTACCGGTACACCACTTCAAGAGTCTTGCCCTAGCACAGTACCGGAAGCTCTTGTCGAGAATCAAAAAATAACCTATCCTCCACTTAGAACAAAAGGCATTTCAGAAAAAGCGCACCAGTCCACTTTAAAACCTGAAAATGGGCTCAATAATATTCGACAGCCCAATACCCCAGTTTTAAGCAGTTCTTGCCTCTTAGACACTGGGAGCAGCAGTCGACAACAAAACACTCATCCAGATTGCCCGAGTTCCTCTAAGCAAACGTTAGATTGCAGTGGAAAACATGTTATTCCTCTAGAATTAGAGAGCCTTATATATACTGGCAGCAGTGATTCACAACCAACCACTAATCTAACATCTGACTGGACTACCATGCCAACAACAGTAAGTGTGGAGCAAAACCTTGGTTCTGATACGGAACCAGAGAAAACCGCCATAATGATGCCAGAACTTAGATCAGCGAGGACTGCCAAAAGTAATCTTCGTTCAGAGTCAATGAATTGCCTAGTTGCAAACATGTTTAGCAGTGATGCACAGAAAATTGCTAATCCAGGACCAGAAAACATTTCCATTCAAGGTTATGGAAATGATGACCATAGCGCCCCTGATGTAGAATCACCATGTCATCTAATTCCAAATAATATTCCTGAAAAGAAAGAAAATACCGATCCAGAAACAGCAAAAAAGCAGTTTGGTTCTGAAGGTCACATCAGAGATGACACAGAAGAGGGTGGCAATTGTACTGGCCAAGCCAGCGAATTGAAACCTCTTGGCTTAAATTCCACTACAACAGTAAAGAGGAAATGGGACAGTTGGAGCAGGGATACAAAGAGAAGACGACAAAGTGACCCCTTACAGGTACACTCATTGTGTTCATTGTTAATTATGTATCTTGAATAAATAAGGTTTCATCATGTACTCCGTTGTTTTATTTTAAGGGTTATGGTATGGCTTGTACTGTGTCCGAGTTAATGGGGTAATCTAAAGATACTAGATAATGTAACAGTGTAATGAGAAATTATATGAAAATAAAATTTACATTAATAATGTGGCATACTATATAAATTATGAGATCATTTTAAGGTTTCATAGAGAATGAATATGTGCATAATTTGTGGTCAGTACTAACGCACAATTGGTATTTGTTAAAGGTGCAGTCATCGATTCTAATCCAGTGCACTTTTTGTCAAATTAGGCAAATATCTACTCACGGTCCGCTAGCCGTCCGTTCTTTCTCTGCGCTAGAAAACATCCAGCTCTCATACACAGTCCTGGCTCTGTACACGGGGAAACAGAAAAAGTTACTCGAACCGAGCCACACGACACTATTCCAGCCAATCCAGTATCGGGGGCATATCCCACCCAATCAAGGACAGGGGAAGAGGAGTGGGGAGATAGGGGTGTGTTTACTACTGTTGCCTTGGCAATGCGTGTCCATGAATTTGGTGAACAGAGCTTCTGAAAGACCACTAAAGGGAGGTGTATATTTATTTGGCTGTTGAGTTCAGATATCATCAATCTCCAGAATTCTGCTTTAATAGTGATACAAAAAAGGCCCTTGAAATGTGTTACTTAGGGGTGGAAAGATAGTGGAAATCAGCATCCTATTAATTACGCATCTAATGTAATTGCACTGTTTTTTTAAAAACAGGTCCAAATCTGTGCAAGCTACAGAGCTTTTTGGCAGGACAGCTGCGTCTCAGCTGAGAATATTTAAAAGATATTTAAATGCAAAAACTGTGCATATGTACCACAAACTCACATGTTGTAGAATAATCTTCTAATGTCTTCCTATTTCTACTTTTCTTTCCTACTCTCAGCTTAATCTTATATACTTTCCCCATAGCAGACATCAACGGAAGAGAGAAGAGCATCACCGGTCACTTCCCAAACTCCTGAGATGAAGTGCAGTTTGCAAATATCTGATGTCTGGAACAGTTTGAAAAATAGCAAAGGAAAAGCTAAATTAAAGCTGAAGAAAAAACACTACTGCTTATACTGTAAGAAACCTTCCCTCCGAATGACACAGCATCTCCTATCAGGACATGCTAAAGAACCAGAGGTGGCAAAGGCCCTTAGTTACGACAAGAGGTCAAAGGAAAGGAAACAGTTGATGGATCTTCTTCAGAGCAAAGGAAACCTCTTGCACAAAGATGTGGTTATGAGTATACCTGAAGAACTACCAACTGATCAAGCAAGTTCTCCTAACTCACACAGATCATGTAGTGCCAAACAGGAAAATCTTAGTGCAGCACAGCTTTACGCTGACACAGAATCTCCCTCTGAAGACATGGGGTTAGTGGATGAACAGCTAATTCCTGGTCTTGAATCACAAAGTGACCTCACTCCTGACACCAGCTTGATGAGAATGGACCATGTGCACAAAAAAACAACCTCTCCGGTCTACAATCAGACTAAAACAAGCACGAGTGAGGACAAGAAAACTGACGCTGAACAAAGTAGCCAGAACAAAAACACAACAGAGAGAAGGAGGAGGAGCTCTCGTATTCAAGCTCGGGTAAACCGTATTCTAGTCAGTCGATTCTTAGCTTACTGTTGCAGACATGGTAGCTATATGTTTGCGAATGTTTCGTAGCGAATGATCGCTCGCCTGTGTTTTTAGCTACTGATCTTCTCTTACATTTGAACTGCAATTGCCTAAATTCTGAGCAGATAAACGCAATTTAGTATGAAATGTTTATCATATTACGGTGCCAAGAGTGCAGCGTGTGCTCACAAAGTTATAGGAAACCAGCAGTTGGTTAAATAATCAGTTGTGGCAATGTTTCTACTCATAAGCCACCTGTGTGCATGCTATGCGTAATGCTTCTATTGCACGTTTTGAGCAAGATACCACGTACACCCATGACTCATCCAACCCATTCATTCACTTCATACATTTCTTTAGTAATATTAATCAGTACATTATATTATGCATTTATTTAATTCTGACAGTGACGGTTCTTAAAGGTCCACTATGTAGGAATTTGAGGGTGTCTATTAGCAGGAATATATACTTAGTATATATTCATAATATACTTGTGGAATTCATAAGTATGTTTTCGTAAGCTTAGAATGAGTCCTTTATATCTGCATAGGGAGCTGGTCCACCTCTACAGAGCAGCCCGCAATGGACAAACCTCTAGAGAGTGCCTTCTGCGTTTCACATTTTTACAAGTGGCAGAATGAATCTGAAAGGAAGCACCTGAAGGATGAAAAAGAAGAAGAAAAGATGACAAGGAAGAATCAGTGTTTGCTGGTGCTGGCTAACAAGTTTGAGAACCCAAATTTGAAAATTGGAGGATCGTGCTTATTATTTAGCACAGAAAAAGTAAAGGGAATGTGAGTGTGAGGTTGTAAGTACGCTATGGTCACCTGTCAGCCACCGTACGTTCTAATACACGCTTGGAAAGGGTGGGTGTGAGGAAGGGACATTCAGGTGGTTGAATCCTGCATAGTGGACCTTTAAATCAAATTGCACTGAGAAAACAACATGTTTTGATAAAGCAGCTTAATTCTGGCACTAGACAAAGTTACTACACTACTGGTTATGAATCAACTGGCGTTTTAATGATGATGCAGCTTTTATGTTGATTTTTAGAACCTTCAAGCAAGGGAGGTTTTAAAGGCTGCTTTGAACTTACTTGTAATTTGTGTCTGTTTCCATACAAAGCCAATGAGGGTGAAGGACAACCCTTCAGATGAAGCAGAGAGCATGTCACAGACGTCAAAACTGCACGTTTGTCAGCACTGCAGCGCTACCTTCTGCAGTCCCTACCACCTCCGCAGACATGAATACACTCACACAGGTCCGTTAATCAGAAGTGAAATTAACAATAGCAAATATTAAGGCAGATTAATATTTAATGTTTACTTTGTAACAGTTTTCATTTGCTCCTATAGATGAAAGGCCTTTTTGGTGCAGCCAGTGTAATATAGGCTTCATTCAGAAATATCGCTATCGAAACCACAGAATGACCCACCACGGTGAGTGTAAGGTGTCATTCTTGAAATGTCCAGACAATAGGTTTACAGGGTTTTACAGCGTTCGTTTTGTGCTTCAGGAGAGAGACAGTCAAGCAAGTACAAGGATCCATCAAAAAGGTGCAAAAAAGGACCTCGCAGTGGAGAGAAGCCAGTGGAGAATGAGCTCCATCAACAGGTGTATTAGATGTCACCTTTTTTTTTATATATATTTAAATGTAATCTTGGCATGGCAGTGCAGAGAAAATGTACCATTTCATTCATTTTAAAGTAGCATTTTTACATGCAGCAATTGGATGACAGCACTGCATCTGAGCCTTCCAGCAAGGCTGAGGAAAGACTTGACAGAGGTAAGAAAAAAAATACATACTCCGAGAAGGCTCTGAGAAACACATTTATGGTCACAAGAAAACTATAAGGACTGGATGGTATTCTAGAAAGAAGGTTTAGCGAAAACTCTGAGTTTGTTAACTCTGAGATGAGGGCAAACTCTGAGTTTTTCATTCTTGAAAGAGTGGTAACTAAAACTCGGGGTCAGTCACCATGGTAACGGACTCTGTGACCTATCTTGCTCACTGGCAGGTTCTCCTTAACAAGATAATATCAATAAGGCTCTCTTCAGTAGAAGAGATAGAAGAGACCAGCATATAATTGTCTCAATCATCCCTCAGGTTTGCTCATGGCTTTCAATGTATTTGTTATCTTTGCATTAAAATGTGGTCCGACTTCTTCTGTTTCAGAAACAGGAAGTGTGAGGAAGTCCCACGATGATTAGTTACCTGACCACAGATGACAGTTCATCTCAGAAACGGTGCCTCAATAACCATTTGAAACAGAATGGTATGAGATTAGGAACATTAGCTTACAGCATATTGTGAAAGTATTATTTTTGTATACGTGGACACAAATTCATTATTTATGTTTTTTGTTTACATTGGATTTTATATGTTGCTTAATCTGATATTTTGATCAGAGGATCATTGCAAAACACGGACTAAAAGTATTCATTTTACTGTATCATCCAGGTGCTTATTGGTGTTACATGATTATAAGCATCGTAAAAATAAAAAAGGCAGCGAGTGAGTGCGACTGAGTTTTGCAGTAGCAGAATAATTCCGTTTCTTGTATATTCTTGTGCATTTGACAAACAGGAAGTGATGCAGAGTAATAAAATTTCAAAAAGGAGATTCTACCTAATTAAATCACAGTTTGCCAGTGGTGTAGCACAAAATGGAGTTAAGAAATAGTTAATTTGGAGAATGGTATGGTTTTGTTTTTTCTTTTTAATATTCGATTCGGTTTTTTTTTTTTATTGAGAAAAGCATGACTGCCTGAGGACTACTCGTTTGCCTGATGTTTACTCATGATTTCGTGTCTTTTACGCCTGGAAATTTTGTTTTACATATTGTTTGTATCATTGGTTTTATGACCTCTTGCTTAAAAATCTAAAATTGGAGAGCAACATGTATATTCCATTTACAGGATTTTGAGAACATTGTGTATTACTGAAGCTGCTCATGGCATGTACTGTACATGAAACTTCATCACTGAGGTTGCCTGTGTCCACTGTAAATATGAACTGAGAAAAAAAGGAAAACTAAAACATGATTTTGTAGGTTGTGTACTTTTTCAAATCAAAGTTCTTCAATTTTGTAATCAAGCATTCCACATGTCAGTCACTCAAAACACTCTTGGTTCACTTTTACCTAACAAGAAGCAGAGGCTGAAGACATAGTAGCACCTCAATCCACCATCCAATACGTGTTGTTCATGAGATAAAAATAAGAGATGGTGTTTGATGTGAATGTCAGCACAGTGATTCTTAGTATGCTGCCAATTACGGTGGGAATAAGAGGAGGTAAGAGGAAGAAAACAGGGTGTATGAATGACCGTGCTGGGGGTCCTCTAAGGGTAAGAAGACTTTGAGCAAAGAGATAAACATGAAGATTCACTGATCCCCTAAAATCTTGGCCCAGACTGTAGATTGCCTACAGCTTCTCCTCACACTGGGGTAAGAGGCTACACCATTGCCCCATGTGATCTGCTTCTCCTACCTGGAAGACGTCAGGAGGCACCAGCAAACTCAAGAACGCATGAAGCAGCATAGATGCCTTCTTATCATCATGAGCTCTAGTGATGTGCTTAATTACATCATTCCTTTACAGGCCTCGACTCCTTTTCATTGCTTAGTGGGATTTCAGCCCCCATTATATCTGTGAAATCCATCTAGAAGTGGCAAAGCGGTTCAGAAATGCTGTGGGAGGAGACCTAGCCATGTTAGCAGTGCGAAGTACGTAGTCAGGAGTTCTGACCCAGAGGTTAACTTCAGACCTAAATCATATGAAAAAGATCATATATCTATGATCTTCAGTCCTATTTTTACATATTAAATGCATAAACTGACAGTATAATTAATGATCGTGTCCTGTTAAGGTTTTTATTCTCAGATGCAAAGAAATGCTGTGAAATAAAGATGGCTTCAAAAATAATGAAATTAAATCTTTCTACCTAAAAGAAAAATACTACAACATGCTGTAAACAGAAATAAACTAAACAAAGTCGATATTTAGTGTGAGGACTCTGTTCTTTCTTCTTAAACAGTCGTTCCAGGTACAATTTGTGTAGTTTTATAAGGACATGAGCTGGTAAGTTTGACTGAGTATCTTGTGTGGTCTCGTATGTAATATTTATAGGTCTCAATATACACTACCAGTCAAAAGTTTGGACACCTTCTAATTCAATGTTTTTTCTGTTTATTTTTATTACTTAAAAGACACTTCATGTCTTAAAGTAACGATGGACTGTTGTTTCTCTTTACTTAGTTGAGCGGTTGTTGACATAATATGGATTACTACAGTTGTTCAATAGGGCT
>JAQQZR010000008.1:6784908-6829249 GCA_030068235.1 Notoglanidium macrostoma | reverse complement strand
CAGGGTGTACCCCGCCTCTCACCCGAAGATGCTGGGATTGGCTCCAGCTTCCCCGCGACCCAGACGGATAAAGCGGTGTAGATAATGGACGGATGTATAAATGAAATATTTTGAATTATTTAACAAAACGATTTAAAAAACATTTTAGGCCTATTTAAGTAAAGCTACTGTTTTTAATTTAACCTATATTCTTATTCATGCCTATTCACTACTATAGCATAGCTTAGCTTGCTCATTTTGGAGTGCCTTCGATTCATGTTCACCAAGTTGTTATTAGTGCAAGGAATGCGTCGTGTCCAAGATTGTTGATGATAATTCAGAGTGATAATCAAATTATGTGTAAAGTTGGCAATACAATGTGTGAACATTTTACCGCTCAATATTTCAAATGAAATGTCATTGGGTTACGTGAAATGATAATGTGTAAACGCATCACTGTAGTATTGTAGACATCTTCTATATTATTATTATGCATTATAATTGTATAATAATATATATTGCACATGTTATGTGGGGAGTCCGTTGCTAGGGAAATTTTGAGAACCACTGCTTTAGAATATGGTGTTCTATACATATCAAATGCATGTCGATAAAGTTTTTAAAGCCTCTTTTGTTTCACATACAGGAAGCTTAAGGAGGTTTCACAATGAAGGAATAACTGACCGCAAAGACGACAGAGAGAGAGAGAACCAGTGATTGGTGTGCAGGAGAGAAAACAGTGTTTGATTAGGAATTTTAGTTCATTTTTTATAAATTGTAATAATTCATATTACACTTTAGGTACGTGTTTTGGATTTTATATCTTGCTTAATATAATGTTTTGAAACAACGAACACTTACATTAAGTACAGTTACTTTTTATATCATCCAAATGGTTACTATTGTGCATAATTAAGTGCAAGTTCAAAATAAAAATTTACTGGTATTTTAAGTGTGTTGGTTTTTAAGTATCAGAAACATTCCATTATAGTGTGTGTAAACGAGTGCCGCCAGTGCGAATACTATTGGAATGTCTGTCTGGTGGCATGAAAGGTTTTTACTTTGGCATGGTGGAAGACATCAGAATCAAACAGAATCAGATTCCTTTTTATTAGTACGTACCTATACAAGAAATTTGCCTAGGTGTTGCTTATACAGAAGACATTACATTAAACATTAAACACGGAACAACAAAAAAATACATATAACCAAAAAGATTAAGATATACAACATAAATTAAATAAGCAGCAGCACTGTCGATTGTATTCTGTGTGCAAGAGCGCAAAATATATTTATATAGATACTCGACTGAGGTTAGAGTATGTCAATCAATGTACATGCATGAAATCGAGCACTGTAGGTGATGGTCAGTCAGGTGTACATTTCAGAGACTGACTTGTTTGATGATTGCCGCAGCCTGAGGGAAAAAACGCTTGGTGCGTCTTGTGGCTTTAGTTCTGATTGCTCCCGAGTCTTTTTCTGCAGTCTGGCCTTGTCTTGTTTAGTGGCTGATCCAAACCAACCTGCTGGAGGAGGTGAGAATGGACTCAATTATGGCATTGTAGACTCTGGGAGTAAAGTCTTCGCCGGGGTTTCTTTACAGTGATGTTGAGATGCCATTTGAGGTCCTGAGTGATTGTCGTCCCCAGAGATTCAACAGTAGTGATAGTTGAGCCGTGTATAGATATGAGTGGGACACGAGGGATTTCTCATAAAGTTCACCACCATAAGTTGTTATAACAGCACCATGACGCCAACTGCCCAATCTCCTCTCTGTATGCCAACTAATCATTGTTCTGAATGAGTCCTATCAGGATTGTGTCACCTGCAAACTTAAAGGTCCTCTATGTAGGATTCAACCACCTGAATGCCTCTCCCTTACCACTCCCTTTCCAAATGCGTATAAGGACATATGGTGGCCAATAGGAGCCCACAGTGTACTTTCAAGTACTTACATTCCCTTACTTTCTCTGTGCTAAATAATAAGAATGCTCATCCATTTTTCAAAATTTGGGCTCAGAAACTTTTTGGCCAGTGGACACTGATTCCTCTTTTTTTTTTTTCTTTGTCTTCTAGTGCTTTCATAAGCATGTTTTCATTAGTATAGAATTACCTCTAACAGCAAGTAGTTGTGTTCTTGTAAGCTCCGAATGAGCCCTTTTTATCTACATAGGGAGCAGGTCTACTTCCTTAGAGCCTCCATGTTGTGCTGTTACTGTAGCCCGTGATGGACAAAACCTCTAGAGAGTGCTTTTTTCCCCCAAAAGTATTGTTTCCTTTCATAGGCATAAATGAATAAAAGATAATAAATAACACATTTATTTTGGAACGTTTGAGAGTGTTCACTGTATGCTACATATATACTGTACAAACAGAACGTCACTCACATAATACGATGCTTCAGTAGTTCAATTCATTTCAATTATATTTGTATAGACATTGTTACGAAGCCGCTTCACAGAAGTATAGTCCTATATTATAAACTATATTATGAAATTAAAAATACGGGATGGTCAAGGTTTTGGGGGTGGCAAATATATATATAATGAATGAATTTTATGAAATAAAATATATATATATATTTTATTTCATAAAATTCATTTGGGCTATATTGCAGGTAGGAACGAAGTTTTTGAGAGATTGGGGTAAAAAAATAAAATAAAATGTTGTCCCGCGCGCGCCAGACGATTGCACGAGAAATCATTCGAATGTATCATCACGCCTAATTTGCATATAGTGGTGTTTTGCTGCTGTAATGTGAACGCGGATAAGATTACATCTCCAGTCTTCTAGGGGGCAGTAGAGAGTGTTTTCTTTGTTGCTTCATTTCGACTCCATTTAGGTCGAATCCCAAATTAATTCCTAGGCCTATGTAGGCGAGCTACATAGGGTGCACAAACCGTTACTCTGTAGCCTATGTAGTGCGCTTAAAGTCTACTAGTCAGCTGGTTTGGGATTCTGCCTTGGAGTCGATGAACGTCTTCGGCGTCACAGCAAGCAAACGAGAGTGCAATAGGCACACAGCTACACTAGCTAATATTTGACCAGTGCGATAAAGCGTTTTGGGAAAAAAAAACTAACAGCAAAATGACAAAATTAGACCAGCTAAACGTGTTTCTGAGTGAGAGACTGTCGGCGGCGGTGAATGAGATTCTCGACACAGTGAGCAGGATGATGCAGGAGTACGAGGAGGAAACGGCTCGGATACGCAAAGAGAACGAGTATCTGAAGGAAATGTTAAAGCTCACGCGATGCACTTTTACAGAAACATATCCGGGTAGGATGAGTTACACTATAAACGGTTGAATTAAATGCACGTGCTCTGTAGGATGATGATGGGTGAGTCCTACACTCACCTGTCTAGAAAGTAACTGCAGTGGAGAGAGAAGTATATGGCAAGTAATGATGTAATGAAACCAGTGCAGAGCGGTGTGTCTTTAAGAGCCATGTTTATTACTGTAAGGTGACTCTAATCTCCCAGGCTTTATCTCTGCTTGTGTGTGTCTGGGCTCCAGCACTTCCTTGCTCTGATCCAACTTATTCCTTAAAGCAGGACATTACAGGCAAATGGGGAATTAAAAAGATGTTTTTTCTTAGGGTTTGTTTATTGCAGCTTATAGACATCTAGTCCTTCTTGTTACTGATTTGTACACCTGAAATAACTGCATTTATATATCTGAAATACCCTTAAATACAGTATACTACAAGCAGAAACAAAGCTATATAAGAGGAAGTCATCCAGGCGTTTGATCTTGCTGCGACAGTTCTTCTGCCGGTTACACAACAAGTTGGAAAAGTTGTTTACGCAGTGCCTACAGTCCCAAAAGGTGCTCTTTTTTTGCACATTATCTTGTGGGAACAAGTTAACGTTTCGAAAGTGATCGTCATCGTCACATTGCTTAGACGTAAACGCTTTAGCGTCCGTTGTTGTAATGCGACTGAACTGTGACGGACTTCTTAACGTAATGTAATTGACATTTGATCAACCTGGACAACATCAGGGTGAAAACGCGCCGTGTGCTCTGTTGTCCCCTTTCAGGACTTTTAAGTTTTTCCATTTCTTGTGTTGTCCATTTTCCAGTTTTATAATCTTTTTGTTTGTTATTTTACTCGGTCAAATCAAATTCAATGCCTTGTAGCAATGGAATGAAAATATACTGATCATCTGAGCCATGTGTGCTTTTTGAACACCTCGTTCCAGATTTAGTCACTGCTTTGCTGCTGTACTAACCTCCGCTCTCCTGGGAAGGCTTTCTACTAGATTTTCAAGCTTGGCTGTGGGGATTTGCTCATTCAGCCACAAGAGCATTACTGAGGTCAGGTACGGATGTCAGCGTTCCTGTTCATCCCAGAAGTGTTCAGTGGGGTTGAGGTCAGGGCTCGGTGCAGGCTGCTCGTGTTTGGCACACCAGCTTTGGCAAATCATGTCTTCATGGACCTCGTGTTGTACACGGTCATGCTGGAACAGGTTTGATCCTCTCAGTTGCATTAAAGGCAAATCTTAATGCTAGAGCATACAAAGCCATCCTATAGACCTTTGTTGCAACAGTTTGTGGAAGACTCGCATTATGGGTGTGAAGAAAGTGCATACGTAGTAAAAGGCAAAAGACTTGAAATAAAAAAATGTTTAATTAATAAATATCATTTCAATTAGTAATAGACGTAAACATGCAAAATATAATGAATGCTCAAAGTAAATATGATTTCAAGTGTTTCCTCTTAAGCAGTCAACGGAATTTGACACTTATGGCATGATGAGACGTACAAAACAAGTTTCTCGGGGATTTAAAGCATGATGTGGGTGGGGCCTCACCAGAATTTACTCAGTAATATTTCTGCTTTTATTTTTATGGTTTAAGAGTAGACATGTTGTACGCAATTTATCCAAAACTGTCATGGGACCAAAAGGATTCCTACCTGTAACGTTTTGCCTTAATAACATGTGTGTTACGGAACAGATTCTAACATACAGCGTCTCCATTCATCTTAATGACTTTTCTAATAAACTGAGGAGCTCGAACAGGTGTGTTGGCAGCTCGAAAAACCTGAAAGTAACCTTCTGTTCACATGAGCAAGCAGCCTGCATGCATTCACTTTCTATATATGTGCATGACACAAGTGTCAGTGATGAGTGACATTTAAATTAACATTTTCTCAGCTCTGTACAAATTACATATGATGTGGTTAAGCGGCAAATCCAAACTGTTGTTTTTTTTTTTTATGTTTCTTCTGGGAAATGCTATGGCTCGCACGGTCTGACGTTTCTTACCTGCAGTTCCTATTTACTGTTTGATGAACAAATATTGGATAAAAAAACTTGATTATCCTCTTATCCTGTCATATACAAGATCTCATTAAACGTTTATAAAGCTTGGCAGAGTTTGTTTGCGCCTCTGGTGAGTGTACATATCTAGCAAGGATTGCTCGCTTGCTGATCTGCCAATGATGCAAGTCTGAAGCCCAGCAAGTGCCATATTAATTAAACTTCCAGTTTTCACCGATTAGTGTGTAATTTATTTTGGGTTTAGTTAGCTTTAGAAGCGTTTATATTTTTTTTCTTCAGAATCTTTTAAAAATCTGGGTAAGGGACAGCCACAAGCGTCAACACGCCCACAAGAGACAAACAAGCAACGTGAGCGACTTGTTGATGGTTGTGAGTGTGAACATAGGGTAAGAAGAACTGGCCCTGTTTCAGCAGAGAAATCACTAACCTGTTCTGGACCGTGGTTCTTCATGATAACAGCTGGGCTCCTCTGATGTGGGCTTTTCTATCATTCGCAGGTGGGGTCCCTTCTGTGTCTCTTGGAAAACAAGACGGCGTCTGCAGCTTGCAGCAGGAATCAGAACCCCAGGAGAGCCTGAGCCAACACCGAGCAGCAAAGAAAGAAAATACAAGCATAAAATCAGAACATCCCACCCCTCAGTACCCTGCACATTCCGATTCGGAGTCTGAAACCAGACCGACAGATGACGCTGCGGAACCTCCCCAGTGCACGTCTCTGTTAAACTCACACACTGCCGATCAAGACGTGCTCGACTTTGATTTTCCCATAAAAGTCAAGGTGGAGGCATCAAACATAGAGTCACATTCAGGTGATACCACAGACAATATGGATGCCAGCAACCAGAGTTGGTCTCCACAGAACTGGGATCTATTTTCGGAAAGAACTTATCAGAATAGAGTACAACAAGGAGCTGGTCTGTATCCGTACAGCACCGAAGGTACTCGTTCTGCAGAAACCACAATTCAGAACCAGCCTGTAGAGTTCCAAGCGGCGTTCAGCTACACAAACCGGACCATATGCAATAACAGGCTGCACTGCACCAGCAGACACTGTGAACTTCAGAAAAGGACCACGTCGAAGTCCAGCCCTGTGTGGCAGTATTTCTCACTGAAGGAGGGTGATTGTAGTAAGGCGGTGTGTCTGATGTGCAAGGCGGTAATATCTCGTGGTGTTAAAGAGTACACAACATCAGCACTGTTAAAACACCTACGCATGAAACATGGCAAATGTTGAACTTTTATTTATTTTATTATTTTATTTTTTGGTACTTTTGTAATCAGTAGTTAGTTTTACAATTCCAAATAAGACATTATCAATATATGTATGAATGACCTCAGTCTCTAATGTAGCAAATGAAAACTGTTCTGACCAAATGTAGTTCATTTAATTTGCAATTCAACATTCACTTGATTTCGATCAAATCATTCAGACATAAGTTGGCTCAATACCTTCCAACACTTTCACTTGAGATACAATTATAGCAGGGTTTTTACGTTTTGAGGTCATTGCCTATATACAGATGGGTGACGAATAAAAGGACAAACGCCGGCCGGCCTTGACTATAATGTTTTAGGAGCATTTTGCTTGCATGGTTTGGGCTAATTGGGGCAATTCTTCTGACTGATCATGTTTATCCTATGATGAAGCATTTCTATCCTGGTAGGACTGGTCTCTTCTAGGTTGGTCCTGCACCATCCACAGAGCACAAGGGCTCTCTGAATGGTTTGATGGGTATGAAAATAATGTAAATCATATGCCAGAGCTTTCACAGTCACCAGATCTCAAGGTATCTCTTAGGTATCTGAGGTGATGGTTAAAAAACTTCACATATTAAAAGTGATCTAGGATCAGTTTGTATGTTCAATACTCTAGTCAATATCGTTACTTGGATCAGAGAGGTAGTTCTTGGGTCAGTATTGCTACTGAAACAATTCATTCCCATCCAAAACATATTCATAACATAAAAGCTAAGAGTATAGCTGAGCTGTTCGTTTGTTAAAGAGCAGGTGATTATTAAGCTCAGAAAGTGATAATGCTTGAACCTTGATCCATGATATGTGGTATTGAGCTGTGTTTGTTTTCATGGTGTAATTGTAATATGCTTTGGACTTTGTAATGCTTTATTCCAGGAATAAACAGTCATGTTGGATGCAAATTTTTGCACACACTTTCACATTCTAAGTACCCGATTTTGTGCACAAATTAATTTATGAAAAGTAATGGTGACTGCACAGCTCCGGGGTTTGATCCTGAGCTCGGGTCACACCTCTCAGTAACATGCCTTTTGGTGGATGGGCTAGGTTAAATTACATGGTGATGCCATGTGATCAGCTGGCATCCCGTCCAGGCTGTATTCCTTTCCTCGCAAGAATTGTTCCCAGGATAGGCTCCAGATCCATCATGACTAGGAAAAAGTGATTACTGAAGAAGAACGAATGAAATGTAATGCTTTTAGTTACCTGAATATTCAGACACTGTAACATCATAAATCTGTTTCTGTAAAAGTAACTGTTTTCTCAAGATATAATACAAGCATTACAAACTCACCAAATCCAATTCAGATTTAGATAAGTCCAATCTTGGACAATTGACCCCCATTATTCCCAGTAAACTATCAAAAGCCAGTCAGTCTCTCTCATACATCCAGAAGTACAATAAATCTATTTATAAGATATTACCGAGCTTCTCAGAACAGAAATCAGAAAGGCATCTGTCACATGTCCTGTTTCTCTAGTTTCATTGAAGGCCTTTGGACAAAAGTACAGACATTTTTTTTTTTTAAATAGACCCTTTGCACTTTTCTTGTTTGATTCGAAAGGCAATATTGTGCCAGTGTCCCAAAAGCACGAATCACCAAATGTCTTTTGGTATTTCTGAAAACTTTGCCGGTGATTGATTCTCAAATATATAACCAACTTCCTGTGTTCAGCCAACATTCCTGCCATTGATGGTGTAAAGACCAGCCTCTGCTGAATCATTCAAGAATCATACACTTCTCCATCTGAATTTAGTATGAAATTAGCTGAAATTAGTATCAATTTGTTAAGAAATTATATATAATATACATATATGCATTCGTTTCACCACTGCTACAAACACTAATGTCATCTGTTGGTGCGACACTGATTTTCATTCCTGACCACTCTGGAGCTCTTCAGTGATGTATGGTTTCTGCTCTTTGCAGTATATTAAAACTGGAACAAGTCTGCATACAGACATGAGGTTGAATTGCTTGTGTCCTGCTGCAGTTGACAACTGGACTTCAGAAGAGAAATGTTCTTAAATAGATCAGTGGTAATACAGGTCATTGTTATTTCTTGAAACCATCATTCTCACAGAGCTCACAGAGCACAACACTGACTCTATCTATAATCTGTTCAGCAGAGGGTGTACTTTCCTCAGAAGCTGGACATTTTTTAAATTACTACAAGCACTAACGTCAGTCCTGGCGGCCTCGTTAAATGTCTGGTTTGGCTCGACCACAGTAAAAGAGAGGTGAAACTACAGTCCATCATCCGGTCAGTAGAGAGGATCGTTTGCAGCAACCTACCATCACTCATTACCTTTACAATAAAGGCAAAAATAGAGAAGGAAAAATTTGCCACCAATCCCTCACATCCAGTATAAGCAATGAAATACCAGATGATTAAAGCAAGAATATCAATACAGTTGCATACCCAATTATAGCTTATAATGCTACCTTTGTTTTTTTTTTTACTGGACACAATCGATCCCTATTTAAAAAAAAAATCATGGCCACAACTTACTAACACATTGGAACAGGTTCCTGATGTGTGGCCACAACTTAGTAAGGCATGGGAATGAGAAAATAATATCATTACCTTGACTTAAAAATGTGTGGAAGCGAGAACATTAAGCCAAGACTTAGTGAGGCACAGGAAGGAGATCGTTTATCCACACCTAATTAACCATTAGATTGTATTTCACGGGCATCCCAGCAGCATGACAACTCCTCGCAGCATCACTAAGGGCCGACTATAAGTTCGGATGATACTGTTCACATACTGCATTCACTTTGATAAGTGCTGCACATTCAAACAAATCATAATAAATAAACAAATATAACAAATAGTGAATTTTTCAATAGAAGAATCGGAGCAAACACAAAATAGAAGTAGTATGATCAGTAATCGATTCTGTGTTCTTCACACTAATAATGAAGACTTGCAAAATGGGAAAAGAAAACAGACTAACAATGCTCTACATAAAATAGACTACCATAGTAACATAACAAAACTATGTCAACACTTGTGTGCGTATAAATTCTTAGCTTGTGTATTCTTACAAATTCTTAAAGTCTACAGTTAGGTTAGGTTTAACCCAACCCTTGATGTTAATTAACATTTCCTTACTATAGATCAGCCTTCTTTTTTAATGTTCTCACGGACTCAATCTGCCTACTTAAGATTACGTTTGGCCAAGTGCGTGTTCAGTAAGCGCTGTTTATCATAGCACTACACACGATAAGACTTCACCTTTAAGCATTGAGCTGAGTCCGGAAAAGTTCAGCAAATGTTCGCACTGCATTATTTAGCTAACGCTAAGCTACAGACTGAACAGTGTGCAAACATAAACACCAAGTAGAGTTCTTCTTGTTTACTTCTGCTTCACCTTCTGCTTGAGCCCTCTGCTTCGCCAGTACAGATGGTAAACATGACCTTTATTTATCTGGTGTGAATGATAACTAATATCTAATTGAGCCCACTGAAAGTACTTAACCAGACAGACTGTGAGCTCTGTCACCATCTGGAACCCACTGCTTCAAATCAGTGATTTGGACTGTAACAGATCTGTCTCCTTTGGCCCAGACTCCTCCGCTAGCTAGGAAGGCGTCACTGCTAATTGGTACAGATGTGGTGTGGCTGATCCACAATGCTGCATGAAATATTGTCACCTAGGTATATTTCTCTTGAGGTCAGGTGGTATAATCTAATGTCAAAGGACACCTTCACAGATTATACATATAAAGCCAGATATGCTTTTGAGCAAGGTAGAAAAGAAAAGTAATCATTCCCGATATAAAATCAGCCCTCTGGGGGGTGATGTACCAGGGGTTTTAACTGCACGATTTAACTGCACGACAGCTGACATCAAGGTCAAGGTTTGTAATTCATTATCCATGCTATATTCAACACTGGTAGTCGAGGATGATGCTGTTTGTTTACTTCCGGAAAAGGGTTAAGTGATAGGAGCATGACAAATCAGGGAAGTGTTACATCGTGACTGATAAGACCCAATTAGAAAGCAAACATGGGTGTCTGCGTCATCATTTCCAAAAGCCTCAGTTTTTGGCCTCTAGAGAAATATGGACACCAGACATAAACATAGCAAAAGTGATGCGTTGTAAACCTAAACATATTAGTGTGAACGTAGCCTAAGAGTAGCCGGATTAGGGAGCCAGGCCTGTGTGTGGTGTCCACAGCCGAGCAGCTGGTAACCCCATAACCCAAAATGGTTTCATGGAGCCATTTTATGTGCTGCTCACCTGCAAGTTGGACATCAGACATGTGATAGACAGTCTTAAATAGATGAGATCATTGCACTGGCTTTGGGAACGTCTTTGCATTTTTAAAGCAAAGTTCTTTGCAGGTCCGTCTAGGAAAACTCTTAAAATTTCTATGTAGAATCTGAATGTTTGTCTATCAGAAAGTTCCACGGAGAACCATTTTAGGGTGAACCCTTTACATGTGTTTTTTTATTTAACCTTTTTTTGTCTTGTACTCCAACATGCATTTTTAGATATAAATTTGATTGTTTATATACACTAGGTGGCAGAGCTGTAGAATATATTCAGAGATGAAAGAGAAGGGAGCCCTAGCACAGTACGGGTGTATTACAATCATGTAAACAGAAGTTGCGTGTGCTTTTTTTGATGTCTAAAGGAGAGTGAGAAGCTCAGACAGACCAAATTGTTTACTTTCCCTTTTCTTCACTGGGTTAAATTAAGGCAGAAACAGTATAAGATTTTCTGTCGTACAGTGGGATGCACAATTTCTGGGCTAGAGTCCAGCATGGTTTGATTGATTTCCCATCTCATAGATGCTTGATTCAATTCTCAAGTTCATTGCCAAGTTTAGAAGGCGGTCATTGCAGGGAAATGACCGAACTATGCTGGACCCCATTTATCTCGCAGTGAATTTTATGGGTTTTATGATCTATTATAGACTGTACCGAATGATAGTGGTCTGATATTGTGAAAATTAGATTCTGTGGTATGTGTTTCTTCCTGTAAAGAAATAACATGTTTGAGTTCTCATATTTTAATTCTAATCTCAGTGATTACTGCTAATCTCTTGTGTTTTATATGCACGCTGTATGCATGAGACGATGATCCAGTGACATAAGTGGAAACACAGATGGAGAGAGAATCTATCCTCACAGGATTTAAAAAAAAAAAAAAAGAAAATCTGTAATTGGAATGGTACAACTTGATATTCTTTAGAGATGCAGAGAAATGAAGCGCAGCCTTAGAGCAATGCATTCATTTGTATTTCCAAATTGTACATAAACACTTCGTACAAATGTAGTAATCACAAATCCTCAAAAGTACAACACTCAATAAATAGCCAAATAACACAGTAATATAAACTCACACTCACACACCATTGGGCATGCAGACCACAACAATGCACTCATAAACAAATCAATCCCAAACGTTAGAAAGAAATCAATGTGATTATCAGAACATGTCTGAAAAAAACATAAAAATATCATTAGCAAACGGGACTTCAAAATTACAAGGATTACAGCCCTGGAAAAAACATTGCTGGGGCATGCTTTATAACGCTGTAAACATTTTCTCATGCTACAAAACAGATGTTTGGTCATGTTTATATGAGAGTGCCAGTATTTACAAGGGTTCTGAAAGAAGGTAGGTTAATTTAGGACTGGATTCCTCTCCAGTTCTTATCAGTTCTGAGATGGTTTATGAGTAACAGTCCTGATGTCCAATTGATACATTCAGTGTCCGAAAGCATTAGTGAGAAACTTGACTTGGGAAGATATTAATTGTAATGCAGGCACCTTGCTTGTTCATTTGTCTCTCCTGGGCACATATTACTGTTACAAATGTTGACAGTAAAATACATTTTCTACTATAACCAATTAGAAGGATATGCTACATGGGATTCTGAGAGGATTACAATTTGCTTTATTGTTACAAAATGTATATAAAACGTGCAGCAATGATAGGGAGAGACTGACAGATAAGGTCCAGCGAATACCATGGAATCAAAAGGCAACTGAATGACAGTCCATCCCCCAAACTCAAGGTGTGTTCAAGTAATACAGTATTTGTGCCGGTCATGAATATCAATCATGCATTGACGATGTATATGATGAGCGCATACAGCATATAGTGCACAAAGTCTGAAATGCACTCCGTGTGTTCAATTTTAACTCCATGCAGCATTAAGTTATCTCTGACATCCCCTGTAAGATCCTCACTCCTGGCAGGAGCTCTGAGGGAGTTCATTGGTCAGGACATGCCATCGCTCCACCCTCTGTCCCTTATTCCTCAGACAGTCCATCCAGTGGCGTAAAGCATCTCCCTGTGAGTGACAGCTCAGACACACTCCACCTGCCATCACGCAGAGTGATTTTCATTAGAGTGTATACGCACAGTTAGTCTCTATGTGCCTTTAGTCACGACTGCTATCAAGGCAATTCCTCATTTGAAATGGATGTTCTTATTTGTAATATTGGAATCATACTGTGTGATAATCATATGAGGGAAAAACTCAGCATGAAACAGTGGGAGTTCAGGATTAACATCTGAATAACCAGTGCGGTGGTGTGTCTTAGCAGATCAATACCATATGCACCAGAATTGTTTTGCTCTCACCTATAAAATCGTTGGAGCGGCCCAGGTCATAGTCCCATACCGTGACCTCCAGCGTCTTACTGACCAGTTCTGTGAGAGAAATCTCATAAAAGAACTCCTGTAGGCGAAAAGCAGGAGGGAAATGATGAGAATGTAGGTCCTTCGGATAAACAACACGGTCGGAATTCAGAGGCAGCATGCTGTGGAATAAGTGTTTTGCTGGTGGCTTTTGGAATCACTGAGCGCCCTCATTTAGGCCTGCAGCCTCGGCGCTCTTGACAAGATACTAAATGGAAGCTGAGAGTTCTAGTTCCAGATTACACAATGGAGCAGTCTAGTGTTGGGGACTAAAGCGAGAATAGAAAAGTGCCACTCAGTCCGCCTGATGATACTCAGCTCCCACACACACCAGGCAAACGGGATGAGCGAATTGAAGAGATATGGCGGACAAGAATAGATTGTCATCAACACTTCTTATAGAGGTTATAATAGTCCACAAGCACATGCATAGACATTAATAATCTGTAACAGATATCATAAGGAAGGTACCTCATTAAATTCTGGGTTAAGGGTCTTTTTAATCACGGCTGTTTTGTGTTTCGATTTCTTTTGCACGTCAGGCTTCAGATATCTGCAGTAGTAAAAGGAGGGAGAATGATGGAGATAAGCGTAGACACAAACAAAGTGTGAGGGAAATAGAAGGACAGTTGCACCACACTAACAGACACACATTCACAAATATCGAGTGAGGCTTCACATAGCTATTTGCTTTCCTGTGTTTCCGGCTATGTCCCACTGGCATCATTCTCCAGAGGTAGAATGATGGAGTTAAGCATAAACACAAACAAAGTGAGAGAGAAATAGAAGGACAGTTGCACCTCACACACACACACACACACACACATACACAAATATCGATTGAAGCACACATAGCTATTTGCTTTTCCGGCTGTGTCCCACTGGCTTCCATAAAAATTTGATTTGCTTTATTCACTGCTGTTAACACTCACTCCCTTCCCCTAAACAACAAAGCCACATACACACATTCTCACATGATCAACCACAAGACTGTTATGTTTTGTGTACGTCTGTGTGTATGTGTATATATGCGTGCATGTATGAAACAGAGATAAAATGACATGGACGTGTGGGTGGGAGGTTTGTTGACTCTCTTGCCACTTTGCCCGAGGAAGGTATATTTATTTTAAAACATGTTGTGGGAGAGAAACGGAGTGATTACAAATATGTAAAGGGAACACGGGTGCATAAACCGAGCAATTAAAATTCCATTTCCCCTGGTTCCCAGTTATTCTGTCTCTTACTCTCGTCTGTTCCCTAAAGACCAGTTTTAATGTTTCTCTAATCTTTTTAACCTGAGCTGAAGTACCTGAGCTAAAAGGTTTCCTTGCTGCTCAGTAAAACGGAATACAGATTAAATCATCCAGCCACACCACACACGTTTTACACCAACACACTGTCCTCTTACGTTTTGACATAGGGATCAGAGAAGCCATTGACATCCATGGCGGCGAGGTGAGCACAGCGCTGAACACCGACACACAGTCCTCCCCGCCGGGCCTCTCCATCTCCCTCTACAGACGGAGGCAGGAACTGGAGCGACAGTAACAGACGGCCTCTCTCCTCCAGACTGTGCAACTGTTCATGCTCCCACTGCAGAGGAAGTAAGAGGAGATGGAAAGGAGACAGGATGCATTTAAGAGGTGAAGCCAAGAAAGGGCAGCAGTTAATCACTAGAGTCAGTAGTGACACACCAGGTACCTGAGAATAATTAGCTGTAAAAAAAATAAATAAAAAATCCTTACCCAGCAAGGACACTCATGGAGCAAATTAATAAATTAAATTAAATTGAATTGAATATAAATTATTCCCAGAATACATTAAATAGTTTAGTGCAATAGAGCAGCCGTTCCAAGTGTGTTAAAGAATTGTAGCTATATATAGAGTCTCATTTGTAGAGTAAACCAACATTATCAATATGACCTGATAATAATAATAATAATATTAATAATAATAATAAACATCAGGCTGAAACAAAGTAAAAAAAAAGGATACGCTAAAAATACTACATACAACAAAAAGAAAATAAGACTAGAAATAGAATAATATAAATAGGCAAATACTTAAACTGTACATATATCAATACCAAGAAAATACAGTTTAACAGTTTTAACAGATTCCTGTGACTGGGTATTGTACATTTGATAGTTTGGCCCTATAAACAGAAAGCAGATTTATTCTAATTTTTGAATCACAGTATGCAATTTTTTACAATTAGATGGAGGTAATAGCTTCTAGAGAGGTAACGATGATACCTCGATTTATACAGGTCTTTGCATATGCCAGGATGTTGATGCATTTTACTGAGGTATTGCGAGGGCTGATCCTCGTAGAGTTCAACACTGCAGTTCAATGGTGTATCTATTTTCACACACACACTGATAGCTTTAGCATTATCGACCATGTCGAGTATGATCGGGTCATAACCGATGACAATTTGATGCATTTCTTGGTAGTTTTTTTCTTCAATATTGATGAATTTGATTGGAAGCAGAAATGTAAATAAAATGCCCAAGAGCATGTTCACCTGATGTATAATGTACAGAGACCTGTAAAACCTGTAGATTTGTAACTAGTACTTTGAAAATCTAAATAAAGATGTAAAAAGTGAGGGTTTTGTAAGAGTATAAGTACTGAATACCGCCAGGTGAGAGATGTTCAATACTGCATAACACTGTTCAGTAATGTATAATACTGACGCTTATTTAATCTGTCAGTTGAATTTGCAGTTGATTCTGAGGTCTTTTATCTAGCTGGTGAAGTAGGATTTGTTCTGGGCAACAGTTAGTTCTGCCTGTCGGATTTCCTGCCGTCTCTTTCAACTATACAATGCCAATAGTGTTTTTACAGACAACCTTGAGTTTGCCTGATACAGTTTTTGTTTTCAGTTCTGCAACAGTGCTACAATTTCTTAATTGTGTTGATATCATTGGACAAGAATGTACATAAACAGTATCCATAAAGAACACAGCAGTCAGCCTGGAGATAGCACCAGATGCTTGTCCTTCTAATAGGCTTTGTTTTGGAGCATGATAGCAAAGAGATACAGAAATTGTTCATTACAACATGTTCTGTAAATGTTCTGCCGTCTTGATGTGTGCTTCAGGTCGCCGTGGAAGTCAAAGGGAATTAAGCAACATTGTAAACTCATTGTTAAAACATGCATCCATGTAATTGTTAAAATTGCTGGTTATTGGACCTCAGTGTTATTCATGATTCTCTAATGTCTAGGTGTCTAATACAAACTGATCCAGGGAACAGGGGAGGGGAAATTCGACTGACTCTAAGTTTCTTCCAAACACATCCAACCCTGCCTTATTTCTAGGTAATCGATATTACTTAAAGCATCAAGCCAAGACTGTGTGAGAAATAGGAAATTAAAGGCATTATCTTCAATGAGGCGACCAACAGCCATAGATTTAATGGATAAGACTTGTACGTTCAACACAGCACTAAAACAAAGCTGGGAAATAGGCTGCACAGTATTAATATCCTTAAAATAACAAAATCTACAGCAGAATATTGACAACGAGAACTTTGTAGATTAATTCCAACTCTAAATACTGTATGTGTGTGTGGCAGTGTAAGAAAACCCAACAGACATCACTGTGGCTGAGTCACTGAGCCGTGTTTTCATTAATGCAAAACTTGAAATTGCAAACTAAAAAATAAGTAATGGAAAAACATGAATTTTGAAAAAAGAAACTCTCAAAAAACAAAGTTTTTACACTCACACGAGGTGGTTTTTCAGTCGATTCGATAAAGCGATATTTCTCAAAACTTAAATGGAAACACATTTTTCAAATTTAATTCACATGACATGACACGAAGAGCAAATGGAAACGCTACCTTTCTGAAGAAAGAGCACTCTGTTACAGCTATTGCGAGAGGAGAAAACCCAGCTTTAATCATATAACATCACCCAGTCGAAACACAAACCATTTGTATGAGCGTTTTGTCAACTTATTTTTAAATATCACTTCTATTTTCTGCAAAACTGCAATTGTCCAACTGAAAACATTATGAAGGTAATGCTCAAGCAAAAATGATGCCTAAAACCATGATAGCTAAGCATGCTTTTCTCACACACTGAATAAATGTCTGGATTTGATCACATTTTTGGATTGCTACATACCATAGCACAATGGTCTGTAAATATACTGTGCTGTAACTAAACATCTGGTTGAGATTCACTACCAGTCAAAAGTTTGGACACCCCTTCTAATTCGGTGTTTTTCTTTATTTTTATGACTTTAAAAGAGACTGGATAATGATGGACTGTTGTTTGTCTTTACTTAGTTGAGCGGTTGTTGACATAAAAGGTTATTAGTGGAATTTCTTTCCTTCTTAATGCATTTGAGAGCAACAGTAAATAGTAAATGATAAAAATACAGTAAACAACTATAGTAATCTATATTAACAAGGCACACGTCTTTGACTATTTCATGAAACTGGTTAAGATAATGCCGATTGTATCATCACGGTAAATGTTATTTACTTTGAAAAATCTAAAATATGAAACATATTTTGTTTTTTGTGGGTTTTTTTTTACACTTTTTTGTTTACCACATAATTCAGTATATGCCATGCACATACGTGTAGAAAGCAAAAAAAAAGTAAAGAAAAACCTATGAAAAAGAGTAGGTGTGTCCAAACTTTAACCGGTAGTGTATATCCAAATCTGACTCCAATTTCAGTTCAGCAAAGCCTGTCACTTTCAGAACTACATATAATGAAAAATGTGAAGTATTTACATTAAGTAACTAAGTATTTTTAAACACTTATATTCAGGAGTGCGAACATTAGATGACTCACTCCCTAGATTTGATACAAGCACATTAAAATGTAGCAAACGGTGTGCATATGCTGGTAAACTACGACAAATTCCTACTACAGGCTTAAAGAATGAGGATAAAATGTGAAATATAATGATATCCAAAGGTATAGGGATTAATTCCAATTCAACATGAAGCTAGATGAATTGATCGAATTAGGAGAATAAGGTTATGAATAGCATTAGATGTTTCTTCTTCTACATGTGCTCTGATATTAACATATAATGAAGTCTAATAGCACTTAACCTTGCATTTTTCTCCATCAGGGATTCTGCTTGCAGGCTTTCCAGACTCGATAGATCTGAAGAACTGGTGGAAAAATCTGTATCCATGGTTTTATTTTAATTATCTCTGACTTGATATCAATATGGTTGTCTCTGGAATATTTGTAACCACACAGTTAGGTGCCACTTGACCTGAAATTAAAGAGCCTTAAGTGTTTCCCTATTAACTGTTAACATTGTGATTTAAGCTGCAAACATATAAATTCACCAGGTAGCACCTGCACATCAGTTAAATTGGAAAAAACGGATTATTGATTTGAATGGCGATGTGACCATTGGTTGCAGTCTCTAGAAATGGGGCCGCTGCAACCTGTAATTTAGAACACTTCAATGCTTTTATACAGATATGCACACACATCGTTAATGTTTGACCGAGCTCTATTCAGAAGCCCATCAGTACACAGAGTTTAAAACCTCTGTGTTCTCCTTAATTAGCCCTGTGTCTGAGAGCGACTGATCCAAACAAACGAAATGAGGGGGTGGATTTAAGTGGGTGGAGATATTCAATTCAACTGATCCCACATATTAGAGGAGGTTTCTATCACACATTTCCAGCCCTGCCATTTCTCTAGGAAAAGATTTTAACACTAGACGTTTGTTTTGAGATAACTCAGTGGCACAGCTGTCGATAGTGAAAACTGAAGAGTTAAGGACACGGCTTGACAAGGTGTTATCTTGTGAGGCTGTCTCTTTCACCCTGTTCCTGTCTTGTTATTTTGACATCGCTTTACAAATCTGTCATTGGCTCTGTGCACACAAGGTCCAGGGAGAAAGACAAACAGAAAGAAAGAGAGAGAGAGAGAAAGAAAGAGAGAGAGACAGAGGTAGAGAATGAATAATTCTAACATCCCCCACAACACTCACTGGCTCTCGCTGACTTTCTGCATCTCATTATTTCTCCCTTTTAGTCAAGTTGTCAGACGATGATTTGTTTAATTATAGATGGCAGGTCTTAGCAGACGACATAGTTGATGCTGACTTCACCCATCTGTCACTCACGACATCTACTGCAGTCCTACATCCCTGGTAGTGCTTTCATGTGTGTGTGTGTGTGTGTGTGTGTGTGTGTGTGTGTGTGTGGGAACTGGTCTCTTCCAGACCTGTCTAGAAGCTTCATTAATGTTACAGACGGGGGACAGACACAAATAGCCAGCCGAAATAATGAGAGACAGAGTCACCCTATCATGCACACCTTTCATATAAATAAAAAACAAATATCACACACCCACGGCCAAGTGTTCGTTCGAAACATTCTGATGATGAATGGTAAAATAAAATTACTTTAATGTATAATGGCTACAGCAATAAACTGCATTACATGTCTTCTGGTAGATTTATGAACATAAGGTCACTGGAATATTAGCACTCTATAGTTTGTGTAATACGAGGTTGAATTCAGTTCATATATTCACAGCTCTTTGCACACAGTTAAGGGAGTTCTTGCAGAATAATCATCCATTATTTATACCACTTATCCCCCTGTGTCACAGGAAAGCTGGAGCCAATCCCAGCTGACTTTGGGCAAGGGGCGGGGTACACCCTGGGCAGGTCGCCAAACTATCACAGGGCTAACACAGAGACAAAAAAACATTCACACTCACATTCACACCTATGGGCAATGTAGAGTAGCCAGTAGACCTATTCTGCATGTCTTTGGACTGTGGGAGGAAACCGAAGCACCCTAAGGAAACTCATGCAGGCTTGGGAAGAACAACTCCATACAGAAAGGCCCCAATCGACTTCCAGGTTCAAAATCCAGAACCTTCTTGCTTTGGGGCGTCAGTGCTAACCACTGCACTGAAGAAAAACCTAATTTACACAATTTTCCATCTAGGCAAAGTGTAACTGGTCACCTTATGATGTTGTTTGATTTCTGATATTTGCTTTGCAGTTTTGAACTAGCTAACATGACATTATTATTTAAGCTACATAATCAAAATTCATTCATTTGTCCTCAATAACAGCTTTATCTTGGTCATGGAACACCTGGTCCAGGGGCACCCTGGATGGGGCAGGTTTCCACTGGAGCAGGGCACCATGTGCTCACACACTCATTCATACAGTTATTTACAACTTATCGTAGACAATCCATCTATTGGCATGTTTTTCATAGGTGGAAGGAAACTGGAGAACCCATAAGAAACCCACACAAACAGACAGTAACCTGAGCTCAAGCTGAAAATAAATGCAAACTCCACACACTCACCCAAAATCAGGCTTGAACCCTGGAGCTGTACAGTGGTAACATTATCACTGCACCAGGTATTTATGCTTGTGTATGTCTGATTAAAATGTAAACGAATGCACTCATCCATGATGTACAGCATGCATGCCTTATCATAAATTTTGACGTCATAAGAAAAATTAGTTGTGAAACAACTTTTGTTACCTTGAATTTTCAAGAAAAAATTAAATACCTTATGGCCTTTCTGGACTTTTGTAAATTTAAGCTCAGCAAACTGATTAATAATAATTTCTAGCTGTTTTCTGTCTCTGATTTGAATTTAAACAATTCTGATTCGGCTTATTCAAGATGGCTGCCTCCATGACGTTACAGCATTAAGCTACACAGTGACATTTTCTTTATGTTTATAGATTAAGTTAGGTTGAATCTTAAACCATATAAGCAGGTCTCTGTGCCATTACTGAAGGACTGAATGTGGTTTGAGGCAGATATTTACAGAAATTCGTTTAGGTGAGTTCTGTTACTTGTTAGCTTCATTAGCCTTGTATATTATGCAAAACTAAAGAAGCAAGCATCAGATCACCCACATGTGCTGACTGATCACCTAAAGGAATAGTCAAAAAGGATCAAGGAATAGTCGATCCTTATTTCCAACATGGTTCAGGATGTATGAATAAAACACCTGATCGTTACACCCATGAGTGCTTTCCTATTCTAGATTTCTTCCCGCTTTGCTCTTACAATATCCTCCACTCTTCTGGGAAGGCTTTCCACTCGATTTTACAGCTTGGCTGTAGGGATTTGTCCATTCTGCAACAACAGCATTTTATTCCAGTGAAGGGAAATTGTAATGCTACAGCATACCAAGATATCTTATACACCTGTGTGTTTCCAACTTTGTGGCAACCATTTGGGGAAGAACCACATGTTGATGTGATGGTCAGGTGGTCACAAACTTCAGCCATGTAGTGTATCTGTAAACTTTTACTGTATAATCGAATTCATTTTTTCAATCTGACATTTGCAAACAAACGAAGCTATTTTACTTTTCAGCATTACAGCTTCTCACTAAATGTTTCATTAAATGTCTCATTAGATGTGTCAAGATAAATTCTGACTTTTTGCGAAAGACTAATAACCTTCAATTCGCTAATGATAATGAGGAGGTGTAACGAGTAACAGGTGTGAGGACACACACATGGAGAGAGAGAGAGAGAGAGACATATCTTTCATATTCAGATGTATGTGATTAGCACACAGATGGCACAGGATCAGTCATCAGTCTCTATCCGATTCGGAGCCTGTACCAGGAGCCAAATCAAGATTTTTAAATAAATACCAACACTGCTCAGATATAATCTTCTCCTGTGGAAATGTGAAACATCCTCCTACTACCTCCTTGCCTCCAAGTCTGTTCTCCTCTTGGTTTTCTTTTCTGTATTTACTCACAAGTTTGCTCTCTCTAATTACTTAATTCTGCCAACTTCCTCTGCCTTTCTCTGTCTCCACTTTATACATTCATTCCACCTCTCACTGTCCCTCAGTCACTCTCACTTGTCTTCTTCTTCCTCGGATTGGTGTAGCTTTGTTCTTGTCACCTCCAGTTTTCATCTTCATTGGGAATGATTTGTCCGAGGGTTATCTTTCTACTTTCACGTCTTCTTCATTTGTTTCTGCCTGCCATCCAACCCTTTGTCCACCCCTGTCTACCTCTCTCTCTACCTGTCTCTCTCTCTGTCTGTCTGTCTGTCTCACTCTACCTACCTCTCTCTCTGTCCTTGTCTGTCTCTCTTGCTCTTTTTGTCTCTCTCAGTCTCTCACTATCTCTGTCTGTCTGTCTGTCTCTCTCTGTCTGTCTGTCTCACTCTGCCTACCTTGCCTACCTACCTCCCTCTCTCTCTCTCTCTCTCTCTCTTTCTCTCTCTCTCTCTATCTCTCTCAGGGAATTCAGATCCACCTGTTCTGGGGTTTTGCATTAGCAGATAAGATGACACAAGCAGAAATGTTACCGTAATAATTCTAAACATTGAAAAAAAAAAAAAAGGAAATAGCGGGAAGTGAAAACATATTTTGATCAACTTAACATTCCTCTCACTGCAAATTCCATGGTAACTATAACTGCATAGCTGTGACTGGTAATCTCTTGATTACATCATTCTCTGAACTCTGAACATTTTCAGACTATTTTCATAAATTAATGTGAAATGTATATGTTCTTTTGAACACTTAAGACATTCACTTAAAAATTGCAAATATTCGGATACAGGAAGTCCTATTTCTGACTCTCGGGCTGAGAGAATAGCCAGTCCTCTGTTTCTTTCTCATATTTTGCCCTCTGATCCCTCTGTGGTCTTTGATGTTGTTGTCATTCTGTCCATCTGCACTGTAATTTCAAATCTTTCAGCAAGGTCATAAGGTTTTCCTCTTATCAGCAGTGTTTTTCATTTTATTAGAGGTACAGAAAAGAGGAAACTATGTTGTAGATCACCTTTCTTTTTCTCTCATAATTCTCTGATCTTTATAAAGTGTGTTTCAAGGAACATCCCAGGACTTGCTCTTTATTTTTGTTTCCTACACCATCCCCTTATCATCATCATCATCATCATCGTCTTTGTCTGGCACTGGATGTTACATCTCTTTCATCAGATAGTCTACAAAGCCGCATTGATGTACATGGCAAGTGTATAGAATCAATAAGTAAAGCGGTTAAAAACTAATTCTGGTGTCGAAAATCAATGCATATTCCCAGGTTCATGTTAGAGCTCGTGGGAGGGAGTGTGAAAATTTCTTTCAGAGCTGGAAGGTAATAGACAACGCTGAAAAGTGTTTCACAAGGGTGGTGGGATGAAAGAATGACACATCGCATAGAATGACACACATTTTTTTCTTAGTGTTACATTTAGTGTTGTGTAACATCTATGAAACAAGAAATCACTTACGTTATAGCAGCTATAAATAGTCATTCCCTCACCAACCTCAACCTTTTTTTTTTCCTTTCAAAAAGCACAATTTCTCACGTTACTGAAACTCCTCTGTCCTGCAGACCTTCCCATGTCAGAAAACTTATTGGATGAATCACCTGAGCTGAATCATATTCGATTGAATCCTATTGTAAAAAAAAAAGGTAACTTGAATCTGTACTTGTTTTACTGTATACTTAGTGTATTGTATCACATGCTACGGAGATGTGTATTGTTTTGTCTGAAACCCCTAATATTTGTCTTAACAGCATTATGTGTATTAAGGTTTTTAATCACTCAGTTCATTGAATTGTTTAGGAATTGCTATTACTTTTAGCGACATGTTTGATTTCCGAACTATTATAGGAAATAAGATGATGAGGAATGGATTTTCTTCTTCTTTTCACATATTACAATGTACACAGCGTTCTTATTCTAAATGCTAATTCACTTTGATCCCAATGTGAATACACTGAAGAGAGATGATGAATACATTAAATATGCAGGCAATAATTGGTTTATTTAAGCCTGAAATGTCAGTGCTGGAAACAGATGGCTTTAATGATAGTGAAAGTGGGTGAGTGAAAGAGAGAGAGCGTGCGAGAGAGAGCGAGGGGTGGGTGTAGGGTAATAGAAAAAATGGGGAGAGAAGGTTGAGGTTGAGTACCTCTCTGAGATAACATGAGATTCCTCTCAGTGCCGCTCCCATTGCTGTTGGAGAGGGAAGCTGAAAGAAGGAGAGAAAGAGGTAGCGGTTAGAAATACCGCTTGAAATGTTTATCACACTTTTTCCAGGAGTAGTTTCAAAGTGAATGTCTGTGTATGGGATCGTGTTTGTGTGTGTGTGTGTGTGTGTGTGTGTGCTGTGCTTACAGGGGGTGGATGCTCTAGGCAGGTGTAGAAGCGTTTTGTCTGGTCTGGTTTCACTCGCCTCAGAGCCACCCGCGACTCACCAATAAATTCATTATGAGTCAGCTTGTCCTCATCACACACTGATAACCTGAGCAAGATTATAGTAGAGACAAAGAACAGAGAAAGTGAGGGGGAAGAGAGATAGTGTGTGTATGAGTCTAGAAGAAAAAAGAGGTGGGCAGAGATTATTTTTATTTAAAAGAAGTTGCCAAACGCAAGAGAAGTGAGAGATTAGCGGAACAGAGAGAGCGCCAAAAATAAGGTCTGATGGAATTGCTCCTGATGGAAATGTATATTTATGACTGGGATTAGAATGATATTCGCAGCGTTGACAGCTTTTTTATTTCAAATCCTGCACCCCTGCACTCTCACGTTCAAAGGGCTGTGCGCACGAGTGGAGCTCAGACTCAGGCTCAGCTCCTTAGTCTCAGAGATAAACAGCTAAACGTATTTACTTTGTGCGCTCTTCTACTTTTCACACCATTCGTTTTAAAAAAAAAAAGGGAAACTGGAAAAAGGAAAAGGCCAATATTGAAAACATTCCCAGCCTTTGGGTGGAGGTGTGAGATTTGGGCATATGGGTAATTTTCACAGCGTAAACCTTGTTCAATTGTAAAATAAAATATAGAATCATTTCAAATAGCAAGTTTTCAGCTTTCAGCTAACTTTTGGGAGAGGTTATAGGACCAAGCTGACTCTTTTCACTTTCCCTGGTGCAGCATGAACAAAATTTCCAGCCTTTGCACTAGAAAAAAATCATGACAAATAGTATTACAGATTTTATTATTCTTATTTGTTTTTTTTTGTTTTTTTATTGATCTTGCAATGAAAAGGCCCTAATGGTTTATCACGTGACCTGCGATCGGTTCTTGTTGTGTTTGGGTGTTTTCTAATGGGATCTTGGGATTTTCTAATAGTGACATGTTTTTCTTTTTTTCTTCTGTCATATTTGCATCTGTAGAGATAATGTTATTTGTTCTGTCTTCGAAGGAAACAGGAAAAAAACATGCCTAGTTTACACAGAATGGTACAAAAAAAAAACATCCAGTGAGCAGTGATTCTATTGCTGGAAAAGCCTTGGATGAGACTCAAGTCAAGTCAACTTTCTAAATTTCTAAAGCACATTTAGCAAACAACAGGATTTGCCCAGATAAATAATAATAAAAAAACCTAAAATAGTAAAGAAGTAAAGTAGAGGTCAGAGGAATACAGTAAAACACTCTTTACAACCACGGTAAGCAGAAAAGCATCTCAGAATGCCCCAAATCTCCATTTTAGTACAAGAATTTAATTATACCAGATTTATAATTGAATATGAGTAGACTCTTGAAAACCATTCTATTAAGACTATTAAATCTACACCCTGGAAACCAACCCCCCTTGGAAAATTAAACAATATTTTAGAGGCTTTTTAAAGAAAGAATAGTGCCAGTGCTCCATATTAGTGCAAGAATCATTAACAACCCTAAGCAATCTCGTTTATTAGTTCATAAATTAATTACACCAAGTAGCTTATCCTGCTGGCTTACAGTATGTGTTATATCTGTGAGAGGTAGGGCTGTTTTAAAAGTTTAATCTTTAAAAAGTCTTAATCAGATGTTTTTTTAAATGGATTTTTTTTTTGTATCATTGTCATTGTAGAGCAAATGCTAATGTTACTTAGAGTGCACTTTTCCAGACAATGATCTCTTTTCTCTTCAGCCAGGGAGAGACTATGATGAGCAGCAAGAGAGGAGAGTAAATCTTAAATGAAGGGGGGAAATATTTTTGCCGGCGGCACAAAGTAGCAGCTAGAAAAAAAAATTGGCAGGGTGTGTGTGAGAGAAATTGTATTATTGATAACAGAGAATTATTTTTTTCTTAGAAAAGCAACAACATATGAGTAATCACATGCGGCTTTGCTTTATATAAAGTTTATTTTATTTATATTTGCTATTTTAATTGTAATTGCCTTTTAAGGGCTTAAAACTCCCTACTATAGACATACTGGGAGAAACATTTGCCCTGTCTAGGATGTTCAATCCTAGTCAAGTATACATCTATTCCTTTATATGCGCAAACATGCTTATGTGACCCATCACATCAAATCATGGTATTGATTGGAGTTATATATATTTCTACATTCCTGGTTCAATAAGCTTTAATTTGATACCAGGTTTATTACTGTATCATGTGCATATATCAACATACAGTAGCAACAGTGTGAGTTTGTTTATGAGGAGGGCCTTGGAAAACTCTGTCGGAATCTATTTTAAGAATATTAAATCGTCAGCCTCATTTTCACATCATCAGGATTTCCCTACTAAAAATAACTTCACCAGCAGCGTGCTTTTATAACGAGAACATGCATGTTTTTCTGTCAAAACTCAAGAAACCAGCTTGGATAATGTTCATTAAAGTGCTTTAAAACAATGTTTAAGATTTAAATTTCTGTTGCAGGATCAGGAAGATAAGGTATTTATTAACTGAGTTTTACCTAAATTGAAACTATGAACAGTTTCACCTACCACATCTTATAGGCCAAAGCGCAAAACTAACCTGCGCGACTTGACATTTTGCATTTTTCCACATTATCTTTCCAATTCAGTTACCAGATATTCCCACCCACCAACTCTCCCTGATCATAGCTACTGCTAGCTAACAACTGGAAGGGGTGAAGGCTATTACGTGCTCCCTCAGAGACCCATGAAGTCTTTTTGAAAAACAGAAAATAGAAGAAAATAGCTATCGACCCTCTTACACATACATGAACACACAGAGTCTCGTGATTGGCTGGTGTCACTGTGATTGACAGAGGAGAGAGAGTATGCCCTCCCATCCACTCAGACAGCATTGTCAGGATTCAAACTTGTGATCTTACTGTTGCACCTCTCAGGAGCCTGACTTGGCACTTTTAACCCTTACAACAAAACAATTACAATTTGCAGTTCTGCAAGAGCAAGGTTTCTGTGAGAGCAGAGAATTTAAGCCTGTATTTTAAATGAGTATCCATACTTACTCTCTGGCTCGGCCAAGTAATAGGCTATGTAGCTATTCACATCAGTATTCATGCCTCCAAATCTGAGCAGAAGATTAAGCACAGCAGGCATACACCAGCTCAGTAATAGAGCACATTACTTCCTCTCTGTGGGACTGTGCAGGATTCTTACTCCTTTTCCACTAATGCAAACCAGGTACTAGTTCTGGGCTGATGCTAGTGCTGGTTCAGAGCTGGTTCAACTTGCAAACCTTTTAAAAACCGGTTTGCTTTTGGGCTAAAGCCATGTCATTACATCAGTGTATACATCTCCACTTTCCCTGTCGCTAGTACCACTAGCCTGACCCACTAGTGCTGCTAGCCAACCATGTTAGCATCGGTAGCACCATACGCAACAACAATGGTGGACTACATCGTCTCATTTTCTTCTTTTCTATTTGATTAGTCAGACTAGACGCAAGCGCTGTTTTTTGTTTTTTTTTTGGTCATGATAACCCCACCCCAGCCCGTGACATTAATAGTTCTTGTTTCTAGACGAGCAAAGACTTGGTGCCACTCTAGAACTAGTTTTTCTGGCCAAGCGCCGGTTTTTTGGCTGTCAAAAAGCGAATAACTGACTCAAGATTAGGCACGGGCTCCTTGGAACTGCCTTCGAGATAAGGGGCATCTGAGGGACTCAGACAGGGAATCTATGACATTGAGGTGCTTCTTAAATACAAAAAAATAAAATCTTGGGCTATACACATCAGCTGTTGAGTGGACTGTTTTGGCTATAAGAGATATGTGAAATTTTTGAGGCAGTTCCTTGTATTTTTGTCATCAAGGCTGCCAAAGTTGTATTTATTTAACAGTTATCATGTTTCACAGCTTAATCTAACTTTAAAGTCATACATACATTAAGAATGAAAATTTGTTTGTTTTCTGTCCTGATGCCAATAAAAGCACAGGAAATATTAATGTTAGGTATAGTGAGTTACATATGCACTGTCACACTTCAGAAAAACAGTTTCTTCTGAGATTTAAGTGGCAGACACATAAATAATCACAGACATCTACCCAAAACACTGAGAAGTGCACAGCATTCTCTGAGAAAAGCTTGAAATATTGGTGCCACAGAGATGTACCCTGGGAAGGTTGTGTGGGCGACTGGCATACACGTATTCATGGCAGAAAAGACATTCCCTGAAGGATTTTGAGAATTGACTTCTATACGCTGCTCAATTCACAAACCCACACACACCTACATTCCGCTCACACACACACACACACACACACACACACACACACAAAACACTACCTGAGGGTCTTTCTGTGCATGTCTTCTTCCGTGATTCCAATGTATGTTAGGGTCTCATTCCAGACTGGATTTAGAGAATTCCGTACGGTTTTGGTTTTCAGCTTATTAGCCTGATGAGAGACAGTGAAGGAGCTAATTTAGTCATTCAAATACAATGACTAAAAATACAATCAAGTGCAAAAGACATTTGAATAATTACAAAGAAAATTTACTTTTTTTCCTACAAAAAGAAGTAGATTGCCAAAATGTTTAAAGTTAAATGTGGCTGTATTCTGCAATGGGCCAACAGTCCAAAAATTCCAAAATGATAATTTAAAAAAAAAAAGCCATTCAGACAAAATGGTGACCATATAAGATATTAGCAAATATTTAAATGAAAAACCTATAACCAATAATAATTGTCTATTAATAATAACATTCACTATTGGAGAGAATATCAGTGAATTATTGCCTTCTTAAATCTAAAGTTTTGTTTAAAGCATACACATATATATATATATATATATATATATATATATATATTGTACTGTGGTTTAAATTAACCCACCTTACTCGCTCCAGGCAAGAGATGAATCTTAACATATGGATCTGCCAATCCGTTGAAATCCATAGGCTTCAAACCCTTTGGGAATAGAGCGAGACTGAGAATTATATCTTCTCACAGGCATGTTTTTTTAAAAACTGTTATGAATGTTTTTAATAATAAAACAAATATGTATATATTGAATTTTATCTAAGTATGTATCAAAAATAGATGAGCACTAAAAATCATAAAATCTGACTGACATATTGGTATTGAACTAGTTCTGCATGATTATTACCTCAGTATGACATCTTTTATAATGTAACTTAATCTTTTAAAAGATAAACAGTGGGAAAAGTGCAAACCTTGGCTCTGAGGATGGTGCAGTGAAGGGAGCTGGTTGCTCTCTCATACCGCAGTTCAAACTCTAATGTCCCGAGAGCCGCTATACCATAATGGGAAGATGATCATATTAGCATACACGCAGATGGATTAAACTATTCGCAGTGCAATTCTTCAAGCTACAGCAATCAGCTTTAAGCACCACTGGACTAAAAATGCTCATCAGTCATCCGGTCTTATTATAATACATACCTAACAGGCAAAGGTAACTCTGTTTTCAAAAATAACCCAATTTAGATGTTTACTAGGTGTGGGTGTGTATTGCTAATAGATGGCATAGAAACATTATGAAACATTGGGGATTTTAAAATACATTTAATACCCATCAGATCTATAAGCATGTAGTGCAAACAGCATGATTTATTCATGTTTTATTCAATATTCAAAGTGCCGATTAAAATGCACCATTACACACTTACACACATACATATTTATGTAATGCCATTATGCTAGACCTTGTTGAACGTGTGTAACAAATGTGTGGGAAATACTCAGTACCTCCCAGTAGCATCACACCTGCGCCTACATAAAGTCCAGTTATGTATGTAGCTGGTTTCTATGATTATGACTCATAGACCACAACCACCCATGACACATAACAGGCTGCAGTAACCCTCCTGCAACATTAATGATTTTTTCAGCCACATTGGTTTGCATCCTTCTTTAAAGGATGTGAGGTCTGATACAACGTGATATTGCCCTAGGCATCTCAGTATACTTAGAGGACACTGTCTACCAAATCATCCCACTGTGGTCATACTTGAACCTCACTCCATTACAGCATTTCTCTCTTTCTAGAATAAACAACACTCTTAGAATAAGACTGGGTTTTGCCAGAGGTTTGTACATATTCCTTTTTCAAGCTCTGCCTTATACTCCAGCGTTATCCTAACCCTTATTCCTATATACAGAGCTTAAGTGAACGAGATAACGAGAACTAAAAGTAACGGATGGCTTACTGCAGTCATCGCTGTCAGAGCTGTTGATGTCCACTGATGTGTCCACACTGCTGGACAATGACAGCGTTCCACCACCTCCCCTGGCCCCGGCCTGCAGTGGGGAGAGGAGCGTGCTGCTCCCCACTCCTCCAGAAGCCCCGAGCCCAGGGCTGAGGGCCACTGGAGAGGCAGAAGGGTGTGGAGAGATAGGCTCGCCGGTCGGGGAGAGACGGGGGAAGTAGGCGGAGATCTGTCTGATTGGTCGGATCGGGCCCGGGCAGACGTCTATGGCCATGTGTTCCTGGATGGAGATGGTGAGTTTCTTTCCTTTACGCACCGTCATAGAGCTGATTGAAAAACAGAAAATAATGAGAAATAAGGTTGGATTTACTTCACGTATTCAGTTTCAATTAATTTAATACTCATATTCCTACTAATAATTCTGCTACAACTAACACTACTACTACCGTTGCTGCCTCTGCTAAGCTTACTGCTGTTGCTGCTATTAATTCCTCTACTACTACTACTATTACTTATAATAATAATAATAATAATAATAATAATAATAATAATAATAATAAATTGGTTATTTATATAATACCTTTTCACACTCAAAATTGTTTAGTTTGTTTACATGTAGTTAATAATCGCATTTTTGCATTGGGTGTAATTTATTTTATAATTTATTTAGCCTTCAGATAGTCACAAGAGAGTCACACAAATAAAACGGTTTTATGTTCTACGTATAGCTAGTTTTCTACAGTGAGGTTAAACTCTCAGTGCTTAGTATATTTAGTCATGTTCTACCTAGTTAGGCAATGCTAATCTTAGCTTCCTGCCATCTTTTGCTAACTAACAGCCAACGTTAGCTCCTTAATAGGAATTTAGTTATTTCAGTAGAACATAAAGAGCTTTACGGTTTTATATTATGGTACATATCTTTCTTTATTACTCCATTTACCCATACCCTATGTCACTTCCTGTCACTTCATGGTCTTTGGGCAGGACGATAGCAGATGTTTGCGATTGGCTAAATGCTGAATTCACCACTTTGAAAGTGTCTACATTTCCCGGAGAAATTCCTGATGCTTTTTTTTTTTGGCTTAATTTACATAAAATCTGTATTTTTGAAATTTTAATTTATGGTTATGATTGATTTATATGTTTTTAAAGGCAAATCTTATCACCAACAGGTTCAAAACAGAAAAAAAACATTGGCAGCCATGTAATTGATTAAATATACCACAGAAAATATTTTTAATGTGACATACATAATTCAAATATATGAAATTCATATACTTTTGTCTGCTTCCAGGCTCCATATACTTCCTTTGTCCACATTACGAAATGCATTTTCTGTTTGAATTTTTGAGTTTGTGCAAAATCCTTTTTGTTGTTCAAAATCACCTTTGCTTTAAGTTTTGAATCCAATTGTGTATTTATTATGCGCCACCTTCAAGAAATCACCAAAAAATTAGATTCTTGTCCTACCTTGTCCAGTATGTCACCTTATTGCCATAACTCGCATTTCAGTTGAAAACCTTCAACCTGTTTTACAAACCTGGACGTGAGCTGCACACTAAAACAGGCGGCCAATATCTCAGTAATTAAGGTTTGCCTACTCAGGCTAATCTTTTTGTTTTGTACTTTCAGTGCAAGCAGAGAAAATGGATCAGTGTCGAATGTGTTGTGAGCTGTTGCTTATGGGGGCTAGCAAGCCAGAAAAGAGGAAGAATAAGGCATAAATATGGAGTGGGAACGTATTCTTAGAGACAAAAAGTGAGAGAAAGAGAGATTTAGACTTTATCCTGCCACCAATATATTTCCAGCAAGGCAAGCAAGGGGAAAAAAGTAAGATTCACCGGAGGATTTATCTGGCTATTAAGGTCTACTTTAGTGAGGAGGGAAAAAATCAGCATAGAATCGAAGCCTTTATTTTATTAACTGTTACTGTCACAGTTTTCCTGGAAAGGTTTGATCTACAGGCAGAATAACAGAAAAGAGGAGTTGGAGGAAAAAACAGCTTACCAGCATGACTAGCATAGCAAATACTGTTTTCTAACAAGCAACCACGGGCATTATTCTGGTAATCAATAATAGGTGAAAAAAGAAATGAATGAAGGTTGTTTTACACTGGATGTTCCGTCACATCCTTACAACATATAGTTGAGCCACTGTGAGCCAGATTAGTCCCAACTAGCCTTAGGTACACAAACACACTCAGACACACACTGTCAATCCGTCCTGTCTGTCAATTCAGCGTCCTCACTTTGACAGATGTCACATCTGGTGGCTGTGACATGCAGCTCATCATTACAGCAAGACAGTTAGTACAGAGGCTTTTCACCAGCATGGCTAATGAGATCATGACACACACATGATAACAGAATTAGCAATTAGCACAGGATTATTATGCTGTTGCATGTCAAGTATCAAATGTCCTTCTCGGCACTATACAACTACGCAATAATGTTTTTTTAATGTAATCTTTCACAACACAGTGTATAATTTTTCGTTGTCGATGAGAGATTTTTTTCATGGTAATGGACTGTAATGGAATGGAACAAAAATGCGAATCCTTGTCAATCATAATTGTTACACATTTGTTACAAATGTTTTAATGCGTTTTTGGAAACGTAGCTATCATGTTATAATGTTTTTCTGTGCTGCTGTTTTGATCTTGATTGACATTTTGATGATTTCCAAAGAGACTGTCAGGCTGTAATACAAAGCAAACTCAATTGCTATGAACATGGAGTTAGGAATCAAATCATTTAATATTAAAGGAGCGATTTGTAATTCCTTCAGCATGTTTCTGCCTCCGAGGCAAATCAAGACCTGTAATAAAAATCTTGACATTTCTTCCAATTCCCCTTAACCACCCTGTGTTTTTATACATTCTCTGTTAAAACTGTGTTTACCTTGTGAATAGCATTTTAAAGAAAAATTGCAGGGGAAATGGGGGGGGCAAAGATTATTTCTGGGTCATAAAAACATAAACAGAAGCCTGGATTAAAGTCACTAGTCAGATCCATTGCATGGGAATATTGTGAATCACATTTTATTTAAGATATAAACTTTTAAACATTGCAAACCGCACCTTTAAATCACAATTCCAAAACATTAATCTATAGTAAATCATTCACAGGACTATATTTTGGGCAGTTCACATAATCCAAACAGATTACTATTATTATTATAATGTTATTATTTAAAACATATCAGTGGTACGGTGCAGCTTTTTGGATTAGGTTATTTAGTATTTATGGAAGGAGACTCCAGTGTCAGTGCTATATAACAGTCAGTAGGTTTTCCTCAATGGGAAAGTGTTAAGGTCTGAAGACTTTCTGCACTTTCCAGTTCCTCAATACCATGACAAGATGTGTTTTTGTTTCTTTGTTTCTTAATAACTTCAAAAGAGAAAAAACTGAGGCTGGTAAGAGAACAGCTGTTTTTCATTGTTATAATGTAAGCAATAACAGGAATTAGCATATCACATAGCATTAACTATATAACTTAAAAAATAACGTGCAACTATAAATGACAACCTTTGTCAAGTTGCTATGGTAGAAGAGGAATAAAACACTTTTGGAGAAAAATAATCCACTCCTGGGTGGTAATGGCATGGATTATTTTGTGTATTCTTTGCTTATATACACAAAGCCATTACATAAACACATGATATACATAACACTTTTAGAAAAGAGTTTACTATATAACACCAGGTTTACCTTTCAGAAAAGTCTTCTAGTTCACCAGGTTGAGAAAACTAGATCTCATAACCATCTTTGAAGAACCTCCTTTTATAAGAGTGCCCACAGTGGAATGAGTGGATTGCAGCTGCAGTTTGTATTATTAGGATATTTAAACTGTAGTTTCACTTTAATAATCAGCCATTGCCCTGTCATCACTGACTAACTGAGTAAGTCCTGCAGTGGTGTAAAAGAAGCGAATCTGCACACACTGCCGCCAAGTGTGCGAGTGTGTGTGAACTGACTGCAGTAACCCTTCTACTGTTTGGGCTTGGGGCTGTCAGCACCACTGGCCTCTAGCTCCTAGCTCTGTCAAGTCAGTGTGTGTGTGTGTGTGTGTGTGTTTGTGTGTGTGTGTGTGTGTGTGTGTGTGTGTGTGTGTGTGTGTGTGAGGGGCTAATTGAATGAGTGTCAGTGTAGCTGAGAGTAGATCACAGCAAGAGGTGAAATAGGACATTGGAGGGGTATCGCTGGGCATGATAGTGAGAGAGATGAAGGAAGAAAAAAGTGTATGTGTGTGTGTGTGTGTGTGGTAATGACAGTAGGTGGTCAGCAGTGTTCATTATGGTTGTTGGCAGTGCAGGGAAATCTAGCTGTATTAGGAAGCACTCCAAATGCCTGTGGGGTTTGAGCAGCATGTCTAAGCTTGCCAAAACTGCAAATCACATCCATCCTCGCCTGGATTCCTGGCAAATAAATCCTTCTGAAATGCACCAACACTGCAGTGGAATACATGGAACATGTAATGTCTCGATCATTTTCATTTCACCTAGTCATGCAGTTCAGACTGAATTATTTTAACCTGCATTGCTCAGAGTTCTGAAATCATTCTTCGCCAAGATTGATCAGATCTGTCTTTAGGCATTCCTGCTTTCCAACACATTGTGGATAAAGAACCTGTTGGAAGTTCGCTATTTAAGATGGATAATGAGTGGCCCAGAAATGGTTAAAGATCCATGGTGTAAGCTTTTCAGCCACTTCTATAGTAATCATCTATATTGAAATATCAGTGCCAAGTTCATCCCAGGTGGATAAGAGATCCTGCGAGTCCTTGTATTATCCTGACACCTACCCTCTCACCTTATTTCTCAGCAGTTTATCTATAATATTGTTTCTCCAGATCATGTCTGTTCATGTTTTTAGATCTTTACAGCCTTGGCCAATGTGTCTAATTCAGGTGATGTATTGGCATGGTGCTTTAAAATAAATCACTTCTCTTTTTCATTCTTTCTAACACTCTCATTTACACACAATCCCCCAATGGCACACATGCACGGCCTCTGTCATCTTTCTTACTGTCACCCTTACTCCTCTTTGTCTGTTCAGAATGGCTCACTTGGCTCTGATAAAAAGCCAGCAACAGGGAGAGAAAAAGAGAGCAAAAGGGAGAGAGAAGCAGTAAAGTGCTACAGAAACTCATTTCAGATTGCACCACAGGCTTGGATTAGCAAAGTAGCAGAATCATAAAGGCACGTTCACTACTCAATATGAAGTGTTCTCGCCTAACACCGAGCTTAACCCATTAAAGCCGGAGTAACGTTCTTTACTCTTCCATTTAGTTACACTGTAGTTACTGAATAATACTGAAAAAATATGGCTAACGTGAATAACTGAATAGGAACCTGAGTTCCTATAAGAGAGAGACAGAAATAGGGTTGTAAAGAGAAGGATGTCAGGAAGAGAGAAAAGGTTAACACCACACACACCTTTGTACATTAATACTTAACGTGTGTACAGCTGTATATAAAGAGAGAGATGTCCACTGGAACAAACCTAAACAATCTAGTTAACAAGGGGTTACTGTTTCAGATGTCCCTAATTATAAAAATAATCACAGATACAGAGAGGAAGACAAAAAGAAAGACAAAAAGAGGAGACTGATGGAAGAATGATGGAACGAACAAAAACATACGAAGACTAGCACAGGAAGTTTTCAGAGAAAGGACTAATTAGAGGAATTCCGTTGCTTACCTCTGATTGCTTGAGTATAAAAGGGTCCCTCATAAACAAGTGGATTCCAAAGCTTACAGGTCTGCACTAACAGGTGGTGTGAGAGAATGAGAAAGAGAGCCTGAGAGACAGAGAGAGAGAGAGAGAGAGAGAGAGGAGGAGGAGGGGAGACAGTGTGCTGGAGAGAGTGAGGAAGAGGCAGAGATGGAGAGGCGTGAGTGTATATCCGATGGTAAATAATCTATAAAACTGTCAGGAGAGGTATAACAGGAGGTAAGGAGAGGTTGTGATGCTGAGAGAGGAAGAAAGAGCGACTGTAAGGATTGAGAAGTTCAGTGGTGAGTGAAAACATGCACAGGTCTGCATTGCACAGGAGGGAGAATTTCATTTCAGCGCTTCTGCTACTAATTCTCAGTCCCCCGTGCACTCATCTTTTGCTTTCCTTCCTTTGATTTTCCCCTCCTCCACTTCCACATATTCCCTCTCTCTTTTCCCAGGCACTTTAATTCACTGGCAGTCTTCCAGTATCCTTTTGGAGTGAATGCATTTATCTGTTTTGTCAAGCTCAGTGAATATCTGTGTGCGCATTAAGATTCCTTCCAGCTTCCTACTGTCTCTGCTTATGACTGCATTATAACTGTGCGTGTGTGCGTGTGTGTGTGCGTGCACGAGCGTGAGATTTATCGCTGATCCAGGAAGCGTGCAGCAGCAGGATAGCATGTAAGCAGCGACTTTATGCTGTGCCACATAAGCACGTGCCAGCAGCAGCATCTGTCTTTCTCTCTATATAATTTGCTCTAATGATGCCTAATGATACATGCGTGAAGACACGGATTCAGGATAACCAGTTTCTATACCCCTCCTCTGTTTCAGTTTCCTTTCCTTCTCATTTTTCTCCCTCTGTCTTTCTTTCCCTCCCTTTCTGTGGTCAGTGACATGGTGGTAAGCGACATCCTCCAGAGTTTCTGTTTAATAATATCTTCAACTCTGGTACAACACGTCTCATTTATCTGTCCCTGTCCTCTTTTCTCCACGTTGCATTGGCCCCCATACTTCACTTCTCAGTTCTTCCAATTGTCCTCCATGCTTCCTTGGCTGATGGATCGTTATCTCTTGCATCTCTGCCATGGTTGACTGTCTGTGTGGACACACATGCTCGTGTCCAACATTTCCTCTCTCTTTCATCTCCTTGTCTTCATGTTATCTTGCTTCTCATGCTGATCTCCAGACCTCCCAGTGGAATATATTGGCTATTTATTAAAAGTCATGGACCGCCTTATCAAGTCAAATCGGCTCACTGCACAGATGTAATGAAAGTAAACAGCGGCTCTCTGAATGATATCCCCCTGTCCTGAAGGCTGAACAAACTCCAGTTCGGGGTGTCATATCCAATGGCCTCTGAACCGCTTGACAAATCAAGTAGCAGCATGATACAGATCAGAACTGTGCTGCCAGTCAGCTGGGGTGTTAACTGCATTGCTTTAATTAGCATTTGTTGATTTAGCGCACTGTGGGTGCATGTCAAAAAGGTCACGCGTATCTCCAGACCCTTGAGATTCAGAAACGTTTGATTGAAGAGGAGATGCGGGTGGGTATTTCTCTATTGTCAGCTGCACTGCCAGGGTCATATAGGCCACCATCTCATGAACAGCCATTGCTATTGACAAGGTTGAATTGAGCTTTTATTGCATATTTAATACTTCATAATGTGCTGCGGATATTGCAGAGATAAATATCACAGACTTTAGTTGACCGAATTAAAAGAAGAGTATTAAAAGCAAATCAAATCGCTTGATTAAAGCATAAATCTTTGCTATTGTACTAATTAAAAAGCCACAGGGGCAATAAATATTTTACAATTGCTTTCGGATCTGGTTGATTGTAAGCTCTAAGGTGTGTGTGTGTGTCTGTGTCTGAAACTTTCTACCCGTCTAACTGTGTTACTTTTGTTATTAAAGCCAGCAGTTTGCAAACAGTTTCCAAATTTTTCACAGTTTCTAAACTTTCAGTCTAGCACACCTGTTCTGACCATTACCATTGAGTCCAAATGGTTTAAAGGAGCCAAAGTAAAGCAGGAAATCTATGCTGCATCTGTTGCATGTGTGAAGCTCTCTGCAGCAGACGGTGTTGGGGTTTGTTATTAAAACCAGCATTGCTATGTATTATTAAAGCCAGCATTGTGCAATTTCCATTTGCCAGACTTTCACATTGCTGCCAGAAGCTCTGGGATTCAGCCAAGCACACCTGTTATGATCATTTTACGATCACATCTAAATGCTTTAGTTGGTTTAAATGGTTTAAATGCTCAGAAATAATCAAGAAACGTAGTGTTGCTTTAAAAAAAAAAAAGCTGTATTGTGGCTCATCCATATCTGTTACAAAAAACATCCAGAGAGATCCAACCTGACTTGCTTCTGGTTCAACCTCTCATTGCTGAAAAACCAAATACAATCTACAAAATATCTCACATGTTATTCTGATTCATATCAGTTCCAGTGGTATGAAGCCATCACACACATTGCATCGGTTCACCTGCACCATCTCTTGATATCACTAAAATGAAAAGCAACAGAGAAGTAAAATGAAGAGAAGATTCAAGGAAAGATGTGTGGAGAAATATCAGCAGGAGGACAGCATTTGAGTGACAGTGACACTATTATGAACAGACATCAGGAACTCCCGTAAACTACAATATGGCTTTCGTCAGGTTGAGCTGTGCAGGTTGTGTATTGATTGTTCTGACACCCTGACAGAGAAAAGGTAAACGTCTGAAATTCTGAGGAAAATCTAAAAGTAAGGCAAGTGTCTATGTTTGTCAGAGAGAGCAAGAGAGAGCAAAAGGAGAAATGTGCTAGGCATGAACATGAAAGTACAATGTAGAGCGAGCGGAGTGAGAATTGCAATCTAAATTAAATTGGACCTGGATTGTTGTCATCTCAATTAATTGAGCCTCATTAGGTCCAATAAGGGTGATTCTCATCATTACAACACTGGCTGTCTCGGGAAGCCTGATAATTGTCAATAAGAAAGAGATTTACGGTGTAGGGATGAAAACAGTGATAGCCAGGTGGTAGAGTTGAAGAAATAAAGAGATAAATAGAGAAGGATAGAAACAGCAGGTGAGCAGGTGAAAGAGCATTTGGAAGTAAATGGCATGGTATGGTGGGAGTAATGAACCCCGAAAAAGGAGGCGGAGAAGATACAAAAAGAGAAGTGAACCGTTAACACTGAAGGCACTGCTACATCAGGGTGATGCCTCACAGTCCCTACACCTATGGCCAAAGTGTGTGTGACATGTTCTGATTTCACTAATTAAGTTCTCTGCTTGGAGAAGCACATTGACTGCACGTGCTTTTTATATATGGAATGGCATTTACAGAATGAATATCAGGATTTCCATGGTTTTTCTTCATAGACAATCAGATCCAAACTTCATTTAGCTTCCCTAATTTTCAAATTTTCCATGATCATTTCAGGATTTAAATCTCACATGCTTCTGGAAATAGGGTTGTCGATGGTTCTTGGGATTCCTCTAACTGGAACCCTCTCTGATATGATGTCACCTTTTGTTAAAAGGTGATTGGGTTCCTCTAATTGGAACCTTCTGTGATATTAAATCACCTTTTGGGTCTAACATTTAACCTTGAAGCGTTCCCACAGAGGTACAACCTGGACAACATTTGAGGGTTCTATCGTTAACCTGTAGGACCCTGCTGCCTAAAGGATTTCTAAATCTTCAGTGGGACTTCTATGACATACACTACATGACCAAAAGTTTGTGGAGCAAGCTGTTGCCACAAAGTTGGAAGCACACAATTGTATAGAAAGTACTTGTATGTGCAGCATTACGCATTCCCTTCACTGGAACCAAGACGCCCAAACCTGCTCCAGCATGACAATGCCCATGTGCAAGGTGACGTCCAAGAAGACATGGTTTGCCAAAGTTGGAGTGGAAAAACTTGAGTGTCTGGCACTGACCCCTGACCTCAACCCCACTGAACAACTCTAGGATGAATTTGAAGCCTCGTAAACTCAAAATGTCGAATGTGGAGATGTACGTAACCCGAGGACCTCCTGTATATATGTGATGGTCAGGTGTCCACAAACCAGATAGTGTATAACCTTTTACAAGTGTATTTTTATTATATCATTGTTTATGAATCATTCATTTGTCTTCAGGAACTGTTTTAACATGGTCAGAGTTGTGGTGGATCCAGAACCTTTCCCAGGGAGACTCTATAGTGAGGCGTATAGCACTGGGAGAGAGGTGGGAGTGATCACAGTCACTCACTCATTCACACATAGAGGCCAATTAGAGTCGACAATAAACCTACCAACACATTATGGGAGGTGGAAGGAAACCTGAGAACACAGAGGAAAACCATATGAGCACAGGGAGAACATAAAAAATTCTGCAGACAGCAATCCGGGCTCAGTAACTGCTGCTCCAGCATACAGCCCTACTGTTGTTGTTGTTGTTGTTGGTGTTGTTGTTGTTGTTGTTGTTGTTGTTTTTAGTAGCATGATGGTGGATGCTGGTTTAAAATTATACCAGTGACACTAGTGCATTTCCTACAGGAAGTTCTTGATTTCCTAAGTTAAACCTTAATAAGTGAAAAACAAGAATAAATAATGCCAACTTTAATATAACTATTAATGAATCTATAATAATAAATGTTAATATTATACAGAATCTTTTGACTCTTGTAAACACAATGGAAATGATTCTAGTTCTGGAGGCAAACATTAGCAATAAAAAATGCATGTCTCAAACTAATTTGATGGTACAAACTTCCCTGATGTTCCTTATATTTGGAATATTTGAATAAAACTATGTTCATAAAATTAATTTTAAAGGTCTGTGGGTTTTTTTTTTTATACACTGAACGTGGTTTCTGGTAAAAGTTTGAGAACTCCAAGTCTGTAGAATCTCTTTTGCTCATTAGAATTTCAATTAATTATTGTTAGATCAATTTTCAGTTATACTCATACACACTCTCTCTCTCTCGCTCTCTCTCTCTCTCTCTCACACACACACACACACACACACACACACACACACACATGCACCAGCTGTTAATTGCTTTGTTTACTTATTACTGTGTCTCTAGCAGATGTTTCCACCAAAAGAAATGATTGACATTTTCATTTAATTTCACATGAATATAATGTCTTTTGCTCTTTCTCACATAGACAGCTGCTCGCCTGCACAGCCTGGGCAGAGGACGCAGTCTGGTGAATTTTTTTCTCTCACCTTGACCACATACACGCCAAGAAGAATGGTCTGTGTTCTCCGTGGGCTCTTTTGGAATTTCCAAAGGCCAGTTGCTAGGCAACAGTCAGTGTTTCTCCAACCACCAGTGGAGAGGAGAGGAAAAAGAGAGATGGGCAAAGAGGGAGGGGGCAAGAACACGGGGAACTGATCAGTACTGGGGTGCACTTGCTTTTGGACTTGCTTTTGGCTTCATCCTGCAGTCTTTCTAGTTACCAGAGGCCTAAACTTAAGTGGTTGTACTTATCCTTTCCGCCAGTTCATTAACTTTAATCCTGAATTTAACATCAAAGAGCACTTCATACTGCCATATTCGCATACTGCGATCTATTGTGAAATGGGAAAAGGGGTTCAGTAATAATGCAATGCAATGCAATACCAGAGATGTTCGTTGTTCCTCGAAATGGAATTTGAATGGAATCAGATTTCGAGTGGATCTCAGGCATCGTCTGAAGCGCATGATCATACTTTCATCAGCAGACCAGAAAGTTTCTGTAAAAAATCCTTTATGGGAGCTTAAATGTGTATGTTTTTGGATTGGCAGTTGGCTGGAGCGATATACAGATTAAAACAGGAATGACAATGCTGAAATACTGTGTTAAATATTTAGATTAGTTTCATATTTGTATTATTAATATCAACACAACCAAAAACAAATCTTTTTGCTGGACATCATATCACGACAAGCTACAATGTCTTATTTTCTGTTTATATTCATTTGTTCGTTATATCATCCATTTATTTGTTGCTTTCAGGATCTCTTAAAAATGAAATTTTTTCACTTTGACAATTTTTTTCTGTCATGATTCTTTCCAGTGTCTGACTTGCTGTGAACTTGACACCGTCTTCCCATTTTGTAAATTATGAAGTGTAGAACTGTACTACATGCTAATAAGATGCAGCTGATTGAATATTTCCACATGCTAATGAGATGCTCCTGGTTATTTTCACAGTTGTCTTTCACTGATCAGTGTTTCACTAGCAAACAAATCAGAACTTGTTAAAATTTATGGGCTTCTCGACTCCATTGATTTTTTTTTTTTTTTTTTTTCCCTTGTGCATTTATGTAATAGATACCAGCAACATTCACAGCATGTGTTTGAAGAGAAACCGAGTTCAGATCGAAAGATGGAGATGGATGGGCTTCAAAGTCTCACATTTTCAGTTTATGCTCAAAAGCTCCAGGCCATTAAAAGGAGTCGAGTGTTTAAACATTTATTTCACTGTTTCAAAGATACTCGAGCTGTTGCTAAGACACTGGGGTTGTTTCTCAATACAAATAATGGGAAGAACGTTCTTTGCTAGCTTAACATTTAAGAACAAGGTTGCAGGGTCAGACATTGGATTTCTGATCAAAAGGTTATGAGTTCAAACCCCAGCACTGCCAAGCTGCCACTGCTGAGCCTTTGAGTACAGCCCTTAACCGTTAACTGCTCAGTTGTATCGAATGAGATAAATGTAAGTAGCTCTGGAAAAGGGAATCTGCCAGATGCCATAAATATAAATGCCTAGCTAGCTTGCTAACCAAACCTGTTGAATAGTCAGAACTTCTACAGTAGTTGTTTTCCTGTACAAAATTGAAGTCATTGTATTATTCTAGTTATTTTCAGGGTCAGATTTTACTGCATCATTTATTTGAAGTAAAATTTTAGTCACCTTGTTCACTATCATTACACTATTAAAATCAATTATTGGTCTTTCGATTCACTCACATTGTTAATGTACTAATTAATGCATCCTTGATATTAAAATTGTATCATGAACACCTCTGGGTATGTTGTATTTAGTACCATGCTGATTGGGGTGGCCAAGGTGGGCAAGAGAGCTAGTGTGGGGTGGCCATTGCAAAGCGAGTCTCAATGCTAGATAATATAGAGATGAAAATGCTATAGTTTCACACATGGATGTTTCAGTCTCTGCCCATTGCAATGTTTGGTTTACAATGCATTTATATTTAAAATAATAATTATAATAAAGAATAATTTTTAATCATGTTCAGCACTAGCCCTTCCCTAATACTGCAGTAAAACCTTCATCGATTCACGTTAGATGTGGTTAGCGTGCCAATATGAAATATCTTTTAAACACTTAAATGATTTCTTTTATTAATCACTAGAAATGTACATTTAAATTGGCTTTCATATCATAAATAAATTTACAGTATAATTTCACAACATTTAAGACTATTAAAGTAATCTAAAGAGAAACAAAACAAGAAATTGTACAAATACGCATACAGTGAATTTTGTATTATACTGTGCTATTTTGTGTTATGTTTGAAGTTGGGCCCAATTTTGGTGCTGCATTTACGTATTAGCTGTAAAAAAAATTCTCATACTTCCTTGTTTTTTATTCGATGTTACAATGTTAAGCAACAGAATGTGTTTCTGAAAATACCGACGTCATCAAGGCTGTCTCAGATTTTACTTCTGCAGACACAAACGAACTGTAGCAAGTACCTTGAACGGCCTAACATACAATTTCCTATGATGTGTACGTAAGAGAATAAACATGATTTTAAATACAACTGCAAATGTGATTTTTTTTTTTTAATTAGCTGTTTTACTGCTCAATATACAATCATATGAAAAAGTTTGGGAACCCCTCTTAAGTCTTTGGATTTTTGTTTATCATTGGCTGAGCTTTCGAAGTAGCAACATCCTTTTAATATACGTCATGCCTTATGGAGTAACAGTAGTATTTCAGCAGTGACATTAAATTTATTGGATTAGCAGAAAATATGGAATATGCATCATAAAATTAGTCAGGTGCATAAATTTGGGCACCACAAGAGAGATATTACATCAATACTTAGTTGAGCCTCCTTTTGCAAATATAACAGCCTCTAGACGCCTCCTATAGCCTTTGA